>JBBMOC010000126.1:20000-70000 GCA_037975185.1 Centropyge bicolor
CACTGACTAATGAGAAAACACAGTTTCCCACTGATGGAACCAGACTGTCAATAGGTCTGTTTTTTTCTGACACTCACCATCTCCAACAACACAAAACGTCAGTACCGTTCTTGTTTTCCAGCTCCCATGTTTGTGCTGATGGTGTCGATTGCATAACAGATCACACTTCAGTGATCCCCTGTTCCTCTTCCTCGTCTTTCCTGTGCCTCGTCCAAACGTTACCTCGGCAGCTGCAGAGACGGACGCAGCTCCTGCCAATCCGCTGCCGGCCGTGCTCCTATGAAAACAGTGCAGCGTCTCTTCAGCTCAGCTAAAGCTAATAACTAGACAACAGGAGCTGCTGGAAGAAAAGAGGATGAGGGAAAAAAAGTGATGAGATTGAATAAAACTGGAGAATGAAAGCACCTTGAGAGACGAGTGTTTGTCTGAAGCAGGGATTTAACAGAGGACGGCGGCTCGGCTCCGAGCAGCCAGAGGTTCCCACTCACACGGATGTGAGAGAGGAAGATGGATCATATCTGAGCTGGGAATAAGAGAAGCGAGGTTCACACTGGTCTCCGGCTAATTCTCCCCACTTTGAGCCTCATGATGGGAAACGTCGGTACGGACAGGATGGGTGACGTCCCCGCAGCCGCCTGTAGCTCCACTTCAGCTTTGCATGATTGCACCATTGAGCATCATGGGCAGATGGCCGCAGCTTCACTGTTCATCTGTGACATAGAGATGTGAAATGAGAGCACCTGGAGCCCAGAGTGTGTGTCCGTCATGTGTCTCATCTGTACGCTCATTTAACGTTTTAGTGTTCGTCCACCACCTCTGGTTAACATCTGGTTAACATCTGGTTAACATCTGGTTAAAGGTGACCTCCGGAGTTTTCCCACTGAAACTCATCATGTGTTGATGCATTTTCTTCCTCGTCAAACATTTGCAAAGCTGATTATTTTGAATATTTTTGTGCATCGTTGGCGGCCATGTTTCCTCGCTTGCACCTTAGTTGGAACATTGTTATGTTATTTTGTGGTAATGAACATTAGCTCAAGTTGCTTAAGACATTTGAGCAAATGACCCAAACTGTTGTTTTGGACAGTTTCCTCTTAAAGCTGATTTCAGTCTCTTATTCATTAAAAAAAAGATTTAGATAAAACAATTTTTTTAAAATTTGCCCTCTGCTGCATAATTCATGCTTTTCTCCTCACGTTACCTAATTGGGAAGTTTTCTGTGCAGTAATTTATGCAGGAGCGTGTTGATTACTGTAAAGCGTGGTGGTCAGCATCTCCGCCGCAGGAAGCACAACGAGCTGACACGGAAAATCTGGGTCATCTGCTCATCAGCTTTATCACATCGAGTCTCGAGGGAGAAAACAACAGCTTCAAGTGTCAGACAGCGAGACAGAGATACCTGTTAATTGTGGTTCTGACACTGGTGTCGTCGGCCGCCCGTGACTCTCCGGAGACGAGCTCTGACATGACGCCGTCTCTCAGTTCATTTGTGGACATTAAACACTCAGAAACTTGAAATAAAACTTCATTGGCAAAAGAAGAAAAAGCGTCGTTTTCTAAACCTAATAAAATATTTTCTGCTCTTTAGCTTCAAGAGATTATCTGTCGACATGAAGTCATTAGTTCTTGAGCTAACCAGCTGTTTGCAGATGTAGACAGGAAGTGGAAATGTAAAATGAGTTGTGTTATTTATATTTTAGTAGCTTCACTGTAAAGTTCACTCTCCTGCAGTTTGTACACGAACAGAAGTGTCCGCTTCAGTTTTTAAGCATTTAACAGATGTTTGTTCGCTCAAGTGGGAAAATTTGCTTCTTAATCATTTATTCTTTAAGCAAAAACTTCCAAACTCTGTCTGGTTTCAACCTGTCACATGTGAGGATGTTTGGTGTTGGGCCGTCGGTCAGAGGAAAACGTCGGGTTGAAGAAGTGAAGTTGGGCTCTGGAGACATTACAGAGACTCAATAATTCATGGATTACTTGAAAAAGTCGATGGTGATCATCAGTAGTTTGGGTTGTTTGATGTTCAGAGTTGGTCTTCCTGTATGTGGACGTGTGATCGGGAGCCATTTTGAGCTGACGGAGAGAAAGTTTAAAATCCCTTTCTTCTTTTTTTGGTTTGTGATTTTGCTCGACTCTGACCTGTGTGGGTGAGGACTTTTTTTTTTAAACTACCACAAACCTCTCTCTCTCTCTCTCTCTCTCTCTCTCTCTCTTTCCACCACTCATCCCTTCCTCTCTCTTTCTTCCTCCTCCACTCATTTCTTTTTCTCCCACAGAGATGGATGGAGGGAGAGCGGCTCGGCTTCTGATTGTTTTGTGCAGCAGAGTGAAACGCAGCCTGTGCTCTTCATCCCACTGTGGACGCTCTTCTCTTCATTTTCCGCCATCTTTCGCTCCCTTTTCTTTCTCATCACTCGCCGATCATCACTCTCTTCTCTCGCCCCTCCATCATTCCTCTGTTCTCCTGCATCTCTCACCTCTGCAGCGCTCCTCTTCCTCCTCTTTCTCCTCATTCTCCTCATTTTGTCGTTTTCTCATTTCCCGCTTTCTTCCTCCTCCTTTTTCCTCTTCCTTCTCCTCTCTTATCGCTCCCCTCCACGTCGAGTGCCTCCTCCTTCTCACGCAACCTCCTTCTCACTCCTCTCGTCCCTCCGCTTGATTTTCTATTTCTGTTCTGATTCCACCTCTTGTGAGATCTCCTCCGTCTCCCTCCCTCCTCCTTCTCTCGTCCTGTCGGAGCAGGAGCTCATTTTCTCTCCTTCACTCCTCTCCTCTCATCCTCTGCTCTTATCTTCCCTTCTTTTATCACTTTTATCATTCCTGTTTCTCACCTCTTCTGACCTCCCTCTTTTTTACCTCCCCTCACTCCTCTACTTCGTTCTTCCTTTTCCTCCTTCTCTTCCTCTTGTTTCATCTCCTCTTTTTTTCCTCACCTTGTCTCCTCTCCTCATTTCCTCCACTCCGGTCTTCTCTCCCTCCTCCCTTGTCTCTCCTCTCCTCCCTTCCCTTTGTCCTCTCTTCTTTTTGTAACTGCTCTCCTCTTGCTTCTCTTCCTCCTCCTCTTCTTTCTTTGTCTCCACTCTGTTGTCCTCCCTTCCTTTGTTCCTCCTCTCTTCTTCTTTCCTCTCTCCTCTCCTCTACTGTAATGACAGTAACAATGAATCTCGGGAGGCAATTGAAAGGCAAATGATTGTAGCCTATATCACGATAGATTACTTCACTAACACACACTCACACACACACACACACACACACACACACACACATAGACAATATATATTTCCATATGCGAGCACACATGCAAATGTAAACGTGCATTTGTGCTGATGCATGACAAGAACTGTACGTCTAACACACACACACACACACACATACACACACACACACACACACACACACACAGACGCATTTATATCTGTGTTAGCTTGAGTAACAGTGATGTATACTGTACTTAGAGAGGCTACACAAGAGCT
The DNA here is from genome assembly GCA_037975185.1 of Centropyge bicolor. Lineage (NCBI taxonomy): Eukaryota > Metazoa > Chordata > Actinopteri > Pomacanthidae > Centropyge > Centropyge bicolor. Next base: position 23,474 of record JBBMOC010000126.1, read on the forward strand.
GTTCTCTCTCTCACACACACACAGAGTTAATGCAGTTGTTTTGATGGCGCAGGAAGCGGTAGCTATTAATCAGCCAGTTACGTCACTGATCACACTGAACACACACACACACACACACACACACACACACACACACACACACACACACACACACAGACTAAACAGACACTGTAGTTTCTCCACACTGCCTCTGTCTGTCAAACATGCTTTAATGGCCAAGAAGACACACACACACACACACACACACACACACACACACACACAGCTGGCAGCACAGTCGTATTAATCAGTGCGTAGAATGACATCACCACCAGTCCTTCCAAACAGCGGCATCAACCTGATCCTCCGAAGTGTTTGCTAATGAGCTGGAGGACACACACACACACACACACACACACACACACACACTCACACACACAGAGGTATAAAGTGGTTGTGAGGCTGCTAACAAACAAACAAACACACACATTCACCAAAGGCTGATTCTTCCCGTCCTGAAACCCTCGAGCACCTGAACCGAGCTGTGTCACGTCTCTGTCCTGACGTTACACATCAGTTTCATCACGTGACGACGACGTGGTTAAAGTTTGGGTAGATTTAGGGAAAGATAATAATTTGAACTCATTTTGACAGTTTGTAATCACAATTTGCTTGAGATTATAATTTTTACTTGAGTAGCAACTATTTTGATAATCGATTAATCATTCATCATTTTTTAAGCAAAAATGCCATAAGTTTGCTCGTTAATGCTCCTCTGATGTGAAGATTTTCACATCATCTTTGAGTCATGACTGTTATATGTGATATGATGTGATTCCATTGATGTATGTGTGTAAACTTTTTAAGTCAGGTCAAAGTGAAAGTCGTATTTAGATGCAGACGTGCAGTTAAATGTAGCTTCACTAGATCTGATGTGATTTTGATGTTGTAGCTGTTAAATCACAGATGTATTTTGTCTCATCTCCGTCCTGTCGTCTCAGAATGATGCACATCTACGCTGGCTGGAGACATTAGCTAATTTAAGCAGGAGTGATGTCAGGACGCCTTCAGTGACCTTGTACTGGAACATGTTAGAAGCAGGACTCGCTCCCACATCGACGACTAATAAACATTCAGTTTTGCAAAATTAGGGAGTAATAGAGGAATCGAAATGATGCTGTTTTCTTTCTCTCTTCTCTCATTCTGACACTAAAATGCTAATTTGAAATGCATGAGTTTTTCTCTTCAGCCTGAAACTTCTTTGTCTCGGCCGCCCGTCGATAAGGTGTGAGAGAGAGCAGCAGGACGAGACGACCTCAGGGTCCCGGCACTTCCTGTGCAGGCGCTTAATGAGCAAATGTTTTCCCACAATACGCTGAATATTCGGCTAATATTGATCAGGAACATTTCTGTTTCTTTATGGGAGGTTTTTATGGATGTTTTTTTATGGTTTGGTGGCGACCACTGTGGTTTTCATTCCTGCAAATGGGCTTAATGGACTTCTGCAATCAAGCAGAAATGGCACATTTTGTCCCGATGGGCTGCGTTCAGGAAGAGTGGAGCAAAGTTACATCTCTTTGAAAATGCATCAGTGTTACAACAAACTGTATTTCAGCTTTTTGTAACATTAGAAAATCTAAAGAAGCTACAACAGGATGAGCTGTTGTTTAAGTTATTTTCATGGTTCCAGTTATGCAGTGTGCTGTTTGTATCATAGGGCTTTGTGTCAAGAAATTCAGTGACATTATTTGACATTTTTTCACAAATGAAAGGAAATAACCTGCAGATTAATCGATAATGAAAACAATCTTCAGCTGACTGAACTGATGAAAACAATATTGTCACACACCGTAGCCTATACAAACTAATGATAAATATTTAAAGTATAAAATAGTATAATAGTATAAAAAGTGTAAAATTAAAGTATTAAACTTTTCAGTTCATTTTGGGTTAAAGTTCAGGTTTATTGTAAAACTTTAGAGCAGAGAGAGAAAAAGAGTTTCTGATTCTACATGAAGAACTGTCCTGGTTTGAATGAGCTTCATTTCATGTTTGCTGTCGAGCACCAATGATCCCAAACGTCCTTCAGGGTCGGGCTGACATGAACTGGCATCATTTCACCAGAATCATTAGAGAACTGAACAGGAAGCTGCTCCTGATCATCCGAGCATTCGGCTCCAGGAGGTTTCTGCAGGACTTTATTTGAGCCGGCAGGTCGGACGAGCTCGAGCAGATGTGACTGCGGAGTCCACCGCGTTACACAACAGTGTGACCGAGCGATTCCTCTCCAGCCCGTTTCCAACGCGGTCGTAGTCACATCGAATTAACAGCATCAATTACAGCATCCAGCAGGAGCAGATGGCAGAAAATCGGCAGCCAATTATGTCTGATTTTGCACTTCTGTCAGTTACACTGCTCATTTTTTTGACCAACAAGATGTTAATAACAATTGAACTTTAAGTGGCACTTCCTGTTTATGCAAAGCGGCCGTGTGGGTGTGAACAGTGGGAATTGAACCTGCGCGTCAGACTGAGCGCCGTCCTGCTGCACGGCTACATAACAGCTCTATTTATAGCAGAATTAGTTGAACAGGTTAATGTCTGTCGGCTTGTTTTTGTTACATCACAAGCTGAAAACGGTCGGAAGTTCTTCCATCAGATCACTGTCCCCGTTTTATAACACACACACACACACACAAACACTCACAGTGCTCATCACTGCCTCTCAGCCGCTCTCTGACAGGTGCACACACACACACACACACACACACACCTGTAATAACATCATGAGGAGGTGTAATGTCAAATTGTCTGGAGAATGCTGTCTAGACATCTGATGTGCAGCCTTTGACCTCTGCAGCTTAGTCATCTATGCGTCTGTATGTGTGTGTATGTGTGTGTGTGAGAGAGAGTCAAAGTCAAAAAGAAAGACGGCAAAGACTGATGACTCAATAATTAAAACATAGGAACTGTTATATGACTTGCAGCTGAAATGATTAGAATTCTGATACTTTTGGTTCCAGATGTGAACGTTGTTGCTCCTTTTCTTAATCCTCTGTGATGCGACACCAGATTTACTGATGTTAGTCTTTACTTTGATGAATAAATAAACCGTCAGTGTCTTAAAACTGACTGTATTTAACTAATGACTGACCAGGAAGGTTTGAACTATTTGTTGGATAAAATGAGACATTTGTGACAAACAAATCACATCTGAATAAATGACTAACTAACTAACTAAGAGGAATCAGGTAAAAAACAACAAATTATAAATAATAGAAATAAGTTTCAGCCGTAAATCATTTAAATCATTGAATTATTTGCCACAAACATGTAACAGATTCCAAAATGTTTTCACCAACTTTAACGAACAAGCTTCAATAATTAGAGTAATGCAGGATGTTACCCATCAGCCACTGCAGCGTGCTGGTCACCTCAAAGATGTCAGGTGATTTTTCTGATGACTTTTTGTGTTTTGGTTCATTGTTTGATGGATAAGTTCAAAACTCACATGACTGAAAAGGAGCTTGTTTATTGGACAGACAGTTTCTGGCAGGTTAAATTTGTAACAGCTGTTTTTTTTTGGCCACTTGGGGGCAGCAGAAAAAAAGCTGTAACACAACATCGACATGTTGATACAGCAAATTTGTTAGCGATCAGGTAATTATTTACACGTCCAACAGACACTCTCTGTGTCTCATTTCCCTGCTGAGTGTGTGTGTGTGTGTGTGTGTGTGTGTGTGTGTGTGTGTTTATCGAAGCTTCTCATTTTCCTCTTAAAGACTCGCTTCTATTCTGCTCAGTGTTAAAGCGACAGAGAAAACGAGTGTCAGAGTTAATTTAAATGTCCTCCCCCACCTCGATGATATAAGCGGCCACAGAAGAGGTCTGTGATATTCAAAGCATCGATCCCATTAGAGTGGACGCGGCGTAATGGAAGGATTGTGAAAGGCCAGCTGTTCAGAAATGAGAGCGGCGCAGAGGTCACGGAGGGAAACGAAGAAGGTGGTGAAGAGAGAGGAGAGAGAGTCTGTTCACTTCAGCAGGTCACAGACCATCTGCAGAGCTGCGGGAACAAAAAGCTGCGTTATTTAAAAGTTAAAAAAAATCATTTCCATTAGAATAATGAGAAAAATGAAGCCAAGGCTGCGAACGAGAGTTTCCCAGTGGACACGTGCTGCACTTCCTGTTTCATGTTCCCGGCATGTAGAGACTGTTCGTTCAGAGAGAACGGACAAGGACACATGTCCCTCCGTCACATCGGCTCTCTCTTTTTTTAGACTCCAAATTTCCACAGAATTGAATTAAAGAGTTTTTTTGGATGCATTTCAGCCTCAGTGGTTTCAGCTCTAATTGATCCAGATATTTAAGAGACAAACACACAGACAGTTTGTTTTGCAGTTGAAGAATAAATCCAAGTGGTGAAGTTATGAATCATGATCTTCACTGGAAAGAGATCATAAACTGTCATTATTCTTTTTTGTTGATAATCATCATGATCCTCAACCTGAGAGATGAAAATACAAATAGATGCAGGGAGCTGATCAATTGATTGATCAGTTAATGGACAGAGAGTTAAATAGCCTTTGCTTGACTTGAACATGTGAAGTGGACTCGTGGGGCTCGTGGTCGTTGTGCTGATGGTGTGAGATTTGAACACGTCTCCTGTCGTCTGTGAGTGTATTGATGAAGGCTGAGTTCATGAAGTCAGTGACGGAGCAGAGGACGTCTCCTCTTCACATCGACCTGATGAGTTTAAACGCTGACATGTGAACGTGTAGGTGTTCGTTCTCCTCGTGTCTCATGTTTGCATGGTTTTTTAAAATATTGTCTTCATGTGTGTCTCTGCCTGTTTTCTGCATGTGTTTGTTTGCAGCCTTGTTAATATTCATACATGCGTGTGTGTTTTCATGTAAACACGCCGCGCGCGTCGATCGACACAGATAATCCAAGGAAGAACTCCCTGTGATTGGCTTTGAAGAGGAACAAGGAGTCGACCTGGCTCTGAAGCCCCGGGGCGTCTCTCTTTAGCCTCTGTGGTCAACACGTTAGGCGTCAAGTCTCTCTTTGGTTTGCTGGAGTGCTGCACAGATCCTCTTCTCTTACATGTGTGAGATCAGCCGTTAATCGCTCCGGATCACATGACCTGCAGCCATGAGTAGAAACAGTGAATATCACAGATGTCATGGCGGCGTTCTGTCCAGCGGTGGGGCAGGTCGTCTGTCACAGGCTCCTGGGACCTGATGTTGACGGACTTCAAGCTTCAAGGCAACAGATAATTGAAGTTTATGTCTAAATGAAAACAGGGTTATGTGGTTGTTTTTGAGCAGTTTAAGCTGGAAAGTAGGCAAAAATTCACAGTTCTATCATCTGATCATTCAAGCTGCTTTTCAAAAGAATGAAAACAGTATTGATAAAAACCAAGTATTTTATAGGTTAGTTGAGACATGTGTTGACATGTGAGACCTTCAGTCCCAGAACACAGTGAACCAAAGTGGAGCTGATGCTCTTATTCACATGTTATTTCATTACTCTCTAACCATGACGAGTAAAAAATATTAAGTTACAGCAAATTTGCTGAAATGACAGATTCTTGTTTACCTGAGTGTCTTTTGATATTTGAGTCAACTGGTAACAGACATTCGATGAACTGTAGGACTGCAGCTAATGAGCCTTTTCATTATCGATTGATCTGACCATTATTTTTTCAATTAATAATTATAAAATGTCAAAAACTTGAAAAATGGCATCTTCAGATTGCTTGTTTTTTTTATTTACTCTCATGAATGACAAAGAAAAGCAGCAGATCCTCACATTCAAGAAGCTGGATCCAGGAAAATTTGATGTTTTTGCTTGAAAAATGAAACAGTCGATTATCAAAGCAGTTGGCGATTCGTTTTCTTTTGATCGACAAGTTGACTAATCGTCTCCTGTAGCGTCGCTCTCAGGACTGTTCACTTCTTAAATGTTTGAAGAAAAGCAAAGTCGTCTCCTAACGAGCATTAAAGCCTCGCAGGGCCACGACAGTGACTTGTAAGTTATGTGGCTAATTAGCGGGTGATTTTGTGAAACGTCCCTCACTTGAACAGAGTTGCCTGAAACCTCCGCCGGCCTCTCGCGGTGTCGCAGCCTCTCAGCCAGACTCAGGGAAACTGGAGGAACCACATCATCCACAGACGTCTGTTCGCTCCAGCTGACGTGTCTAAACCTGATCCACGACCCCAATCCATTACTGGGCAGAGACGAACCGGCAGCAGGACGACGAGCGTCTCCTCCAAATGAAGCAATTTATTTTAGCCTTAATGTGCAGAAAAAGCAGTCATCCATGATTTGACCAGCAATGAAGGCGGCAGCGTTACGAAAACACAGCAATTACTCCTGGAGATAATGGGCTGGATTCTCCGGCAGCGTACCTGTGCTTTCTGTCTGTGTGTGTCTCTGTTTATCAGTGTGTGTGTGAACACGTTATGAGCAGTGACTGATGCCTCCGTCCTTGTGTGTGTAATCGCGGCAGCAGTCTGCAGCTGGTCGGCTCTCGAACACCAACAACACAACGGACTAATAATCGTCCTCTGCTCCGACTTTATCACACCGTCAATTACAGCAAAGACAGAGAGAGAGAGAGACAGAGAGAGAGAGAGAGAGAGACAGAGAGAGAGAGACAGAGAGAGGCAGAGAGAGAGAGAGAGACAGAGAGAGAGACAGAGAGAGAGAGGCAGAGAGAGAGAGAGACAGACAGAGAGAGAGAGAGACAGACAGAGAGAGAGAGAGACACAGAGAGAGAGAGAGAGAGAGAGAGAGAGGCAGAGAGAGAGAGAGAGACAGAGAGAGAGACAGAGAGAGAGAGGCAGAGAGAGAGAGAGACAGACAGAGAGAGAGAGAGACAGAGGGAGAGAGAGACAGAGGGAGAGAGAGACAGACAGAGAGACAGAGACCCAAAGAGTGAGACAGAGGGAGAGAGAGACAGAGAGAGAGAGAGACAGAGGGAGAGAGAGACAGACACAGAGAGAGAGAGAGACAGAGGGAGAGAGAGACAGAGGGAGAGAGAGACAGACAGAGAGACAGAGACCCAAAGAGTGAGACAGAGGGAGAGAGAGACAGAGGGAGAGAGAGAGGGAGAGAGAGAAAGAGAGGGACACACACAAAGACAGAGAGAGAGACAGAGAGAGAGACACACACACACAAAGACAGAGAGAGAGAGAGAGACAGAGAGAGACAGACAAAGAGTCAGAGTCAGAGAGAGAGAGACACACACACACACACACACACAGAGAGAGAGAGAGACAGAGACAAAGAGAGAGAGAGACAAAATTGTGTTTCCATTAATTTTCTCTGGATCCACAGATCAACCAGTCATTGCAGTTTTATGTAGCTGCTTCATTTTGATTTACATATAAAAACAATGTGTGTCTTCGCTTGTGTGTCAGCTTCTGTCCAAACTGAAAGGCCTGAACAAAAGAAAATATTTGCAAAAATGGCTTCTTGCGCTGCCTCTCACCATTGTTGAGATCCATCCACTCGAGAGACTGTTCAGAGGAAGATCGGGGAAAAAAAGATGTGTTTGCAAATTTACAATCGCACCGAAAACAAAGGGCTTCATCCCGCCGAGGCGAGGAAGAGGAGAGGGTGGATTAGAGAGAGGGAGGGAGATTCAGGTGAGGAGATGGAAGGAAAGAAGGAGGCGACTGGTGTCAGAATGTTGGCAGGTTGGAAATTAAAATGAAAGGATACAGCTGGAGGGGATTTAGGACGAGAGAGAGAGAGAGAGAGAGAGAGAGGGGACAGGTCAGAAATACAAATCAGGCCGAATGTGGAGTGAGAGAAGAGAGAGAGTAAGAAAGATATTTGATATTATAATATTAATTTGTATTATATTTGTCTTCTTCTGGACGAACTGATCTTGTTACTCAGAGAAATCTGAAACTGATTGATGTTTACACCAGGTTCTCAATTAAAGCAGATGAATTCTGTAGAAAGTCAAACGTGTCTGTGACATAAAGTTCGCTAGTTTGAATCCCTGGAAGTCAAAGGGAAGGAATAACAGAGTTGATTGTGATTGTTCTTCATTTTTAAAGGCACAAATTAATGATTATTTTTATCATCAATTAATCTATGAATTGGTTTTGATGAATCAAATATTTGTCATAAAAGTCTATAAAATGTCAGAAATCACATCTTCAAACTGCAAATATGTTCAATTCACATTATATAAAAGAAGAGTCATCAGATCTTTGACTGAGATGATTAATTCGATCGATTCTTTAGATTCGATTGTCACTTTCAAAAGCTAAACTCACCTCTGAGCCGTTCAGACAGTTTCTTTAATGTAAAATTCCTGGAGTGTGTTTTTTCACAGAAGTGTGTGTGTGAATGTGTCGAACGGCCACAAAAGAACACTTGATTCATACAAACAGTGAAGAGCATCAAAGGGATTTTATTCTGAGCGACTGGTGATGTGACTGTGATTCGAAGGCTCTGCTGAATGAAACCGTTTCCTTTTCACACTTTGATCTTTTTTTTCCCTTTAAACGTCCTCGATAAATGTTGTGTAAAACGTCCTTGAGCGAAGCCCCTGCGCCCGCAGTTTGTGTGAAGCGGCGTCTGAGCTAATTGGTGTTCCTGCCATAATGAAGCTTCAGAAACCAAAATGAAGGATGAGTCTCATTAGAATACGGCGGTGGCAGCCAGATCAATAACCCGGAGCAGCATTAAAGTGGGCTCAGTCTCCAGGTCTGCGCAGGGGTTTATCTCTGAAACAATCTAAATCTGTGCGCGCGGGTCCGCAGCCTCCCACCGGCCTTTAAAGAGGCTTACACCGAAAATCAGTCAACAGAGCCGACTTCTCCCCGGGACGCAGATTTACAGGCAGCGCCGCCGCCGCGTGACAAGGCTTGATTTGAAATCTTTATTTATCCGGTTCGCGGCGCCGGCCTCACGTTGAAATCGACGCCGAGCAGCTTGACAGGCGTCGCTCAATCATTGGGCTCGTGGGATTCAAACCAGCAAACTAGCAGCAGTGTAAACATGTCGTCTATGAGAGTCTTCGCTCATACAGCCGTCCACTGAGACGCCAGAGGTGCGTTTAAGGGAATCCTGTTAATTTCCCTGTTGTGTTCGACTCAAGTTCGTGTGGCTGCTTCTGTTTTTGAACAGAGAGCTTGTTAACGATGCAGCAACTTCCTGCCAGAAACTGAGCTTCTCATATGTGAGAATGTGCAGTTTTTTCTTGTCTTTGAAGATGTTAAACCACAGTGAAGAGAATCATTGTTTGCAGTCAGACATTCATGACTGTTGTAGCATCACTTCTTCAAGTTTAATATGAGCTTTAATACAAACACTTAAATAGGACTTTTCTAGATAAATGCTGAGTTTCAGTTCTGATACCAAACAATTATTTATTTATTACATTTCACTCAGAAATATAAGAGTGTTTTATGAGAATTTGGCCTGAATAAAATATAGTTTAAAATGGACAAAAACATTGATGTCAATCGGTAACGTTGTTTAAAGTGTTGATTGATGATCAGATTTGTGTTCATCAATATGATCATGATGATTCTAAATGTCCAAACTTCTGTCTCTGTGCATCATATTTTATGTGTTTATGAGGATTATAGCTGGTTAAAGGTTGTTTTAAAATCACTTCATCAATTCTTTTAACATCATGTAGAACCTGTGATGTTCTTAATGATCAGTTTAATTATTGAGTCATTTCTTAATTGGTTTTTTAAAGGTGACCAACAGTCGAGAACCCAGAATTGTTCAGTTTACGATGAAATAAGATGAGTAAAGCAGCGAATGTTTGGCTGGTTTGCTCGACAGATAACTTTCAGTGAATATGATTGGTTTGTTTCACAGACTCGTTCTGACACTTAGCTCACACTGAAATCTTTCCATATAGTATCATCTCATGGAGGTTGTGTGAATTGTTATTGGCAGCGCAGATATGAAAGTACAACACAACACACAGATGTGAGAAAAAAACGTCCTGGAACGTCAGAGTTTTATTGGTGGAGCAGCAGCAGTCGTCTCTGAGCTGTCTCACCACTTTCATCTCCTCCGCCTGTCGCACTGTCTCTTCCACTTCTCACCCGTCTTCTCACCTCCGCTGAGTGTGTGTGTGAGTGTGTGTGTGTGTCCCAACATGGCCTGTCTCATCATTTCCCATCTCTCGCACTATATATCTCCGTCTCCCCCCCCTCCCCTCCCCCGTCTCCTCCTGGCCGTCTGCAGCCTGCAAATAGGATTAAAAATTAACACTCAGTGTGTGTGTGTGTGTGTGTGTGTGTGTGTGTGTGTGTGTGAGAACAGAGGGAGGATGGGCCGCTGAAGTCATTGTTGTTTATCACATTTAATGGTTTGTCTTAGCAGGCTGCTTACCACCTGATTTCAGTGGCACTACAGCGACATTTCATTTTCTCTTTCCTCGTTTCTTCTTTAACCTTCTGTTGAGAACGTGTCTCCTCTGGAGTTCATGAACTCACATCCACAGATGTTGGTCTCTCTGTGGAGCCGCAGCAGGATTCTTTCATCCTGGAAACACACTCTGGAAATGATACTAGATGTATTTAAATGCTGTCTCCATTTCCATCAGTCCTTCAAACCTGTTTTTAAGGAACAAATGTCTGATTAGAGCTGAAGTGATGAGGTGATTGATCAGTGAGGTGATCGATCAGGTTTGAGAGGAATAGAGAGTTAATCAATCGTGGATGGCGTCGTTCACTTCGGCAGATAAAACAATGAAATTAAGAAAAGCTAAAATGGGTCACAAACGTACTTTGGTGGCCGTTCAGTAAATGTAGAAGAAGAAAATGAAACCGAAACTTGTCGTGTTGTCGAACTGAAAATGGTGTCGTGAGGTCATTTCTAAGCATCCTGGACTGAAACGTCTTCTCTGTCACACACATATTTATTTCATGGCCTCTCTCACTCATGCACTCCTGCAGTCGATCTCACCTGACAATAAAAGCATGGAAACACTCGGTGCCACGAGTCCACTCCGCTCTCTGAGCCGCTGAATCCAAGGTGACTTTACTTGTCACTCCACTTTATGTCTCTATACATCCGCCGTCTTTATGGCCTCTGACGGCCAACAACCTCGGCTTCACCTTGCTGGAGCACTTCCTGTAGAACCAGCGACCCGTCGAGACGTCGCTCAGGGAAGAGGGCCCTGGTGCTGGAGTGTGAAGCAGGAGCGTTTTCCTGCTGTCGGAGGGTTTGTCGCCGGCCTCAGAGGGAACATGAGCGCAGCAGGGATCCTGGCAGACGGACAGGGTGTTAACACGGCTGCTGTACCCGAGAGGCTCCGCTTTACATTTGACTCATTTAGCTGACAGACTAATTCACACAGACGTACAGTCAGCGAGGCCTGATCCGGGATGTGAGCTCCTCCTGGAACCAAATCAAAGGCCTGAAAACCTGTTTTTCAATCAGTTTCTTATGTTAAGAAATAACTGTCCCAAACTGGTTATTTTACGTGGGAGATTTCTGTCTGTGCTCTTCTTCCTGGTTTGAAGTGGGCGGAGCTTAGTGGGACAAAGATGATGTCAGACACTGTTAATGTCGTCCAATCGGATCCATCGATCCAAATTAGTCTCAAAAATGTCAGGAAATAGAGAAATCCTCAACAAAAGATATTCAATGTACAAAGATAGAAAACAGAAAAGTAGCAAATCTCAATTTTTGCCTTGTTGGTTACGTAAATGATTTATTCATAATTTAAACTGCTGTTGATTCATTTTCTGGCCTTCAACTCATTGATCGTTCGATTGATTGTCAGAAAGATCCAACAACCTCTGTTTTTTCTTTATCTTTGTTTCATCAAATATTTTTAATGTCACAGAGAAATATTAAGAACTCAAGTCATTTTTGACCTTGAAAACAGGAGTTGACAGATCAATCTAACAACAGTGTCTTTAGTAGCTGTTGTGGAGCTTTTGATCACGTCACATGATCTGAAGATTTTCCATTTCCTGACCACTTTATTAACTTCTCTTTCATGTTGTCTTAAAAGCTGAGGTTGAAATTCTGCCCCTTTGAAAACCAAACTAAGCTCCATCTGTTGAAGATGCAGAACAGACACTAATGAACTGGTTTCAGCTACTTTAAGTCTCTCATGATATATCATTGTCTCTCATGCGTCTGCATCATGGATTGAGTCCTGAGCGGCCTCTGAGGACGGTCTGAGATCAGCGGGGGGGGGGTCAGTGATTTGATTCTGCTGATGCACGTTGATGCTTTCACTCGATGTGAACAGTAAAACATTTGAAACACGATTAGCTCATCCTCCACAAACTGGTCAGACTCAGGAGATGAAGCAGCTGCTGTCGACTTCTCCATTGTTCCTTCTGTAGTTTTTTGGCACCAGACTGTGCCGAAATGACTTTCTCCTCCTTATTGATTATTTTATATTCTGTTTGAGTGCTTCTGCTCTTTTTTTTTTTTTTGCCCTCCTGAATCCTGTTACTGCTGCTCCCACAACAACCCAATTATTCCTCTGGGATCAATAAAGTTTCATCTAATCTAATCTGAGCAGAGATGTAGCTCTGGTTATGCAGCGTCTGCGAGCGAGACGCCGGCTTCACGAGGCGGCAGTCGAGGAAAACACCAGCTGTTGATGTGGATGGGATCGAAATTAAAGCAGAAGATCAAACACGAAACACGACGTGAAGCTGAGAAAGAATCAGTTCTTCATCTTATCTGTAAAAACTTTCAACTGAATTCTTTAGGACACTTCAGCACAAAACTTGAGAAAAGACATTTTTTCCTTTATTTTTGTCCACAATTAAGAGGCAGCCTGTGTTTTAATGCTCCTCACACAGTCTCAGGAGGATGAAGGCCCCGCTCTTATTGTGAAATATGACGCCCTCGCCCACTTCCCTGACTTCATTACTGCACTTTCATAAGCAGTTTTATTTTTTTACCGGTCGTTTGCTGCATGTTAATTGGGACATAATATTGATTTACATTGTATTTAGCCTTTTATGACGACTCGGCCAATCAGGGAGTAAATTATTCATAATGTCCGTTTCTTCTTCGAGCTGCTGCCTGAACTCACCGAACAGCTCGGAGGGGAATCTCGAATCTGAGGATTAGTGTCAAATTCCTGACATTTGTGCTGTTGAGGCACGTTTCATTCGTCTGTGAGTACGAGCAGGTTGTGATTCAAGGACGCTCGACACACTGGCTTTGAAGAAAAGAGGCGATTGCTCAGCTGCAGAAACGTGCACTCGAAGCCTTCGGTTCAGGTTAAGTTATTTAATTTTGGATGTTGTGCCGCCTTGAGTCGAGGACGACGTTCCACCAGGGTGAAAGATGGCCGCCAAAGAAATTTAGTTTGACTTCATATGAAGCAGCAACAACAGTTCGCTGGCTCTGTGTGTTCAGGCTGTTTCCAGCCGGGCTGCAGCGAGGAACAAACAGAAACATGCTCAGGATCATTTGAAGCTTCTCTGTGAACAGGAAGCCTGAAGCATTCATGTGATTTTAATTAGAGACAGATGAAGAAGCATCGGCTATAATTAATCATCATCTAGTAAATGAGGGAAGCTTAATGGAAAACACGTCAGATTTAAACTCCTGTTTTGATTCAGTTTGTCGTTGGAACGTTTTGTCGTCGGGCTCTGAGCTCACCTTCGTATTGTGTGTGTGCAGATTTCATCACCTAATGGACGACATCAAGGGAAGACAATGTGCTAACGCTGGGCAGCCGACTGCAGCCGGCGTCTTTGAAGCGGCTGCACAGTTCTGATCACACACTCGGTTCAATTTTTATGACACGTCGGCCTTTTAACGGCTGCTTTGGTTGGCGAGCTCGAGCCGCTCACAGCTCTGACATTTAATTCAGGGAAGATCAATATCACATAAAACGGACTCTTCGACTCCATCACGATTAAATGTGTTAGAGCTCGTGATCGTAGCTCGTCTCTGCCCGGACAGACGTTAACCGCTGGAGATGGAAATGTATTGTTGGACACTTCTCCTAATGCGAACTGTGATTTACTGTGAAACAGCCTCCTCCTTCCATTTATACTGCTGCTTTCACCTCATCACACCGCTGTTTCATCATCAGCAGGAAGTCAGTGACGGACAGAGGCAGGTGAACACATTAACCTGAGTGTAAACTGTCAGCGTCTGAAAACTACGGAGCCCCTTAGGGGACATGGAGGAAATTTTTTTGAAGGGTTAGAAAAAACAAAGATCAAGTTTTGCGAGATCTCGCAAAAGTGTTTACATTAGGAGCATGTGTTGATTGAGGAAACGCTCCAAATCGTCCTCCATGTCTCCCTTTTTGCGAACGTTGAACACAAAAAATCAACACTGGTACATACAACTCAATGATTGTGTCTATTGCCGTTCCCGGAAGAACATGCTCCTAATGTAAACACTTTTGCAAGATCTCGCTTTTTTTTTTTTTTAACCCTTCAAAAAAATTCCCTAAGGGGCTCCGTAGAAAACTGTTCAAATGGAGAAGAGAGATCGCCTCAAATAGTTCTAAACTAAGGTGGAACATTAAAGCAGTGATCTGACATTTTGAGAAATTTCATTATTCATTAAAAACGTCTTTATATCTACAGTCAAAGACGAGAAGACAGGAAGCAGAGTTTGTCTTGTCAGAGTCAGTGTTTTTGTGCACAAACAAAACCAAACCTTAGCAGTAATGAAGTGATGTTTTTTTCGAGGGATTTAAGTGCAGCTGCTTCTCTCTTCTCTTGTCCATGCAGCTCATTTTTACTGCACTTGCCTCTGAGCAGAAATGTCGACCTGAGACTTCGGATCAGACTCAGAAATAAGGATTTGAGATTCGACTCAAATCAACCTGGTATTAGATTTGACTTCACATGAGACCTGAAAGCAACAACATGAATTCTGGACATTTAGTTTTTCTTTGACATGTTGGAGTCGAGATGAGTGTGTGTTGAGCAGGTTTCCAGGCTGCAGACCCTCTGCTCTTAAACATGTCTCTGCTGGTTTATCACTGAAGGAGAAAAGGCCCGAACTCATGTAGAGGTTCAGTTAACTGAGGATCAATCCATGCATCGATCTCTCTCACACACACACACACACACAGGGAAGGAAAGGATTTGAGGAGCGAATCGGCTTAAAGCAGCAAACCATAAGAACCCATTTCCAAGAGATCTTATGTGTCCAGTTCCCTGACAACCAGCAGCCACATGTAGTTTTCCTTGTCACGGTGACTGCGGCCTGTATCAGGATGTGGCAGCTGTCCATTGTGTCTCATGCTTTATACCATATGTATGTTTTGGCATAATTTGACAGAAGTCTTATGTGACTCATTTGACGTCTGCTTCCCTCCTTAATCTGACATTATTGTGAGACGCTCTTCTCCTCCACGTCGGCTCGTGTCACCGGTGGTCAAATGTGATCCGAGCTCCGCCGTCTCCGAGCAAACACGCACATTAACCTTCCAGCCCGAGGGCGTGTGTGAGTCAAAGGAGGGGATGAATTTTCTGCCTGCGACAGATCATATTTATTCAGGCCTCAGGGGAGCGTTTAAAGGGGAACAAAAGGTCAAGCAATCTCTTTTTGTGCTCTTTCAGGAAAACGTTCAGCGTATCGCTCTTATCAGTTGATTAAAGGAGAAAATGATAATAAGCTACAAGCTGGCGACAATGTTTTCATGCAAATTAGCTGCTGGGAAGAAAACAGATTAAAGCTTTTATTAAATCAACAAATTATAGAACAAGGAAATAGGTTTATTCGTCTTTTCAACCAGTAAATGTTGTTTCTATGGTTCTTTTTTAAAAAAGGACAAAGAAATAATAATAAAAAATATCTCGAATTTTATCAGTGAGGTATGAAGTTTTTGACAATTGATAGACAATTAATCAATCATAAAGAGCATTTAATAAGCAATAAAATCAAATAACCGATGGTGCATTCACTGTAAACTTATCTGTGGGTTTTTGCAGCAGCAGAAAACAACTGTTATGTTCATAGGGACATAAAAAGACTCAGTAAACCAATCTTCCAAACGTCAAAGATCCTGATATATCTGATGCAGATATTACAAATCTTTGTCTCAGACTCGGCACCTGTCTTTAATCCGTGTTGGTTCAATGTCTCATGTTTGATCCCTCCAACACTCCTGTGTCCGACAGCGAGCAGGAGACCCTGAACTCAACATCTTGAATGTTAATGTTCATGTCAGAGCTACAGAGGGGAGAATGGATCGATGCCAATCATTCAACACACACACACACACACACACACACACATACAAACACACACACACACACACCTATATTCCTGTATATCAGAAATCCCTGATTGACCTGATGCATTCACAACCATAAGCTAAACCTCAAAACCAAGTCTGTGAGGCCAACATGTCCTCACTCTGTTGTTTAAGTAAACTTGTTCTGGACCTCAGACACACACACACACACTGATGCCTGCACATTTCCTCCATTTCCTCATCAAGTGCTCTGTCTCTCTAACTACTCATTGACCTATGCAGCACAGCTAAATGTCTGTGTGTGTGTGTCCCTTCACACAATCCCATTATGGTTATTTGTGTGTGTGTGTGTGCGTGTGCGTGCGTGCGCTTGTGTATCTCTGACTTTTATGTGTACCCAGAGCATTACGTGTGTGTGTGTGTGTGTGTGTGTGTGTGTGTGTGTGTGTGTGTGTGTGTGTGTGTGTGTCCACCCCCCTGGGATCCATGGTGTCTTTATCTGGTCTGTCTGACTGACCGTCAGTCACAGCAACACATTAACTCTGATTAGATCACATGACATGAGAGAGAGAGTGAGAGAGAGAGAGAGAGAGAGAGCGAGAGAGAGAGAGAGAGAGAGAATTTGTCTTTCTTAGTGCTTGTTTTAATACAAATGCACTTGTGTGTATATATCCACACACAGACACACTGCAGCGCTGCAGAGGAGGCATGCTGAGTATGTGTGTGTGTGTGTGTGTGTGTGTGTGTGTGTGTGTGTGTGTGTGTGTGTTAGATTAAATAGACGCACACAGGGGAAGCAACATTTGTCAGTGTTGGATGTGCACACTCCTTTGTGTGTGTGTGTGTGTGTGTGTGTGTGTGTGTGTGTACATGTATGTGTCTGGAGGTTTTTTCCCTCGACGTCCCACCGGCTGTACAACACGGAAACATTAAGCTGTGTGTGTGTTTGTGTATGCTAATGTGCTCCGGTGCTGGCGTGTGTGTGTCTATAATGTGTGTATTTCTGTTTGTGTTTGTGTTTCAGCATCAAATGTGTGTGTGTGTGTGTGTGTGTGTGTGTGTATGAATTCGGAGCATCTGCATCATTTCCAGGCTGCATTTCTCTGCATGCCTGTGACTGTATGTTGGCGCGTATGTCATCATACCAGGACGGATTGTTCCCGCACGCTGCCGCGCTGTGTGAACGCCGCGCTCGTTGCCAGGACAGCCGCGCCGTTAACCATGACAGCCGTGATCATTAGGGAGCGCCAGCGTCGACTGATGACCCTTGGGACAGGAGGCGCCGTCACATATCACATCCTCCTGCTCCTCGTTCAGTTTTTTGGTCTCATCTCTTCTTCTTCTCTTTATGTGGAGCTAATTTCCTGCCACAACATAGAAACAAACATCCTGCCATTCACTGGTGTGGTGCAAATACAAAACCTCATTTGGAAACTCCAGACATTTCTGAGACAATCACAGCAAAGATGGCAGCAAAAATCACATGATGTGTTTTTGTCTTTGTATGAAATATGTCTAATATTACATTTCTTAAAGTCAAACATGTACGTTTCAAACTTGTCATCTGTCCATTTCTCTTCCCTCTGTTTTCCTTGGCTCTGCTGCATTCTTCCTCAGGTCACACTTGCTTTATTAAAAGTCTGTTGTTGTTTGCCGTCGCTGTCTGTTTCCGTGAAGTTGACGAGCATTAATTCAGCGAGCGAACAGTTGAGCGACTGACTCAGTGTCTCTTCTTCGAGCGGCCGTCAGACGTTTATCTGCCAGTTTGTTCCTCACCCATGAATATTTAGACTGTTTTTTTTTTTTTCCTCCGATGCCGCCGAAGCAAAGAGACACTGATGTGTTCACAGTTGTCGGCCGGACTGGCTCATGTCGAGTCTCTTCCATCTGTGTCTCCGTCCTCCCTCTCTCTCTCTCTCTCTCCCACCTCTCGCTCTCTGTCGGCAGCGTCTCTTTTTTTGTGCAGATGAAAAGTTCAGTTTAAAAACGCTGCTATATTTGGGGCAAAACCTCATTTACTCTTTCAATAATTGCAAATATATGAGCTTTTAAACTCATTATGTTGTCGCAGTAGGACCTGAATTAAACCGTCCTTATTTTAGCCTGACACAGTGAATTCATTTGAAGGAAGAAAAATCCTTTTTGTGTCTTGGCAGGACACTTTTATTTTGACATTTTGACGCGAGGCCTCGGACAGACTGTGAAAGGACAGCTGACTCAGTGCATCTGTCTCCTGCCCCTCTGTTTCCCGGAGAACTCCCCCCGTCCTCCTCGGCGGCTCCTCACCGTCAGGATTTGATGTTTGTGCTGTTTGCCTGCCAGCGGAGTCTGTAATGAGTTCCACTGGGCTAATAGCGACTTAATGGACGGAGAAGAGCGCGTCGCTTTGCTTTTTGTAGCAAAGACAGAAAGAGGGAGAGAGAATTTAATTTCAAAACCCACTTCATTAAAAGTTACTTAAGCTGATACGGATCAGGGCCTGAAGAAGAGATCCATCACGCTGCCTCTCTGCTGGAACAGGAACAGACTGTTCACACTCTCATGACACATCCACTGATGATGTATAGACATAATTATTCACATTATTTCTCGGTGTGCGTCCTCGAACGGTCTCGGCTCCAGCGAAGCAGCTGAAACTGTGAAATGTCTTCTGGGTGCTCACTCACAGTTTTCGCACTTCGCTTGCTGCAGGTCTTTAAGTGCAAAGTGCTTTGTTGACCTGCTGCGCTGTAGATTCACGTCAACACACACACACACACACACACACACACACACACACACACACACACGCTCAGGTGACTCTGGACACAGTCGTAGTGAAACTCTCGAGTTGTGTAGCTGAACGGTCCATAATTAGAAAGCCTGCTGTTCTTCTGCTGTCAGAGCAACAATAACAGAAAGTGGAATCTTTTATACGTGTGTGTGTGTGTGTGTGTGTGTGTGTGTGTGTGTGTGTGTGTGTGTGTGTGTGTGTCTCCGGGAAGTACTTAGCTGTGTCAGATCAAAGGAAGCTGTCTAATGTCTGCCTGCTGTCTTCCTGGCTAATTAACCCAACACACACACACACACGCACAGGTTGTGTATGGGAGAGACTAATTAGCCCGTGGCCTGTTTTTATGGACATTTGCCTACGTGTGTGTGTGTGTGTGTGTGTGTGTGTGTGTGTGTGTGTGTGTGTTTGTACTCTGAATATGTAAACAAGGTGGTGGACACATTCTACCTGATTCCATTTCTAACACTACATGTAAGGTCATTCTCGACAGTCGACCTGGTGTCGTTGAAAACCCAGGAGTCGTCATGAAGTCGGTTTTATGATGGGATGATGTCATTGTGAACAATAACTTGTTTGGGTTTGGAGGAACTTGGTGGTTTGGGTTAAAGTGACTCAATGACTTGACTCCACCTCGACCTCACCCATCCACAGACTGAAGTAACTGATGCAGAGTCTCAAACTAAGACGAGTGAAAACAGCCTCAAACCAAAAGTACACAAACATAAAGAATTAAGAATAAATACAAATTAGTAAAATTGAAAAAGAAATGATTCTAAACAAGGAATCCAGGACAGAACTTGAAGTGAATGAAGTGAACTCCTGAAGCTCAGAAAGTTAAACCACTTTATCAGAACCTGACACGACTTTGTTCTCTGACTTTGGAGCGAATCATTTATCTTTTTCAGCTGCTTGAACACATGACAGATGCTGTTGTTTCTCTTGTGAATTCACTCCCTTAAAACTGTATCGATCTGTTTTTCACTCAGATGTTTGCTTTAACTTATGATGCTGATTTAATTCAGTGTTGATCATTTGCTCGTCTTCCTTCTTTATTTACTAACTAATGATATCAAATCATAATTAATTATCGTTTGTGTCCTCCAGTTTGATTTATTATTTCAGTCTTATTGATTGGTCAGTTGTAGGTCAAGCAGGATTTTAAGAGCGCCCCCTGCTGAGTCACCAGACAGCAGGTTTTCAAGTATCAAGTATTTCATTTTTTTTTTTTCAAATATGAAACACGAGTTAATATTTGAAATTAAAAGTGCCGGCGTTCTGAGACGAGGAGGCGGGGATCAAACGCACAGACCACCACGGCTGCCATCTGACTGGTCGACTCTGAGGAGCGTTTCCATGGCGATCCCTCAGCCTCCGTCTGTCATGACGAAGCACCATGAGAGACTGTGTGTGTGTGTGTGTGTGTGTGTGAGTGAGAGAGAGAGAGAGAGAGCAGCCACTTTTACAAAGAGTATTGGTTTTGTTTTGACTCTCTCTCTCTCTCTCACACACACACACACACACACACACACACATACTTGAACGTGCTGAGAATTTAAAGGTGCTACTGCAATCCCAAAACATCCTGACTCCTTCTAACACACACTTACTCACACAAATAAAGAAATTACACATCCTGTCGCCTCACGTAGACGTGATAATAGGCCCATTTATCACTGCTTAGGAAAACTCCCCAGTGTGTGTGTGTGTGTGTGTGTGTGTGCAGACCTCGCTCCCTTAATGTCAGGCCCGACGATGCGCTCGCTGATTAGAGAGAAAGCCACACACGCTCTTACCAACGCACACTTACCGATACTTGTGCAGCAGTCTTTCAACCTCACATTTACATAAACCAACACACACACACACACACACACACACACAAACACACACACACACTGAAACATGGTGACCAGGCCAATTAAGAAGACTGATGTAGCGCAACAAATTCAATTAAAGCTCATCGCATAATTACGTATGACTAAATTATAGGCAGGGAGGAGGAAGGAAGGAAGGATGTAAGGAAGGAAGGAAGGAAGGAAGGAAGGAGGAGTGGAACTGTTGTGTAAAGGCTTTATTTTGTTCTACATACGTGTGTGTTGCTTCAGTGTGAGCTCTGTTCCTGCCTCTCGTCCTGGTTCTGGTCCTGGTTCTTGCACCTGTTGCATTTGAGGACTTTATCAGCTGGGGGGGCAACTGTTAACCCTTGCTCCTCCCACTTCTTATACTTGATTCTCACAGAGGAGGATAATGGTTAAAAACACGGAGCCATTTTCTGAGTGTTTTTCTTTGGTCGGTTCTCGTCGTTGTTTCCAGCAGCTTCAGGTTTCCTGGTCCAACATGTGGAAACCATGAACGGCCTCTTTCTGTAGCTTCTTATTGTTTTCTTGTTTGGTGAATTAAAAAGCTGTTACTCCGTCCTGGATCAGGAGTCAGACGCTCCCTCTCACTTCTGCATCACTGTGCTTTTGTTTTCCTCCTCCTGTGACTGAAGGATCATCACAAGTTGTTGCATAATGAGCGAAACTGATTGGAGCAGGAATTTACTAATATAAGTCAAATTGACAGAAGACCAAACAGTGATCTCAGTTTATAATTAGCGAGTGAACAGAGTGAGCTCAGATTAGCTCGTTCTTGTATCTCGTACATGTGCTGCGGCTCAAAACGCTCAAACGTCCCCGTTCTTCCTTTCTTTCGTTTTCCAACCGAAGCAGCTTTGAAAGTGACTCATCTCCACCACCGGCGTCCAAAATTAACTTCTTGTCTTTCGTGCCAACTGAAAAAGGATCAACTGCCAAGTTTTGTTTTTAGTTTTCCAGCCAAAATAATAGAAATTTGTCACATCAGGAACTGGCTGAAGTAAACAGATGAGTAGTTTTAATTAAATCCCACTCGCTCGATGAGGAAGTTTCTTCAAATGCAGCAGGATCGAAATGATGAAAACAAGCGACTCCCGTCTTTTGTCAAAGGTCTTTATTAAAACCAGACGTCGAGTGAGGACGTAAAGTGTAAGAAAAGAGGAAGGAACAACGGAGGAGGAGGAAGAGAAAGAGGAGGGGAATCTTAATTAAATCAAAGTGGGGCTGAGAGCAGGAGAAGAGAGAGGATGAGTCGAGGATTTGGGGGATAAGTCATAAAACATGACAGAGTCTGGGATGAAAGAGAAAGACGGAGGAATGAAGGATTCATGAAGGAGGAAGAGGAGAGAGGTGGATAAATGTCAGGAGGGATGAGGATGACGGGTGGAGGGAGGAGAGGTGAGGGAGGGTGTAGGAGACGAGAGGTGAAGGATGGAAGGAAAGGAGAAGTGGATGAAGAGGAAGGAAGGATGGATGATGGAGCCTACAGGAAGGAGGCGAAGTGAGTGTGAGCGAAGGACAGATCACGAAAAAATGGCGGAAAGAAGAAGAAGATTTAACGAAAAGTGGGATTAGAGGAGAAAGGGCTGAATGAAGGGGAAGTGAAGGAGGCTGAAATTAGTCACGTTGAAGTGAAAGCAAAGGCGGCGGGGAGGAACGGAGGGATGGACGGAGGAGCAGAGAAGGGGGAAAGGGGGATTAGAGGCGGAGGCTCCCCCTGGATTGTAGGTAGCACTGGGGTTGAGATATTTTCAGTTCAGCTGGCGGTCTCGTCTCCCCGAACGCCGAATGCCTTTTGCTGCTATATTTAGAGCGTTACACAACAAAGGGTTGCATCATCTGCCAACATAGTTTTATTTGCCAGAATTCTCTCTGTCGTCTCGGTTCCTTCTCCTCTCTGACTCGTGCCAGGCCGAGGCAGCAGTGTTTGTTTGTAATTAGCTCGCCCCGCTAAACGAAGGTTAAATGAGACGAGAAGCTGTTCGCGTGTTCTGCGAAGCCTCTGTTGTTCTGTTATCTGCCGCCGAGAGTCGACTCGCTTTTATTCATATAGAGCGAAATCACAAGTTTGCGCTGAAGGGGCTTCGTATGCAAACAACAGCCTCGATTCACAGGAGGTGAAAAAAACTTTAACAGGTAAAAAATGGAGGAAATCTCACACAGACATGCAGCAGATGTTGTGTGTACGATAGTGGACTTTTAAGGGCCGATATCATGTTGATGGTTTGGATGGATTAAATAGCCGATATTGAACTGATCAAGTCATTTTGATGAGGTTCTCCAAAAACTGACTAGATATAAAAAAGAAATCCTGTCGTTTGTCTGTAAAACTTTCCGCACTGATGATGATGATGATGAGGAGGAGGAGGAGCCAAACTCTGTGTCTCCTCTGGCCTTGATGGCTCAGCGTGTTCAGCAGATCGTTAACAATCTCACTTCCTGTTTGTGCCTTGAATCCCACCGATATCCCTCTGTTCCTGTCAAACCTCCCTGTTGGCAGCGACCGACACCTCGAACCCTCCGTCCTCCATCAAAGCTGCACGTTCAGCCTCCTCACGTTCAGATTTCCAGGGTTAAAGTAGTTCGGGGGAATAATTAAGATTGTAATTAAGATCCCCCTTTTGCCCTGACTTTCACCCCTTTTGTCCTTTTTCTTCAAAGCAGCACGACCGTCCTCGAACACAACACAACGGAGCGGGTTTTTTTGGGGTTATCGCTCTTGAACACAACGTGAGGCTTCCTTCTCTCCTTCATCCTTTATTCCTTCTCCCTCTCTCTGCTCCTTTTTTAGCCACTTTTTCTCCTCCTCTATCCTTCAATCTTCACATTTCTCTCGTTCGAATTTCCTTTTTTAGAGATGAAACAAACTGAAGTGAAGAAATGTAAAAATGAAAAACTGTTCTGAAAGTCTTGAAGTCTTTCCATCTTCTATCACATTACGTCTGTTTTCATCCTCCTCACCTTCTTTTTCAATCCCCTCCTTCCTCCAGTTGCTCCTGTCACAAAAGAAAATCCATCGTTGCTGTCATTTCATTTCATTATGTCTTACATGAACAGCCTGGAGTCACAGGACGAGCGAGGCCCTTCCTGCTAAAATGGGAAACGCTGTTTGTGCCTGAGGATCAATAAGGTTCACACACTGACTGAAGGTGGTTTGTGTCCTTGTTCTGGTGGGAATCAGGATCTGAAAGGTTGCTCCCAGGTATTTCTAACTGAAGCCAAATGAAGCCTGTGGTGATGGAGGGAGGCAGCGGCCATTTTCTTTTTCAGGCTCGTGGGTCATAGTGGGAGAAGTGTGTTTGGGTCTCAGAAATATTCTTTACTTGTTACAAAAGAGCATCATTGAGATATGATTTGTTCATTTTTCTCACGTCGTCTTCCTGCTTTGACAAAGTGATGATGGAGGTAAAGAAGCTCAAGCTGCTGTTTCACTTCATATGAGGCTGTTTGTTACAGCATTATATGGATTTCAAATAGTCAGAAATTGACCTTAATTGTTTGATGAAGCCAAAGTTCACCATTGATTCTCAGTCCTCTTCATGTGATGCACTGACACTTGGCAGAGTTTTAATGCTGCTGTTTGTTCTTCGTTGTCTCACTGAAGCGTGTTTTTGCTGCAGGACGTCTGTTGGTGTGAACCCCCCCCCCTGCAGGGTCTGAAGTCTCAGGTGATGTTTACCTGATTGCAGTTTCGGGCACTCTGTCATTAACGTTTCCTTCCTTCTGCTCTGATTATGTTTGGGCGGCTCAGATTAGTGTTTTGCACTGGAGTCGAGAGTCAGTCTGTTTGTCCCTGCAGATTTAATATCTGGGAGCTTTTATGTTTTATATTTACTTAAAATATACATCTCAATATCACATGGAAACAGGGAGTTTATCTCATGTGACACTTTGAATATCACTGTAACAAAGCTCTATAGTGGACGTTGCCTCCTTCTTTCTTTTATGCAAACACATCTCTATCGACAGCAGGAAAAAGGGGCAGGATGGAGGGAGGCGAGGGGGGAGACAGGAGGTCCTGGGGGACGAGAGGAGGAAAAGGGGGGAGAAAGCAGAGGGAGGAGATGTTTGAGGCCGTGAGGGGAATATAAGATCAGGAGAGAGAAAGAGAAACATGGAGATCACGGGAAACATCGATGACACCAAATGGAGAAATTTAGAGGAAAAATAAGAGATTTTTTTAGACTCGAGCGAGCGACAGAGAGAGAGAGAGGAGTTTGATGAAGTGGAGGAAAGATGGAGGGAGACAGTGGAAGAAAAACTACCAGAGGGCAGCAGGAGTGATGGAGTGGAGTCGGAGAGGGCGACGTGAACGAGTGGAGTAATGGAGGAATATTGCAGGGATGAATGAAGAGCGAAAGTGTAGTGGAAGGAGAGGAGATCGAAGAGGAGAGGCACGAAGTCGCAGGAGAGGAGAGAGAAATCGAGATGAAAACACGAGCGAGGAATAGAGGAAGGACGAGGCGGCAGATGATGTTTAAGGTGACAGAGGAGAGGACGATGAAAAGAAGGTGAAGGGAAGCGAGTGAAGGATGACAGAGGGCTGAGTGGAGAAGAAGAAGAGACACTTACTCTCAGAGGTTACAAGCAGCTACATCGACCACATGTGACAGGATTTATAGTGCGAGATAGTGTGAAACACCTGCCTCTAGATGGCGCTGTGTGCAAATGTACACAAATGAAAATGAAAACACGAAGTCTGACACGAGTCATCGATTCAGTAAATAGAGAACAAGTGACGGATTTCAGACTCTGACGTGAACTCTGACTGATGTAATTCTCTTTTTATCCTGTAGAGGGCAGTAACACGCCCAGTAGCATCTAGGCTAAACTTCAGTGCACAAACCTTTGACTGAATATTGATAACTTGAGCTAAATGATTTTGAAGAAGATAAAAAAAGCAGAGAAATATTTTCCCCAACGCCGGAACCAGTGAAATCCCTCGTACTTCTAAAATCATATAATTTACTGTGTGTGTCGGCTTGTCCATGAATTACCAGCACAATACTTCACCTCCGTCCAGCTGAGCTGATTATTAAGTCATTAAATCCAAATTTGTTGACTTCTTGAAGATGAACTATGAGATAACTGCAGGCTGGACACTGAGAGCAGACCTGATTCCTCACAGTGGAGTTAAAACATTTCTTTTTGTGAAGTCAGCATTATGGTCATGGGATCATGGTCATGACCTTTAACCTATATTTTATTTATTTATATTTTTGGCTTTGTGTATGTTTTGGATTTAAACCTTATTGGTATTTTATATTTGCACTCTCTTCTACTTTTTGTCCTTCAACTGGTGCAGAACAATCTCACTTCTTCTAGAGAGAGAGAGAGAGAGAGACAGGGAGAGGGAGAGAGAGAGGGAGAGAGAGACACCTACATGTAATAAAAGTCAGGAAGCGTTTGGCTCTGAAGTTCTGCTCACAGCACTTTCTCTCATTAGGCTTCAGCTTTATTGCTGAGTGGCTGAAGACGACGGGACGTTTTCTGCTTATTCCACTGTTTTGTGCTGCTGTTTGGCCTCAGACGTGTCTCTAATGTCTCTGCTGATACAGGCTTAATTAAAAAGGCGATGGAATTCAAATTTACCTCCTTTACTCTACATGTGTGATCCAAAATGCAACCAGTGGTTATCAATAACAATCTGCTGGTTCATTCAGTCGAGTCTTGTTTGGTCAATAAACTATAGAAAAATAAAGTGAGCAAATCAGAACGACACGAGACCAGATGAGAGACAAACAAAAGCGAGGCGAATGAGAAAAGTCTCGGTGTGTTTTCAGCTGCCGACTGATCTGGAGTCAGTCCTGGGTTTAGGACCGGGCTTAAAGAACAGAGTCGGAGGATCTGAGAGGAGTTTGGCAGGAAGTGGGAGCAGCAGGCAGCTCATTAATGCTCTCACAGCCGACTCCATCAAAGTCTTTAACAGCTACTACAAGTATCATAAAAAGCTCTTTGATGATTTACTGCCAGTCAGTCAGTGCAGCCGTGTGTTTCCACCTGCAGACGCTGGATTGGTTTTGTTTTCTGTTGCTACTTGCTTCATCTTCATAAATGTAAAATCAGTGAGTGTGTTTGCACGCTTGCGCCACCTACTGACAATCCTACAATTAGATCCTACCATTACGTTTAAAAATGATTAATCAATTCTCAAAATAGTTGGTTATTAATTTTCCTTTGATTCATGTATGTTTCCTACATTTGCTTCAGTAGAGTTTGAACCATGCTTCCACATGATTGGTCGACAGTAAGTTGATCCTTCCTCGACTTCCTGTTCAGAGGTTGATTTCTCAGCGAGTGGCAGCTCGTCGTGTCACTGTTGTTTGAGTGTGTTGAGCTGCTCGTTCCTGCAGATCGATGCTGCCTCAGTTTACATCCCTGCTCTTAACTCCGGTGCTCCAGAAAAGCAAAGTATCATCAGTCTCTGTCTGTCCTGCACCTGGTGTGTGAGCTTCACCTGCAAAGTCTTTATGCTCATTTGAGGTGACGTTGACTTCAACATCCATTTGTTAGTTGCACATCATGTTTCCTTCAGTCGTGTTTGTTTTTATTAAGAAGATCCTGATGACAACTCATGATGATTATGTGATTCTGATACTCGATGTTGACTGTGATCATCACTGTTTAAAAAATGCATGAGCAGAAGACAGATGTGGCCAGTCGAAGAGAATTGTTTCGACTGCAGCCGAGGGGAAAAGACGACGGGAGGCAACCAGACGGAAAGATGAGAATTATGAGGAGAAACGAGTTCAAGATGGAGTTTGTTTGGGGCTTTTTTGTATTTCCTGAGGATGAAAAAAAAAGAGAGACAGAAAATAGAGCAGAAAATCTGAAAGATGCCGAGAGTACAAGAGGAGATTTCTGAAGAAGACAGATAAGATGAGAGAGGGAGAAATGTGCAGGTGTAAAAGCAGGCGAGGGAGCAGATGAGGGGAGAGTTAAACAGGAACACAGTGTTCAGACAGGAGGGAAATGAAGGCAAGAGGAGATGGACAGGAAATGACTGATGGATGGGGGGGGGGGCATTGTAGTGAAATTTCGAGTTGAGCAGAGGACAATATTGAGTTAATGAGTTCTGTCTGGTGAGGAACTTGTTGAGGGAGGAAGGAGGCGAGGGAGCGATGGAGGGAGATAGGAGGCGAGCAGGGGGTTTATCTGCATTGCTGTACCACAGTCGGTGGAGCATTGTAAAGCCGTCAGCAGAAATTCTCCCTGGCTGTGCAGATCTTAAACGCAGCTGCATCCCAGCTACTGCACATAGGCCACCGCAGGATTAATCTCAGCCACATAATTTAATCTCTACCACATAATTTCGGCGTCAATTCCTCAGCAGATGTCTATTGCTTCCAGAGTCCAGCGAAGAATAGGTTCATCATGTTTTCATTTCAAAATAAAATGCAGCATTTTTAAACCCCAGATTATTTTTCAGCAAAGTGGATATAATGACGTGAACTACCAGAGTAAGATGAAGTCCTTGGTGTCCATGTGAAACAGGTTGAGATTGCAAACAAGCTTCCCACTCAGATCACTCAAGGTTCAGTGGAGTTATCGTTTGGAGGAAGTGATGAAGAACAGCCACGATTGCTTTATGTTGTCTTCACCTATAGGAAACACTCAACTAACAAAACACTGATTTTTAGGAGTAATGACAAATTTGAAAATTGGTTTTAGCAACTAGTCCCAAACAGGAAGTGCTGTTTTTTCCAGGAAGTGTCTATGAGGTTTTAAAGGTTTCTTATTCACAAAACATCTGGAATCACATCTGCATGAAAATATCAATCACTGAGCTGCATCAGTGTCAAAACACAAACCCGGGACCTGCAGCACATGAATGAAACGTTTCCACAGTATCATGTGTGGAAAATGAAAATAGATTGTGTTTATAAGACATTGGAAGAATGACTTTAATTCTTCTTCTTCATGTTTGATCTATGTTGTTTTCAAGCTGCCATAGGTTGTATTTAAAAACTTAAACTGCTGCTCTGTCTGTTTGCACCGCGTCTCCTTATAGAAATCACATTTATATACGAAGGAAAAGCAGCGAAAATGGCGCCAGATGTTGTTGGTTTTCGTCCCGTGTCAGAGCTTTCAGAGGAGACTTTGCTCTTGCAGGCTGATTGTATCTGACTGGTTTGGTTCAAAAGGCCGAATGTGATTAAAGATTTAAAATGATTAGTGAGCCCACCTGGCAGCTCCCAGTTAACAGCAGGTCAAGTCATTTTCACTTTGTTACCGTGCGGTCGAATCTTGTCTGGTCCGGTTAAACCAGCTCACTTCAGTCCTGCTCTGGTCACTGAAGGTCGCCCCGGACCCGAATCCGCTCGCTGCAAATAAATCAGCTAAATTAAAATGGCAAAGCGCGGCTCATTACAAAAAGGTCGGACGTGTACAAGACGCCGGGGTCGCCGCGTTTCCCCCCGCTTCTCCCCCGGCGGCCGGCGGAGTTTAATCAGCCTCGTTACTGCTGAAATAAATCACCTGAAGTGCAGCGGATAAAAGTCATCACACACTCTGACTTTTCAAGAACGACTGTAAATAACATTCAGACTTGGGAGCGAGCGCCATGGAAACTGCCGTCGCCGGGTGAGTCAGTATTTCCAGTCCTCTTGACAATGCCGGGAACTGGAGGCTTTCATTTAGCCGTCAGCTGTTGATAAAGAGTCCGCTGACAGCGCAGACATCTTCTTTTTTTTCCGTCTTACAAACACAGTGTCAGTCGAGCAAAAGTTAGCCTTCGCTCTCGGCTGTGATCAGGAGCGTCCTCCAACACAGCTGCACGGTCACGGATTCAGGACCTCTGTTTTCCTGGATTTACATTTGACCCAAGAAGCAAACTGATGTGTATCCGAACATGCTGAACTCTGCAGTCTCAGGTGCTTTTAGCGACGAAGCTAAATGAACATCTGTGCAGGCCGTGGTCGGTTGAGTTTCCGAGCACGCGTCGCTAACGATAATCAGATGTAAATGTTGCTTTCTGCGGTTTTTTAATTACATTCTGACTCCTGGCTCCTCTCACTCTTACATTTTAAAGCATGTCCACGTCTTATTGTCGAAGCCTGAGTCACTCTCGTCCTGCCCCGGGTTTCAAACCGGCAGCTTCGGTAATTAGCTCGTTCTCGCTGACAGACACATGCAGATGGTTATCAGTATTTTTCTTCCCCCGGATTCATGTTGACGGCTCCCTGCTGCGGCAGAATTAATCCCACACTGCGTAGGAAAATGTAAAACAAATCAGAATGCATCATGTGTTTGCAACGCCGGCTCCAACATAAACAAATGTGGGGCAGTAAGAAGTCGACATGATGAAGCTACACAGGCAAATCTGAGTGTGCAAAATGTGCTTCTCAGCGTCGTCCAGGAGTCACTGGTTCATGAGGATTACATGTATTAACAAGACTAGAGGCACTAATGCTGCAGGATGAGGCTGATCCTGGGTCTGTTCATTGTTGAGTGGAGTCGCTAATCTGCGCCGCTTCAGCCGTCCGTCACTGTCTCCTGTCAGGTCGGAGGGTTTCAGACACAATGAGGAGACGCTGATGTTGCAATTTTAGGTTTGAACAAATGCAGATTTTTAGAATATTTGTGAAATTACTACTTTCCCATTGTCAATAGACAGGTTTTCCCTCAGTGTTGTTTTTCTGGTTTTTCAAGTTTGACGTCAGCTTTGACCAACACAAGACGAACTCCACTCACTTCCACTGTGTCAAAGAAAATGTGCATGACTAGATATCACAGTGGTAATTGAGAATGTTGGTGATTGGATCATTTAAGTATTTTTTTTTTTTTTGGAATGCTTAAATAAGAAACTTCCATGAAGAGATCTCAGAGTCGGTTAGAGTCAGTTTGCTGTGGACAACGACTTGAGCCTCGTGTTTCACATCTGTATTTGTTTTCAGTTAGGAACATTTGCATCATTGAAAGTCTGTTGAACGAGCTCTGAGCAGTTTCTGGATTCATACCCAACATCTTCTGTCTGTGATTTTGAAGCAGATGATAATGACCGATGATTATTGGAGATGAACACACTGACACTGACGACATTAGGAAGTGGATGAGGGAACTGTTTTGTTGTGTTTGTCATGACTCAGTGAGATGTTCAAGTGAACAACATCTCTCAGTTTTCATCATTGTAAATTTCAGTCCTTTAAAAGTTCCTGTTCCTCTGTAGTGACTCTCCTTCTGTCTCTCTCTCTCCAGACTGGCCAGATGAATCCAATGACACAGTTGTACTACAAGAAGGTGAGTCAAGCCCAGACTTGTTTGGACAATGGTGTGATTTATTATTCAGGTTCCTCCAGGTTTAAAGGTCTAAACTCTCATTGATCCAAACTGATAAATGACCAAAAAAACCAGAGACTCAACCAGAAAATCGAGTCTGTCAGTCTATTCGTCACCGTCCTGTTTTCAGTGTGGACTAATGAAATCATCCGTGTCTCACATCTCGGCTCTGATGATATTCACTGTAACTTCATGTTTTCATCACCCGTCTCGGCTGTTCCGGGCGTCGTGTTCGGGTCTGATGTGCTGATGAACGATGTCGACTGTCTTCTGAAGGGTCGGCATTGAAACATCCACTGCATGAATAACTTAGAGCGGATTTCAGAGATGACAAACAAACAGCATTTATTTGACTTATAAGCCTGTTTGAGCCCGAAACCAAACAGTCAAATATTTGCAGTTTTAGACACATCCGGACTGAAATGATCGTCTGTGTCTTGAAAACAAATTTCTCTCTGATGTTTCTGTCCTGATTAATGACAGTGAAGCAGAATGAACGTGATTGGTCGATCTTCGTCTTCTGATCAGTGTAGTTTTAACAATCACCTCTGTCTTTAAATGGACTTTGCTAAATGACAAACCAGCACTATCATATCATAATAAAAGTGAAATAATAACTTCTGACGTGAGCAAAGACGCTTTTTATTTTAGGTGGCGTCTCTCACTTAAAAGCTCTTAACCCTTATAATATAAGTCACATCGGACTATTTTCTTTAGACGACACAATCCATTAACCTCTGACTGCCTGCGCATTTAAAACAAGTCTGTCAGCAGCGTTTCATAAATCACTGACATTACAGAAAAGCCTCTGTGTTAATGGATTTATTCTAGTTCAGCTCCAAGTCACCGTTTTGGCAAAATCATTAAAACAAATTCTGATTTAAAAAGTGGTGATTTTGGACGGTTTTTATCAGTTTTTTTCCTTTTTACAGACTTGATTCTCTGTGTGAAAAGTTTTTCCGTGTCGTCTTGTTCCAGGCGACGTACTCGCCGTACCGTGATCGCATCCCGCTGCAGATCGTCCGAGCCGAGGTGGAGCTGTCAGCGGAGGAGCGGGCCTACCTCACCGCCGTGGAGAAAGGTAGGTTTGATCTGGTGAGCTGGTCGGCTCAGCTGCTGACCGACGCTGAGGGATCCGGCAGCTGGTCGGTCGGACTCGGTTCACAGGTGTCGTCTCCGACAGACTGTTGACGGTCAGATCGACCTTGAAGCTCAAACTCAAAGCTCACTCTTCCTGTTCAGCTTTGGCTGATAGGAACTAAATGAAATGATCACATTGTTACCTTGACGTCAGTATGTTCTCATAATTGTCAGACTAAAAGTTTTTTTAATTGACTTCAGTGACACAGAAGCTGGAACACGTCCAAACTCCTGATCGAATCATCAGAACAAAAGATGAAAAAGTGCTTTTAGAAAAGACGTCTTTCTTTATTAAAAGGCTACGACTTTAACTTCGACTGCCAAGAAACATTTTGGGAAGAAACGTCACCAAGTTTAAAATTCTGATTGTAAAAATTTGTGGAAACCTGAGGAAACATTCAACGGTTTAAGTTCATAAATCTTTTAGGTTCTCGAATAAATTCACATGAAAGTTTCATCAAAGTCAGAAGAGTCAGATTTGAAATACAGACCTTTTATATTGAGAAGCCCTGAGAGCTCGACGAACAGAAAGTGAAGCAAATGGACAAAACGAGCAAACTGAGAAAAAAATCTTTACAAAATTCAAACAAAAATGTGCAGCAGTTTGAAGAACTGCTGCAAAGGGAGCAAAGCTGCAGTGTGTCCAGGTTTATGTGTTGACCTGTCTGTGCCCTCCTCTGCCTGCAGGCGACTACGCGGGGGTCAAACATGCCCTTCGCGAGGCCGAGGTCTACTACAACATGGACGTGAACTGCCTGGACCCGCTGGGCCGCAGCGCGCTCCTCATCGCCATCGAGAACGAGAACCTGGAGATCATGGAGCTCCTGCTCGACCACGGCATCTACACGGGCGACGCCCTGCTGTACGCCATCAGGAAGGAGGTGGTGGGCGCCGTGGAGCTGCTGCTGTCGCACAGGAGGCCCAGCGGAGAGAAACAGGTGTGAAACAACACGATGGATGGATGTTAATGTGTTGCGTCCGCGCAGGCACGTGTTGCCGTTTACTCGACCATGAGTGTGTGTGTGTGTCTTTCCTTTTGTGTGTGTGTGTGTGTGTGTGTGTGTGTGATAATGAGTTCATCCATTCACTGTAATGCTCCACGCCACATTCTGCAGAGAGGAGGAAAATTAAACAGCTTTATAGACACACTGTGAAATAGGATTTAGAGACAGACAGTATATTTGTCTGCCTGCTGCATTTCTGTGTGTGTGTGTGTGTGCGTGAAAGAGAGAGTAAAAGAACATGTTGCACAGTTCAGTTAACACGTAGGTGTGAAGGGGGATCGAGGAGGAGAGATTCAGAGAGAAGAAGTGAAGAGTGAGAGAGATTTAAAATCATAAGGGAGTACAGATGAAGAGGAGGAGGAGGGGGGGTGAAGAGAGAGCGAGCGAGAGACATTAGAAAAGAAGAGAGAGAGAGAGAGAGAGAGAGAGAGACGAGCAGGGAACAAGGAGAGATGTTCAAGTGAAGGAAGAGAGAAAGAGACGTCTTCTCGTTCGTTCCTGGACGGCGTCAGGCTGCGAGGTTCGTCGCCACCGCGGCAGCCAACCCTTGGCCGAAGCAGAGGATTGTGGGAAGGTTTTGGTCGCCTCTCAGTTGGACGAGGATCGGAACAAATCTGCTCTTGCTGTGTTTCTGTTTCTCTTTTTTTTCTCTCTCTCCTCTCTCTCTCTCGCTCATGCACTTCCTGTTTGTTTTCTCTCGCAGCCTCCTGCAGGTTCACACAGAAATCATCTCGTCTTCAGTCTTAAAGATACAAAATTAAAATCAGCTGCAGATTAAACATTTTATTAATTAACCATAGAGTCATTGCAGTAGTCTTACTCTGATGTAAGAGACGTTGAACTGTTGATGATCATTCATAGATTATTATGCACAAGTTAGAATTCATTAGTGTTTATAAATTAAAGAATATATAAAGAATAAAATATTTGATATTTCACAGTAACATTGTTTAAAATCATAAATGAGAATTAGTTCTATAACTTAATCCACCTTATATATTTATTATAAGGTCTAGTTTTATAAAGTGATAACAGCAGCAAACACCACAGATTCTGTGATTTTCCTTCATCCCACCACACAGTTAAAGAGCTTCTGTGTGTGTGTGTGTTTGCATGTGATTCCTATATTAAGACCTGGACTTGTTCTCTGTGTGTTTTCCAAACTGCTCGTCCTCGGCCGACAGGTACAGTCGATGCCTTTTATCTTCTCTCCGCCAACCAAACTGTTGACCTTTCTGCCGTCCCCCTCCATCTGACTCAGCCCGACTCCCCCTCTCTCTTTTATTACCTCTCTCTCTCTCTCATCCTCACTCCCCCTTTTTCATCCGTCCTCGCTCCCTCTTCCTCCCTCTTCTCTCCTCCTCCCCGTTTAACCACCACCAAACGCCGCTTTTTCACAAATGGACGCGCAAAGGAAAGAAGGGTCTGATCGAACATGGTGGATGGAATCTGAAGGCCCCCGAGGACGCAGAGGAGAACAGAGTTACATGAATGAGGGAGGAAGAGATGGAGAAGTGAGGACATGAGGAGACGGAGGGAGCGAGTGAGAGGAAGAGTTGCAGAGAGAGCTATGCAGATGAGGAGAGGTCTTTCAGGCTCGCGCTCACACTTTCCTTTGATGTGTGAAGTGTGTGAAAAAAAAAAAGATTACGTGTGTGTGTGTCTGTGTTTGTGTCGCCAGAGTCGAAGATAATTTTTTGGTTGTTTTGATCTGTGTGTGTGTGTGTGTGTGTGTGTGTGTGTGTGTGTGTGTGTGTGTGTGTGTGTGTGTGATCCAAGTGTTACCTGCCAGTTTTGGTTTTTGTATAAATTTGTATTTATTTTGAAGAGTTAAGAAAAAAAAATCAATAGCACAAAAAACTGTTGAAAATGGGATTTGAAAACATGATTTGCAGCACAAACTTTCACTGTTTAATGTGCTGTTTCAGTAAATCAGCAGCGTTTTTGTGTTTTTTTTCTTCGCTTTTCTTTTGTAAATGTGAAGTGAAAGATTTGTTCGCTGCAGAGAATCAGCAAACCAGGTTGGACCGTCCTCTGCTCCACCTTATTATCAACTCATGCTGGTCGAGTTTGAAGGACAGACCTCTGATATAAGGTGTAATACATATATTTGATTTGAGCAGAAGAAAACACTGGGACTTTTCGATGCACGGAAAATCAATCAAATCCAAACTTTCACACCGTTCTCCCCAAACTGTGTGTTTGACTGTGAGTTTGTTCATATTTACCCGAGTGTGTGTGTTCGCTCCCTGTGTCTCTTTAATCAGTGTGTGACGTCCAGCTGTTCTCACACTCCCCATCATGCCAGGAGAGAGAGAGAGACAAAGAGAGAGAGAGAGACAAAGAGAGAGAGAGAGAGAGAGAAAGAGGGAGAGGGAGAGAGAGAGAGAGAAAGAGAGAGAGAGAGAGAGAAAGAGGGAGAGGGAGAGAGAGAGAGAGAAAGAGGGAGAGAGAGAGAGAAAGAGGGAGAGAGAGAGAGAGAAAGAGGGAGAGGGAGAGAAAGAGGGAGAGAGAGAGGGAGAGAGAGGGAGATGAGTGAAACAGGTTGTGGCAGCGGAGAAAGAGGGAGAGAAACAAAGATGGAAGGAGGTTGGACGAGGAGAAAGATGGAAGAAAACAGTGAAGCTGGTAGACAATTTATTTGTTTGGTATCTTCACTCCATGATAACAGTTTCTAACACTATAATGTTGTCATATGCAGATTAAAGTGACATATTCTGAAGAAATTAATGTGAACCAATGCATTATGGGAAAGGCAGCAGCACCCTGGTTTGGAGACAGTTCGGTGTTTCTCCATGATTTGTCGTCAATGATCCATCATGTTTTTCACCTGGACATAAAACTCTTTCTTGCAGCTGTTCAATGAAGGATATAATGAATATTGTGGAGGATGTGACTTTAAACAAATGTCCCTCCGCCGCTCCGTCGAGCAGGAAACTTCCTTTGCATCACACTAATTCAATTTGTTTTAATCTGATTCAGGTTTAATTTGATTCATCATTTGGCTAATTTGTCTTTTGCTGTGAGTCGTTCCTCTGACATCACAGTGCTGAACCACGACTTTTTAATTTCACAATAAAAGCTCATTAGAGTTTTGGAGTTTTGTTTGTTCACTGTTCAACCTGCTCTTCAGTCACTGATGTTGGTTCATGTGCAGGTTCCCTCGCTGATGATGGACAGCCAGTTTTCAGAGTTCACTCCAGACATAACTCCCATCATGCTCGCTGCTCACACCAACAACTACGAGATCATCAAGCTCCTCGTCCAGCGGAAGGTGATCACACAAGCTTATGGAAAATCATACAGGAATAATGATGAAGAGTGACATGTGTTTGTTTGATTTCACCCATCAGATCAGTTTATCTTTCATTTCTTCTGCACAGGTCACGATTCCCAGACCTCACCAGATCCGATGTGACTGTGTTGAGTGTGTATCCAGTTCAGAGGTGAGTGATCGTTTCTCATGGTTTCAATCTTCCAGAAAATCAAGTAATTTCTCCCATTTGTACGTCAGCAACATTCATTTTCAGCATGAAGCCTGAAATTTCCTCCACATGAATCAACATCTGGCTCTAACCTGGACCTCCCTCCCCCGGTTCGTCTCTCTGCCCCCCCCTGCAGGTCGACAGCCTGCGACACTCACGCTCTCGACTCAACATCTACAAAGCTCTGGCCTCGCCCTCGCTCATCGCTCTGTCCAGCGAGGACCCCATCCTCACCGCCTTCAGGCTGGGCTGGGAACTCAAGGAGCTCAGCAAGGTGAGGACGGCGTTCATGGTGTTTACTGAAGGAGGACTTTTGTTACAGGACATCGATCCTTCCTGGAGCAGAGGCTTCAGTTCATCTGCCAGCGCAGTGATATTTCAGGGCAGGATCAGCCTCATGATTTCAGTTTATGTCCATGATATACAGCTCTCTGTCAGATGAAACAAGACACCAACTTAAAGTGTCACCATAAACAGCTGGTCCACCTGGATCCTCCAGGATCTTCGGTCCTGCTTGGCATCAAGTCTCCAAAAAGCCCAGTGAACTGAGCTGGAGCGCTGCCACGGCCTGGACTTGATGAGCTATTAAAACCTCTGCAGCAGCAGCAGCAGCAACCAGTTCATTTATGTTGCATCAACTGTTTCCTTCTCTTGTTCTGTTAAGTGGCTTTTTACATCTATTGCATAATATACTTTAGCTGTTTCTTTGCTCTGCAATCACAGAAAGCCTCATAACTCATGATCATCTCTGCTGCAGCAAGAAGAGAAATTAGCCTCTGATGCTAAAGGCTTCAGAAGCATTTTCATTCATACTTTTAACACTTTCACACTCGAACCAACAAGTTATAAACAGTTATAAACCCATCGTTATGACCCCCCCCTCAGGTGGAGAACGAGTTTCGTCAGGAGTACGAGGAGCTGTCGCAGCAGTGCAAACGCTTCGCCAAAGACCTGCTGGACCAGGCCCGCAGCTCCAGAGAGCTGGAGACCATCCTGAACCACCGGGACAACGACCAGAGCGAGGAGCTGGACCCCAGGCAGTGCCACGACCTGGCCAAGCTCAAGCTGGCCATCAAGTACCACCAGAAAGAGGTAAGACCCCTCAAACTTCAGATGAGACCGAAATCACACTTTGATCGAGATCGAGATTTCAGCGACGTCGTTGTGTCTGAAAATATTGCTGAACACACAGTACACTTATGTGTGTGTGTGTGTGTGTGTGTGTGTGTGTGTGTTTAGTTTATATTATTCATGTATGTGCATCTTGACAGGTGGCAGCATAAATGTGTTCTACATATATCAGCCTATATTTAGAATAATGTATATGCGTTTATTCGTTACTGCACGTCCATGAACATATATTATATATGAGTCAGTCTCACAGGTATAAATGCACAGATATTGTTTTTCCGTATATGGTCGTTTCCTTCTGTCCCACTTCCATCCATTAAACATACACAGACACAGTCCCGCAGTGCAACACGTCCTCGTCTTTGAGGAGTTGAGGGACTTTGTTTCTCTCCACATGGGACTCGTCAGAGGAGAGTGAGAGCAGTCGGACGCAGAGAGAGAGAGAGGGTGAGAACAGAGCGAGGGCAGGTGAGTGAGAGGGAAGGCATCAGGCTGAGTGAGATAATGAGCGACTGTGAGCGGAGACAAAGACGCTTAACAAGATGGAGAGGAGAGAGCCGGAGGGATGAGCAAGAGAGAGAGGGAGATTTGACGGAGACAGAAGAAGAAGCAGAGTCAGAAAAACCCCGAAGGCGAACTGCGTCTCTCCGTCCGTCCTCCTGCAGCAGAGAGGACGGAGCGAGGGGAGGAGACGACAGGCGGCGAGATGAGAGCAGGAAGTGAAGTGCTCCCTCTCTCTCTCTCTCTCTCTCTCTCTCCTGAGGAGGAGAGGTGACACAGGCACGGATCAGAGGAGGGGAGGTAGATGGGAGGAGTGTGAGACGGGCTGCTGACATGTCGTCTGTCCCCGGGCGGAGACCATCACAGGGAGGAAGATTTCAGGAGTTTTCAGAATTTTTGTTTTCACCAACACAGAAGTTACAGTTATACGTTTTTGTCTGAGAGACTGTGAATGTGTTTACATGCTGATATCATGAATGTTGAG
The DNA here is from genome assembly GCA_037975185.1 of Centropyge bicolor. Classification (NCBI taxonomy): domain Eukaryota; kingdom Metazoa; phylum Chordata; class Actinopteri; family Pomacanthidae; genus Centropyge; species Centropyge bicolor. The sequence goes on from JBBMOC010000126.1 coordinate 62,302, forward strand.
TCTATATAAAGTTTGATTTAATGCTGACTGTGTTCGCACTAAGCAGCCTTATAGGAAGAGTGGCTTAGAAAAAATAAGCTCGATGACAAGCTTTGGTACCTGATGGCTTTCAATACTTTATGAAGCCAAATCATCCGATGATGCCAGAAACAGACAGCAGGTTTATAAACTGACTGAAGACACATTCACCTCCCGGACTGGAGGATGTTGGGATGTTGGGATGGTTGGACAGAACAGTGAAGTGCTCTGTGGTACAGACCAGATCGATGAAGATTTAGGAGGAACTTGATGTCTGACTGAGAGCGAAGGATGGATGGAGCAGTAAGTGGCTGCGGTGAACAGCATTGAAGTGAATGGGGATGATGAAGCGAAGGATGAAAAGTGCTTACTTGTCCTTGTGTGGCGGTGACAGAGGTGATGATTGAACACATAATGCAGGCTCAGTGAAAATGGCTGTGGCAGCGGCCGGAGCCGAGACGAAGAAATTAGCATATAAATTGAGAATTTAAGAAAAAAAAAAAGCTTTAAATAGATGATGTGCAGCTAAAATATCAACTCCTCATTGACCAGAACCATTTTCTGTTCCTGCTCTGAGCAACAGTAAAACAATTGACCCCAATGACCAAAATACTTGTTGTTTATCTCTGTTGTGTTTTACACTTAACTCAGTCATAAAACTGATCCTGAATCTGCTGATTGTCTTTGAAAATTTTAAATCACAGATGTCATTTCTACATTTACTCAAGTACTATTCTTAAATTTTGAGGTACTTGTACTTCAGTATTTTAACCATATGTCACTTTATACTTCACTTTATACTGCAGTTCAGGGGCAAATATTTGATATTGATTTTTCATAAAACATTTGGAAATGTCAAGCACAGCTGAAACAAGTCGATCAATTGATTCTTTTCCTGGTTCCAGTTTCTTAAACGTGAGGATTTGCTGCGTCTCCTTTTTGACTGTGAGCGTTTTGAAATGACTCTATTTGCTTTGTAAAGCTGGAAATCTGCAACGTGCTCGTGGCGAATCTCAAACTGTCAATGTGCTGGTTTGTGGATTTTGGTATTGTTCGCTGCAGATGGTTCAGGATTGGATGGATGTGGATACGAGCTTTAAGGATCTGATTTTTACAAGGAGACTCTTGTGTGTGTCAATAATTTACAGCAGCAAAGACATGTTGAGAGAAAAGTAACGCTGATCCCAGATTTTCATTTTTTTATCAACATGATGCGGAAACGTTAATTAACTTATCTGGCAACACATAAAATTAACAAAATGTTCAACAACAGTGTTTTTCATTGGTCACTAACTTAAACTTAAGAAAAGTCCAAACCACATTCTGGATCTTTGCACAGCTGCCAAATACATCAGCCACCTTTCTGCAAATTGGATCTGTTGTACAAAAATGTCACACTTTGAATCCAGTCAGTTATGTTTCTCACCATAATATAATTGGCAAAGCAGATGTATAGTATGTAAACACCATTTCCAGGAATCTTCTGTTTCCAAATCCTCTGCTCTCTCTCATTATCCATCAGTTCAGATTCTCTTCACTGTTTTCACCTGAAACAACAGCAGGCTAATTAAACATGGGCCGTGTTTTCGGCCGCTGCGCCCGGCCCCTCGGCTGCCGTCGACTCCGCCTTGCTGGGAGCTATAATTGGCTGCAGCTCTGGCAGAGAGACTCCTCCAGGTGAAGCAGAAAGTCTTATTTTTGAAAACATCCCGCGGCGGCTGCAGGAGACTCTCCGTCCTGGAAGAAGACGTGCTCGCGCCTTCAGAGCGAGGAGGGAGGAGGAGGAGGAACTCAGGAGGAGACGTTCAGGGTTAGAGAGCTGTCGGTGGTTAATAAGAGCTTCTCAGAGCGAGGAGAGGAGACGGAGAGAGATGAAGTGATGAAGAGGAGGAGGGAGAACAGACGACGCGTCTCTGACAGCGACGGCTCAGATACGACTGGAAATATCAGACTGAGCTTTTAGATTGTCACAAGAAAATACAATGATTTAGTTTGACTTAATTAGGGCTGATTATTTACTGCATTTACTACAGTACCAATACCAACTTTTGGCTGTACTGAATATATACTTACAGTACCAGGAGTATTACTCTCTTTTCTAACAACGTGCACATTTTTCAAAATAAAACCAACTCATTATTCTGCAAATTTAACTGAATTAGTTTGAACTTTGACTCAATATAATAAGATAAGATAAGATAACTTTTATTGATCCCCCTTAAGGGAAATTTACTTGTCACAGCAGCAGTAACAAACAGTAAACAGTAACTCAAAAATAAATACCAGTAAGTGGCTAGTTAAAAAATAAGGCAGTAATAAAAAAACAAGAAACAAAAAGTGGCATAGAGACAATAAAGTGACAAGTGTATTAAAGTGAAAAATCTGCTGGACAAACATCAAGAAATGTACAAGTACCTCGACATTGTACTTATACACTTGAGTAAATGCACTTAGTTACATTTAACGGCTGGATACAACTGAAAATGAAATCTTATAATTTGGCGATCGTTGGTGACAAAGTGAGCAGCTTTGATCGACCCTGCAGTCAAAGTGACACGCTCACAGCTCTGAAGTCTGCAGACGCTCCGACAAATGTGAATCCTTGTTTGGCACAATTGTCTCACATGAGCGTCGGCGCCAACAAAAGTCAGCGAACCGACGGAAACAGACGCTCGGAGGAAAACTGAAAACAGAGCAGAGGACGAGAAACAGACAGAGAGAGAAAGTGAAGAGAGAGAGAGAGGCAGCTGTCAGCAACTATCAGCCTTCTTCTTCTGCAGGGTTTGTTGAAGTGAGAGACAGAGAGGAGAGAAAAGACAGAGAGACAGACGTCAACAGAGACAAGGTGGAGTGACGAAGAGACGAGAGGCCTCTGTTGTTATCTGACCCACCGTCATTGATCTGACAACTTACACTGTTGAACTGTCCACTCTGAAAAGGAGCGAGTACGAGAGGATTGTTCAAACTTTTCTCTCAACACATCAGGTCTTAACTTGTGATATTATTGAAAATCAAGTGCTTTAACAATAGTCATGTCTTGAATTTGATAAAATGTTCTGTCGTGGTTCCAGCAATAGAATAAAAATTTGTTTTTATAGTTGCATCACTCGACATGTTTCAGCTACATTTGAGTCAAAAACTTGTGGCCCCTGGACGTGAAGACAAAGACAGATGTTGACAAACAAACAGATGCCACATTCGCCTCTCCAGATGCCATGTGTGTGTGTGTGTGTGTGTGTGTGTGTGTGTGTGTGTGTGTGAGGGAACATGCAGATGTGTCTTGGTGTGTGTGAGTTATTTGTCCTTTATTTTTGCATTTATGAACTTTAATCTTTTAATTTCTCTGTGTGTGTGTGTGTGTGTGTGTGTGTGTGTGTGTGTGTGTGCGTGTGTGTGTGTGTGTCAGTCTCAGGAGACAGTTGACAAACACTGTCAGGACACTTATGTAAGACTTCCTTGGTAGCGCAGCCTCTTCCCCTCCCTCTCTCTCTCTCTCTTACTGTCACATCCTTTACCTTCGCTGTCACCGTCTCTCTCCATTACTTCATTTTGCATCTTCCCCTCCTTCCTCCTTCTCGTCTCTTGTCTCTCGTCTCGCGTCCTTTCATCTTTTTTCTTCTCGCCACTTTCGCTCTCTTCTTCTCTTCTCCTTTTTCTTGCTGACTTTGTGTTTCATCTGGATAAGCTCCTTTTTGCTCTGCTTTGTTCCTTTATTTGTCGCCTACAGTGTTTGTGTGTGTGTGTGTGTGTGTGTGTGATGTGTGTGATGGAGGTCGAGGTGTGACACTAAGTGCTGCCTCAATGTTTCGCCAACATCAGGCTTTTAGAGCAAATTACATAATGCTGTGACTGTGTTTGTGATGGAAACTCAGAGCTGCTCATCCTTTGTTGTTCTGCAGTAAATCACACTATGTTTGCTAACACACACACACACTCGCAGCCAGTCACATGCGTCCACACGTTAACACATTCATGCTTTTTTAAGTAAATGTGCAGACGACTGATTTTAATATTTCTGATTGTCTCTTAAACTCTCAGTCGTGTCTTCACCTTATTTATTGTTGGAAAAGTTCATTTTCAGGTCAAAGAATGTGAATTAGATTTCGTGTTGTTTTTATTGATCAGCAGTGAATTTTAAAATCAGAGGGATTAAAATATGTGTCCAGCAAACATCTTGAAATGATTCATTCAAGTCTAACATGAACTTTGGTTTATGAGTAAACGGCTGAAAACCTTCCCATCAGCCTCAGCTGCACTTTGTGTTGTCTAATGAGCAAATGTTAGCAAGACGCTAAAGCTGTGACCCAAATCCTTCAAACGTTCATAGTGAACAGTTGATATGAAATAATGCCAACTTAATTCACCCTTTAACAGCATTTTACAACATGTGTGACATCAGATGTGAGTTATTGTTCAGGTCGTCCAACATGGCCGCCGGTCGGGTGTTATATGACCTGACAAGCTGCTGTTGAACATGATGAACTGCTCTGTGTGTGTGTGTGTGTGTGTGTGTGTGTGTGTGTGTGTGTGTGTGTGTGTGTGTGTGTGTGTGTGCGAGTGTGTGCACGACCTCCGATGTGATCGATGCAAATTACATCTCCAATATACTCTGCATGTCTCTGCGGGATCAATACATGCTGCTGACACACACACACACACACACACACACACACACACTCACACACACACACAGCTCAGTATTCCTTCCACTCCTCTCGCTCTCAGTCTCTTCTTCATGCTGCCTTTTTAACCTTGTGTCTGTGTCTCCTGGGACCCTCGTCATCCGTTCGACTTGTCCTCCGTTCTTTAATTCCTTCATCTCCGTATTATTTCTCCTCCTCCTGCTCTCCCTCTCTCTCCTTGTGTCCTCCTAACCCCTCCTCCTGTCCTCTCATCTCCCTTGTTTCCTTTCCTCTACTCTCGTCCCCTCTCTTCTCCTCCTCTTTTTTACATCCTTCGTTTTCCTCTTCTTCCCTCTCTTCTTTCCTCTTGTGTCCTCTCCTCTCTTCTTCTCTCCTTCATTTCCTCTCTTCTCCTCTTGTTTCCTTCTCCTCTCCTCCTCTTGTTTTGTCCTCCTCTTCTCCTTCCCTGTCTCCTCTCCCTGTCGTTGTGCTCGTGGTTATCGATCCATCGTTCAACCTTTCCTCTGATAATCTGAACAGAGAGAAATGGAGAGAGAGAGTCGGGGGGGTTGGATTTTGAAGTGTGAGGAGTTACGTAATGGCAAAGTAACTTTGGGTTTCAACTCAGTGGTTCCAACTTAACGGATAAATCACACACACTCACACACACATGCACACACACTGCGGGTTACCCATCATGCCGAGCACCTTTAAGCCCGAGCTAAACTCTCTGATTGGCTGCTTGACACACAGGATGTAATGAACTGTGTCCAGCTGGCTGGCAGAGAGGTGTGGAAAGTGGCGGATACCCTTCACAACACCTCTGCAGTGCATTCTGGGTCGCAGCGATAAATGAGCGTAGCAGGAGAAAAGGTGTGAACGGGTGGAAGGATAGGGGAGCAGGAGAGGTGTGGATGGAGTGAAGAGGGAGGAGGAAGAGAAGAGAGCAGTAGGATGGAGGAGGAGGAGGAGGAGGAGGAAAATAAGGGACAATAATAATTAGAGTTCAATACTTTCTGTGACCTCACATCCTGGTTTGAAAACAGGAAGTGAAGCAGTGTCCTGTGGTAAAGTCTGACTTTTTGTTGAATCAACCGTCGACCTCCTTATATTTTATTCAAACATCACCTGACTTCCTGTTTTACCTCTCGAGAAAAGGAAAAGTTGAGCTGAACAGAAAAAGCAGATTAATATGAGGCGATAGAGAATTGGTCATTTTTATAATTTATCATTGTGTTTTTTGTGGATTGTTGCTGATTTTTCTACTTGTGTGTCCAAAGAAAACAGTTCTGTTTGTTTGAAGAAAGAATGATTGAAATATAAGAGTCTGATCAGGATCAGGTCTGAGATTTACGAGTTTGGTTGCATCTTAATCATCATGGCTGGTTGATGTTTTTTAATCCTGTTTTTATGTTTGGAAGTGGAGCCCAGTCCCACATCTACACTCTTCATGCAGAGATTATACGTACTGAGCCTTTAACGCCCCGCCGTCCCCTTCAAGTGCCTTTAATAATTAAGGCTGCCATTTAAATTCTGTCTGCATGGTTCATTGGTGTTTATTAGTGCTGAGGCAAGAGTGTGGTGACAAGGCAAACACACACACACACACACACACACACACACATACAAAATGCAGTTTTATTGAGTGAAACTGAAACTCCTGAGTTAAACAGATGACCTGCTTTTAATTCTACACACACACACACACACACTCACACACACACACACACACACACACACACACATACACACACACACACACACTGCGGTAAACTCGCCTCCAGGTCCGACGCTCTAATGATGAGCTGCATCGAAACCTGTGGCCAATCCCTCAGAGAGAGAGAGAGGGGAGCAAAGGTCAGAGGTCAGAGAGGAGCGATGATGGCAACGTAATGATGGATGGATGCTGAAGGAGAGAGAGGAGTGGTGGAGAGATGGAGAGATGAGATGTAAAGAAAACTTTGACCTGGACCAGTTTATTACAGCCTGATTTTGGTGACCTGATCCTAATCTGAATCTGATCCGATTCAAATCTGATCCTGATCCGAAATCGATATTTCACCATCAGTGTGACTGATTCAGTTGTATAATTATGTGTGTGCGTGTGTGTTTGTGTGTGTGTGCAATGTTAATGAAAATTGATGTAGTAATTTTATTCAATTACTGAGTAAAATTGCTACATCAATTTTCATTAATACTTGATGGCAATGTAAAATACGGATTGACTAATGTTTTTCTCCCTTATTGAAACACAGCATATTAATTACTATTTACACAGCTAAAAAAATACAGTTAAATCTTTGGTTTGATCATTAATATTTAGGATATTGTTTGTGTCATTTATTTGAATGTACCATGTCGTCCCACTGAGCTTTGGATTTATACATATTTTATTTTTGTCCAATAAATTTCAAAATTTGACGAGCTGCTGATTGGAAGAATGAAGAATGAGAACAATCCAAATTACGATGATGAATCAAATCTTTGCTGAGAGAATTTAATTTGAGATAAATTGCTGGTTGACTTTTTCTTACTTTATCATCCTGCACTGTTTTAACCAAACTACATTATGTAATCAGTACATATTTTATGCAACTTCTTGGGGAATGAAAGGTGCGGAAGAAGAAGGAGATGAGTGAAGGAAAGGAGGAGAGACGACAGGAAGCGATGAGGTGAAGGAGGCAGATCCAGAGACTGAAGGAGGGAGAGAGAGTAAACTGTTGCTAAATAATAAACCGTAAATCAATTTTTCCTCAACGCGTTGCTTGGCACCGTTCAGTGTTACCCAGTGTGTGTGTGTGTGTGTGTGTGTGTGTGTGTGTGTGTGTGTGTGTGTGTGTGTGTGTGTGTGTGTTCATCCATCCAACACTGCTGACAGAGAGAGAGAGGCAAAACTTGGAGTCTGTCCAAACCAGCTCAAATCCTTCACTTTCCTTTTTTTGTCGCTGCAGAGAAACAAGAAGAAGAAAAAAGAGACAGAGATGCCGAGTTCCTGTTTATTATACAGTGAATTAAAAACTAAGGCACAATCAACATTCAGTTGAGAGATTAAATGATTT
>JBBMOC010000126.1:72500-80000 GCA_037975185.1 Centropyge bicolor
TGTCGCCTCAATAATAAATGGACTGGTGTGCGTGTGTGTGTGTGTGTGTGTGTGTGTGTGTGTGTGTGTGCTGACATGTCTCTTCAAGTGTGTCACCATATTTGTTTGCATTTGTGTGTGTGTGTGTGTGTGTGTGTGTGTGTGTGTGTGTGTGTGTGTATGTGGTTGGGTAATCTGTGGCAGCAGCTAAATAATATATTTACTTTCATTCATCTTTTATTCACCACATCCCAATGAATTATTGCTTTAATTAATCTATCAACTCATGTTCTCAATTAGGAGGATTCAAAAACACACACACACACATACACACACACACACACACCTGCAGTATTCAGTAACTCTTTTTTGCTCTCAAGCCTATCGTCATAAATCGTTTGTGTTTCCTTAAATACTCTGCCGCACTATTGTTTCTTACACACACACACACACACACACACACACAGTCCTGGGCAAGTCTGACACACAGACACACACACACACATTCCAAAACCCTGAAACCAACTTGTCAATGTTCAACTATGACGTATGGGTGTGATGTTTGGGCGTCCACATACTTTTGGCAATGCAGTGTATTTTATCATTTGTATTTATCTTAATGTAAAGAATCTTCGTTAGTCTGAATATTTCTCACTTTATCTTTGACAGGTAGCTAGTTGGTTAATCTTTTTTTATTTAGTCAAAACATCGTGTCAGTGTGTTTCAGAGTCGAAGTGAATTGGATGAAATTGAATTTCAAAGAGATGAAGAAAGAGTCAAAATATAATAAGAGAAAAAGTGGATTAACAGTCAGAGAGAGATCGAATATGAAAGTGAGAGTGAATAATCTCCACGTGTGCTTTTTTTTCTATATTTGCATATAGATCACATGCACGTGCACAGATTGAATTAGCGTTAGCATAGCTGTGTTTTAGCATATTGCTCTGCATGGTGGTGGTCAGATTGCATCAAGCTGCAGAGGAATTGAATTAGCTGCTGCAGCCTGGTGAAGCAGGGTTTGCACATTCCTCTGTTTAGACGCCAGGAATCACATTAGCTGCAAAGTAGCTGTGGGCTGCAGATCGTAGCGTGACGTCAGAATGAAACGGAGCGACCTGATCAGGTGACGTTAAAATCTGCTGGTGACATGTTCCTGCTGAGAATTATGACTAGAGGTGTGCAATACTGCAAGATTTGGTATCGATCCGATATCAAGTAAATACAGGGCCAGTATCGCCGATACCGATACCAACACCGATACTTTTAATCTTTAAGGTTGATGTACCATCACACTGCTGAACCTTAGGTGTTTTTGTGGTTTGTCCTTGGGATTTTTTTTGTTAAAACCAAGGACAGAATTTGGGCAAAGTTTAAAGGCGACTGCAAAAATACTTTTTCATCAAAAACAGAAGCAATAGAGCAGTAAGTAAAAAAATTTCCCCCAAACATTGTCACGTGTGCATTTTCTTCTTAAAAAAACAAAGCGAAAAATTTTTTTATATGAGAGCAAATTAAAATAAATCTTTTTAGAGGTAGAGTGTTGAGAAACTACAATACAAATATACAATTAAATTTCCCCCCTTCAGTGCACTTCTTTTCTGGATTTTTCTCAATTAAAAAAGTGTACAAAACATCACACCACAAGAAATGTTATATAAAAAAAATCTGCTTCCATGTGTGTGTGTATGAGAGAGAGAGAGAGAGAGAGAGAGCTGAGTGGCCTGCCGCCGCTGAGTTACGTGATGGTACAAGCACATACAAGAGCCAAACTGACAAAGTATCGATCTCATCACGCTAGTATCGATCCGATAGCGATACCGACTTGGTATTGATACTATCGATATTTGGATCGATCCTCCCACCTCTAATCATGACAGGAGCTTTTATCCCATCATGCACCAGACAGGAAGCTGAATCCCCTGCCTGCTTTAGATGCATATTCACATACAGTTTATTATTCATACGTAGAGGCTGAATTCCCTGTCGGGTTCATCCTGTAGGCTCCTGCTCTGCGAGGAACATGTGACGTAACAGCCTGTTGGTGTCGCCGCCCTCCAGCTGCTGTTTGATCCAGCAGGTTAACATGAGTCATCAGAACTCGTCTCCATGAAGAGTTTTAATAAAAAGGGGGTTTGGGGCCTTTTCGGTTTCCACTCAGCTAATTTCCTCGTCTGTGCGTCTCGGCGGAGATTCTGCTGGATGACTGGGCTGCGTTTATTAGAGATTAAAAATACTCCAGCTCCTCGCCGCTGCGGCTCCAACAGCAGCGAGAACAAAAGACAGAATATTTCCAGCAATTTATCAGCGACTCTTATTTAACACGAGCGAGCGAGTCTCCGTCAAGCGTTGCTGTCTGATTCACTCCTGGATGTTTGCTGATTGATTTTTAAATGTCACTGGAGGCTGGGTGCGCTGCCAGCACTGCAGACTTCATGCTATATCTCGTTGGGCTTGTTGTGGTCGTGGGCGCGCGTGTCGCTGCGTGGGCGTGAGTCGACTTGTCTTATGCCGCCCGCGCTGTTTCATGAAAGAGCAGCACAAGTGAAATCTAGACAAACAATCTGACATGTCGAAGCATTTGGAGGAAAGAAGGAGCTCTGCTGTCAGAACGTGCTCTGGTTTTAATCAACATCCTGCTGAAGCTCAACCTGCTTCACCTTTGAGCACCTGACCCTGACCTTTGACCTCTCGCCGTGGAGGAAAACTGAGGAGAAATATTTCTGCACATCACATCACATCCAGCTGTGGCTGCATCTGGAGTCATAACACACGTCTCGTTATTTGATTGCAATAAGAATAAAATGATAAATTAAAGCTCTTTTATATTTAGCCTAGCTTAGCATAAAATCGAGAGGCAGGAGAAGAAGAAGAAGAATATATCAACATGTTTGGAAATGTGCAGATTCAAGATGAGAAATAAAACAAGGTTGTGTCATTTAAACCTTGTATATTGTTTGTTTCAATGTCTTGGAAGAAAGGAAATAGATACATGCCAAAATGTTGAGCTACTCCTTTAATTTGAAAGTACATTTTTGTGCTTTTCTTGTTCCTTTTGTCGAAGCTTGCTTTTGCTCCTCAGATGTTCTTTTGGATTTAAGGTCGTGTTACTTTACAAGAAACATCCTTCGAGGCTTTTTCAGACATGGCTTCCTCTCACCTCGACCAACACTCCAGTGTGTGTGTGTGTGTGTGTGTGTTATGTAAAGCCGCTGCTGGATTATCATGAAAGCGTGTGGTTCCTCTGCTGCGGGCGCGCTGAGATTAAGTTGAAGACTTTATCCTCTGCAGTGTTCACGTCGCTGACCTGGCCCGATGGGAGGGAGAGACACACCGAGGTAATCGATCTGAGACGGACTGGAAATTTACCTCGTCGGTTCAGTGGCTCTTTTCCAGCGTTCGGGGGGGAGACGAGGTGCATGAAGAGGGAGAGAAAAGAGTTCGAATGGAGCGAGACATGAGCACAAATAATGCAAACTGACTGTCTGTTAGTGCTTCACTCGTCTGTTATGTAATTTAACCTGATTCATGGGTTGTCAGTTTAAAAGGTCACTTTAATAATCTATGCCCCCAAAAATGAAAATCAGCATAACATCTCAGGTCGATTCGTTCTGGGGATCATCTGATTTTTTTTACATTAACATGACCTGTTTTTTTTGTCTGAATCTGCAACTATGACGAGGATGTTTTTTTGCAGACGAGGAGAAGAAGAAAGGAGGCAAAGAAGGAGCAGGCTGCTCCTGATCAACTCCCTCATTAGCATACTGCTGCCATGGCAACAGGAAACCAAACTGGAGCTGAGCGAAGGATGGAGAGAGAGAGAGAGATGGAGGAGAGGAAGGAGGGAGGGAGACGAGAGAAAGCAGGAGAGATGAAAAGAGGAGAGAGCGACTGCAGGAGGAGAAAAAAGGAGGAGAGAGGGTGGAGGAGGAGTGAATGGAGAGGTGAAGAAAATGTAAATGTTGTGAGCAGAGGAAGGTGATGAGACAAGAATAGGATGATGAAGAAGAGGAAAAAAGAGGAGGAGGAGAATGGAGATAAGAAAGCAAGAGGACGAGAGGCAGGAGGAGGGAGCAGCCACCTTGGTTTGACTTCTAACACTTTATCTTTCTCCCCCTCGCTTTTCTCCTGTTTTCCTGCTTGTATCGTTTCATCTATATAATTAAATCCTCTTGTTATCCAACACACACACACACACACGTTTACATACAGCACATAACCGGATAAGAGGTAGAACAACTTGCTCTGTAGCCGACATGGCAGGTTTATCTGTGTGTGTGTGTGTGTGTGTGTGTGTGTGTGTGTGTGTGTGTGTGTGTGTGTGTGTGTGTGTGTTTGTTAATGTCATATCCATCATCACTCTTTCAGGTTGTTGGTTATCAGAGATGTAAGACGACATAAAATGATTGAACTGAGAGCAGAAACCTTCTCATCCCAAAACGATAAAAACACTGTCCCATTGATATATTTTCTGTATTTAATTAATGACATATGTTTGTGTCGATCGACCTTCCGTTGTTGTGCAAATAATGACTGTTCTGTTCTTGCATTAAATTGCATTTGCACCTCAGATATGAACCAGACGTTCCTCACACATCTGACTTGACATCAGCCTGCAGCTTCTCTGTTATCACACAGTGTAAATGGACCTTTAGCTTGTGGTGACACGTCAGTCCACAGCTGACAAAATACACAACATAGAAAACTGTACTCTCACCATGCTGTGAAATGCTGCTTTTAGATTTTTATTTTTTCACTTAATTTCATTTGTAAAAAGTGGAGTGTTTGAGCAGGAACTGGCTCTTGGTCAGGTGCAGAGGTGTCAAACTGACTCAGGTGTTTGTCAGCGATTAGTCTGAGTCAGCTCACGTCTTTAGGTCAGATCAAGGAAATAAGTGTGATGAACATTGTGAAAACGTCACCGTGACATTTTAGAGACCAATCAGTTCATCGTGAACATAATCAGCAGATTAATGATACAGTGAAAATAACCACTTAAATGAAAAATATTGATCAGAAAGTGTCTCTTCACAGTCAGAAAACATGAACAATATGAACACAGCAAAGTGAGTCTTTGTGCAGCTCGACCCCCAGAGGCCTCTGATGTCTGCTCGGGGTCTCGCCACAGGTCGAGCACCAGAAATATCTACGCTGACATTTAGGGGAAAAAAAAAAACCTGAGAGTCTCCTGCAGATATCTGAGACTCAGTTCAGGACGAATCAGCTGTGGCAGGATCAATCGTTTCTGAAACACTTGTGGGAAAACAGAGAAGTGTGGAAAATGTGCAGCCGCCACCAAATGTTCAGAGAAGGGTTTGATTGACGGCTTCGCCCGCCGACCCCCCGACGCTTCCTGGCTGTTTGCCGTTTTAAGCTTTTAGCTAAATGTTTGGTTGATGGCGTGTGTGTGTCCTTGTGTGAAGGTGGATGTGCAGAACTGAGCTGGATGTTTATTTAGCCCATTTATTTAATGGGCTGTTTGTTTAAGAGGAACAACGCACATTTTACATCCTCACACACACACACACACACACACACACACACATAGAGTTGATGTGATAAATAACCTGCTGTCTCCCAAGTCTTTTTAGAGTATGAGACCACAGACAGACATGAGGGAAGAGACGAGCGAGAGACAAAGTTGGATTAAAAGACGAAGAGCAGAGAGAGAAAGGAGGGATGAGAGAGGATGGAGGGAAGGAGCAGAGAGGATGGAGGGATGAGAGAGGATGGAGGGAAGGAGCAGAGAGGAGCAGAGAGGAGGGAGGGAAGGAGCAGAGAGGATGGAGGAAAGGAGCAGAGAGGAGGGAGGGAAGGAGCAGAGAGGATGGAGGGATGGAGCAGAGAGGAGGGAGGGAAGGAGCAGAGAGGAGGGAGGGATGAGAGAGGAGGGAGGGAAGGAGCAGAGAGGGTGGAGGGAAGGAGCAGAGAGGAGGGAGGGAAGGAGCAGAGAGGATGGAAGGAAGGAGCAGAGAGGATGGAGGGAAGGAGCAGAGAGGATGGAGGGAGCAGAGAGGATGGAGGGAAGGAGGGAAGGAGCAGAGAGGATGGAGGGATGAGAGAGGAGGGAGGGAAGGAGCAGAGAGGATGGAGGGATGAGAGAGGATGGATGGAAGGAGCAGAGAGGATGGAGGGAAGGAGCAGAGAGGATGGAGGGAAGGAGCAGAGAGGATGGAGGGAAGGAGCAGAGAGGATGGAGGGAAGGAGCAGAGAGGAGGACTGAGCTGCTTCCCGGTGACTCAGAGGGCGGCTGAAGGGCTGACGGGGACAAACAGCCTCTGGTGTGACGCCAGCAGTATTAGTGGAGGAGCTGTAATGAGATGTAAATGGAGGCGACCTGACCGACCGAGCAGCTCAGGTCTGTCGGGCCGCGGGGGAAACTTTGGTTTGTCAGAGCGTCTCACAGAGGAAACAGACTCACCTGTTCGAGGCTCGAGACGACCAATGTGAGGAGGAAGAAGCTGAAGCTGTTTTTCTATGTGACCTGAACACACCTGAAGGTCACTGAGCTCCGCAGAGAACAAAGAATCTACCTGTGTGTGTTTCCTTTGTTATCGTCATCTTCACGCCTGAATAAAAGCGTCTGAATGATCAATGAGCCTCTTGTAAAACTGCTTTTGTCAAGAAGATAAACGTTGTTGTTTCAGGTGTTTTTGCTCATTTTTCCCTCTGTGATAACAAAGTTGGCCTCATTTATTTCAAGAAAAGGACATGTTCATTTGTTTCTCTCTCTCTCTCTGTCTCTCCTCAGTTTGTGGCTCAGCCCAACTGCCAGCAGCTGCTCGCCACGCTGTGGTACGACGGCTTCCCGGGCTGGAGGAGGCGACACTGGGCCGTCAAACTGGTCACATGCTTCATCATCGGACTCCTGTTCCCCGTCTTCTCACTGGTACGGAGGGATGGCGACGGGGAAGCTATGTAGGTTTGGAGGAAAGGATTTGAGGAAGGAAGGTGAGGCAGGAAGGAAAAGAGGAAGCAAGGAAGGAAGTGGAGAGGAAAGTAAAGTGAAAGAGGGAAGAATGAATGAATAGAGAGAGGACAGAAGGAGACAAGGAAACAAAGAAGGATGGAAACAAGTGAGCAAGGAAGGAAATGGAGACAGAGGAAAGGAGACATGAAGGATGGATGTAATTAATCTGCGTTTCTTCCTCCAAGTAAATTTGTTGTCAGGCAACGATCGTGAAAAGCTCTGCTCTGATTGGCCGGAGCAGCTGATGTCAGGAAGCATCAGCTGGACAATAACACTCGACCTAAAAACGAACGGCGAGCGGAGGAAGTGTTATTATTTTGAAGAGGCCAACGAGGAGGTTTGAAAGAGGAAACGCAGGTCAGCAGGTTTCTCATTAGGAGAATATTGGATCTGAGGGACCGAATGTGCAGGTATTAGTACTCAAGTAAAAGTACTATTACCTCACTGTAAAAGTATCTAAGTATGAGGAAAATGTAGTTAAAGTACTGCATCTTTTTGCATGTCTGTGGTGCGTTCAAGGACTCCACGTACCAAAACAAACCAGAGCACAAAAT
>JBBMOC010000126.1:85000-126784 GCA_037975185.1 Centropyge bicolor
TTCATGGACCAACATTGCACATCCACTGTATGTGTCTGGTGACAATCCTCAGCTCACTGTATCCTTCATTGACGGCAGAAGGACGTTACAGCCCCATTTCATTACATTCAGAACTCATTAAGTCCTCCTCAGGGGAGCTGCTAACCTACCAAGCAAACCACATGAGGACTGTTCGGCTCCCTGACGTCCTAAAATCAATCCCAGTGAGCCCGAGGTGCAGATTGTTTCAGGCTCAGTTTTTCGTAACGTGATGGCGCTCATGTCCCGTTTGAGGAGGAAGTCGTGTTTTAAGAAGGAGCAGAGGGTCGACCCCTGTGACCGAGTCTGATCCAGAATCACTGAACGACTTCATGTCAAAAACAAAAAAACACTGAACTTTTGATTGTCGTGCTGTCTTGGCTGCTCAGGTCCTGCTGGCCTTCGCCAACGGCCTCAACCAGCTGTATTTCTACTACGAGACCAAGGCGTCAGAGGAGCTCAACAACTGCAAGGGCATCCGCTGCGAGAGGCAGAACAACGCCTTCTCCACGTGAGTACCCACAATGCACGGCGAGAAAGCTTGAGTGAAGTTCACCAAGACTTTGCTGGAGACATTTTCTTTCCTGCTGCTCTTCAGTGTCGGTGATGTCATTGACCAAAAATCTGACATATAGGATCAATGAGATGCAGCTCAGCCATTTTATGTCCTGAAAAATGTCTGTTTTTAAACCTCGTAAAACGTATTAAGGAAAACATCAACATAGCAGGTCTGTGTTTCTACTCTTGTCTTTCAGTTTCTCATAAACAAGAAAGGTGTGTTTGAGATTTCACACCTTTCAACAGTTTTACAATCCCACCTACGTTATATATATATTTTTTATCCCGGGTTCTGTTGGTCTGTCTGTTGTTCCACTTTGGTTCAGTGTGTAATTTCTAACAGCTATAAACATACTGCTTTGAAATTTGGTTCATTCACTCATGATCCTCAGATGATGAACCCTAATGACTCCTACTGAAATCTATAATCTATATATACATATCTATAATCTACAAATCTAAGGTGTCCTGCCTGTCGAGTATCATCGAGTCCAAACTGAAAAAACTTTTGGCCAGTTTTGTCTCTGGAGGGAAAGAAAGTTTCTGTGTGTTTTGGTGACGCCGTGTTGGCTCGTACACGCCGGGATCATATCAGCCGGCAGTGATGCAAACATCCATTTAGATGCTGTTTGGAATCGATGAATGAATATTTTATCACCCTGACAAACAAATCCAAACCGAGTCCGAGCGCTGTGTGTGTGTATGTGTGTGTGTGTGTGTGTGTGTGTGTGTGTGTGTGTGTGTATCCAGAGGTGCTGCATCGACACTAATTTAAACTATCACACACACACAGACCCTCTTATGCATCGTTGCACCACATAATGATATGGAAAGGATTCTGGGTGTCGACTCGGAGTCCGGCCCGTTCGCTCGACGCGAGGAATATTAATGTGCCGAATTCGAAGACGTAGAAAACCGGTCGAGGGTGTAGCTTATGGAGAGGCCAAGTTTGAATTATGGAGGCTTGGCAGCACACACACACACACACACACACACACACACACACACACACAGAGTGTTTGCTGAGGGAGGCAGAGTGAGAGCCAGTGGGCCGAATATTGATGAGGCCTGTTGTTTGGTTCAGATAATAGCCGTATTGATTGGTGATTGATTCCATTACAGTAAAGCTCCTGCGACGATGATGAGGCTGCAGGAAGAGAGCGGATCATATTTCTAACTTTGACCTGTGTCTGTTTTCATTAAAAGGTGTCGTAGTTTTCAGATGAATGCGACCGTCGGCGGATCATCGCTCAGGTGAAATGAAGCTTTAGAGCTGAATAGATGGATGATATAAAGACAAGTTTCTCCATTGAACCTGAACAAAAACACTAACCTTGTGCAGCAGCGGCGTCACACTGAAGACTGAAGTGAGATCCATGTATTGATCAAAGTCACGAGCTTTTACTCCCATCATCTCTAACGTGTTGAAAAAGACACTCAGCAGAGCTTGCATAAACAAGCAGGAGATAAAAACGCTGTGTTGATGGTGTCAGGATTCCTCGTGTGTTCATGATCAGAGACTGCGGAGAAGAAATCAGCCTCACGCTGAAGCGACCTGAGCGAGCGCATCGCCTGAGATGATGCATTGTGCAAACAGAGCGAGCGCAGCCCCGCGGGCAAAGCAGCCGCATCAACATTCATGAGTTTACAATGCCAGGATTATTTCCTCTGTGTGTGTGTGAGAGTGTGTGTGTGCGCTTCACTTCCTGCTCGCGCTGTAATTCACACGCACTTATCAACATTTATGAGTTGTTTCGCGGGATCATTTCCTGTTTCTGCTCAGGTGTCTCCCCTCGGCGTCTCCTCCCTCCTCCTTCTCTTCTCGCTCATCTGTACTTCACACACACTTATCACCATTAATGTGTTAGATCGTTTTACACCGTGAAGACGGAGTGTGTGTCTCTCTCTTCCTTTGGCTTCTAAATCTAACTTAAAAACTTTTCAAACCAAAGCACAGTTGTCAGAAGGAAGGAAGGAAGGAAGGAAGGAAGGAAGGAAGGAAGGAAGGAAGGAATTGGAAGGTTGGTGGTTCGATCCCTGCAGTCTATGTGTCGAAGTGTCAAAGATACTGAGACCCAAACTGGATAAAAGCCTCTGCTAAAGAACTGTATAATTGTAATTAGCGAAAGAAACCAGTTAGTTTTTTGCATTGTGCACAGAATCACATATTTTCTTGTCAGTAGTGGAACAAGTACACAGATCCTTTACTTAAGTAAAAGTATCAGTGTTGCAAGGGAAAAAAAGTCATCAACCTGCAAAATTAAAACGATAAAATATGTTGTTTGACCTTGTCCTCCTCCTGCCATTGTTAGCTCTGTGTTATGATGTAATAGCTGTAAATAAAGTTTTGTTCGATTGAGGCACAAAAACAACAAATGTCAAATCTACACATATGTCGATTTGGGGCATTTGCTAAATCGACCGATCTTTGTTGGAACCAAAACTTGTAGATGATGTTGTTTAAAGCAGGTGAAGCTCCTGAAAAAAAGCTGGAGGTCAGTTGACGTTTCCAAGTTGAGTCAAGTTTGTTTGTGCAGAAAAAGCTCTGGGAGGTTTTTTCACTGCGGCACAGATCCTGGATCAGTCCAAGGTCTGTGTCCACAGATCCTTCAGGCCTGTGAGTGAGCGGAGGAGGAGGAGGGATGGAGGGAGGCGGCCAGTCTGCACCGTGACCTTTACTGTGTTTCAATGCAGTCGCACTCACAGGATAGTTGCTCTCATTTACATATTGGTTCTGTTTTTGTTGTCAGAGAAGCGAGCGAGCGAAAAAAGGTTTCATATTGAACACAGTAACTTCTGTTGTTACATTTAAATCAGCTGTAAATTACATCTCTGCTTGTAAAACACAGAAAAAATATGGAGGACAAACACTCGTCTTCTGTTTCCAGTCGACTCTGAAGTTTCTGTGTTACAGTAAATCCAGTGTTTCTCTGTCTGATGAAGTGTCTGCAGTCGCTCATAATTACAGCACACACACACACACACACACACACACCAACCAGAGCAGCACTGCAGAAATCATTTAATTGCACGCTGTCGAGCTGCCAACTCTGAACACACTTTGTTTTCACACACATAAACACTGTGTGCAATGATTCTGTCACACACTAGCACTCACACGCTAATACACACTAATACACACACCAGCACACACTCCCTCCTTCTCTCTCTCGGCCTGCCTCCCACACGACTGTACAAGTATAACAGTGAAATGACTGAGTGGCTGTGAGGATCAGCTGTAGCAGCTTATGACTCGAGTCAGCGGAGAGAGAGATGAGAGAGGAGAGGAGACGAGGAGAGGAGACAAGGAGAGGAGACGAGAAGGGGAAAGGATAGTAAACAAGGAAGTGAGAGGAGGAGACAAGGAAAGAAGTGGAGACAAGAAGAGGATTAAAGAGTTGGGAGAAGGGGAGAGGAGAGGAAATAGATAGAGAGGAGACAAGGAGAGGAAACGAGCAACTTCCTTAATCAAATCATGATTCAATGCAACAAAGAGGAGAGGACGAAAAAGCGAAATGAAATGAGTGAGAAAGAGAAGGAAAGCTTAATGAATTAATGGATACTTGAGTTTAATGATATTGTTCCTTATGAGGTTAGAAAAAGACAGAGTGATTTCTTTGTCTTCACTTGGTTCAAATTTCTCTCTCTCTCTCTCTCTCTCTCTCTCTCTCTCACTCATTTCATAACTCTGACACAATATCACGCTCGGTTGCTTCATTCATTGTTGATTAAATTCTCTCTCTTTCTCTCCATTTACACTCTCACATCAGTCTCTCGCCCTCTGAATACACACACACACACACACACAGAGTCACTGACATGCTGTACGTGCACACATACACACACTCGTTATACTGATTGATATCGTGATCATTCACAGCCACACACCTTCTAGCAACACACACACACACACACACACACACACACTCCTACCACACACTGCTGTGACAATACATGTTGGAGTGTTGAATATTTTATACAGCACAAATATAAATAACACCCTGCAGACAAAAGCTNGGAGTGTTGAATATTTTATACAGCACAAATATAAATAACACCCTGCAGACAAAAGCTCTCTCTCTCTCTTTCTCTCTCCCTCTCTCTCTCTGTCTCTCTCTCTCTCTTTCTCTCTCTCTCTCTCTCTTTCTCTCTCTCTTTCTGTCACAGTCTCTCTCTCTCTCTCTCCCTGTCCCCCTTCTCTCACCCTCTCTCTCTCTCTCTCTCTCTCTCTCTCTCTCTGTCTCTCTCTCTCTCGTGATGTCGGGTTCTACCAAATCTTGCTTCATCTAAAATTCAATAGCCTCGGCTGTAAGTCTGTCACACAAACAGAGAAACACAAGACCGATCAGAGCAGAGAAATGAAACGAGGAGGTGAACAGAGAGACGAAGTGGCAGAGAGAGAGAGGAGGAGGGATGTCGACACAGGACAGACGTGATGATGGGAAGATGTTGATGTGATGCTTATCAGCAGAATGTCTCTGATGTTTTCTGTCCACATGTTCTCCCTGTGCTTACACAACATCAGAAACATAATGAGGTTGATTGTGAGGTTTAGAACCACTCACACACAGACGTCTGAAAACGCTGCCGACCCAGGTTTAGTTTGAAAACTCTGGATTTGTGTTGTCAACTTTGGAAACAATGACCAAAAAGCTGTCTCCTCGTCTCCGTCCTCAGGTTGTTCGAGACCCTTCAGTCGTTGTTCTGGTCCATATTCGGGCTGCTGAACCTGTACGTGACCAACGTGAAGGCCCGGCACGAGTTCACCGAGTTCATCGGGGCCACCATGTTCGGGACGTACAACGTGATCTCGCTGGTGGTTCTGCTCAACATGCTCATCGCCATGATGAACAACTCCTACCAGCTCATCGCTGTGAGTCTTAAACACTGATGGTTCTGTTCTGAGTCCAGGTGTATCAACGTTCACAGTAATGCAGTAAAATATTTCATATGTCGAGACCTTAAATAGGGCCCTATAAATTCCGTTTTATTTTTTCCCAAATTCTGTTTTATTTTTTCCCAAATTGCGTTTTTTCCATTTAAATTTTTTGGAATTCCATTTTTTAAAACTTTATTACCCATATTTTACCACAAAAGAGTGTGTTTTAATAATGTTTATGAATAAAATGCACAGTAATTAAATAGAAATGACCTTACATTCATTGAGGCAACACAATAGTGCACTTTTCCTCAATACTTTGTTGCTGCTTCATGCAACACAACAATGCACTTCAAGTACTTCAAATAAAAAAAATTTCCAGTGAAAACAAATGGCATATTAAAAAATAATAATAAAGTGCTCAATTAGTTTCTAATCAATTGGTTTTTTTCTTCAAGTAAAAATATGCTTGACTTAAAAAAAAGACTTTTGGACAACAGGTGGTCATCACATTTATTTTTCAGCTTCCAGTCAACAGCGTGTTGACAAAATGTATAAAATAACACGTCGCCTGACACATAGACGGGAACTGCTCAGCTCTGTATTGAGGCGTTAGCGTCGTATTACGTAGCTTTTTAGCAGACGGGGGGGACCGCCATGTTTTCATATGGTTTGAAAAGGGGCGGGGGCAGGGGTTGTGTCACATTGATTAGCGACCCCCGGGAACGATTGCCCATGTTTATGTTCCTCTCTCTCATGAAAACAACATTTCCGCGATATTCCGCATTAAAAATAAATTCCGTTTTTATCGTCCAATTCTGCGATTCCGTCCGCGATTCCGCGATCGCGTAAATTATAGGGCCCTACTTAAAGAATATGAAAAGCATTCTTGGGCTTTGTTCCACCTCAACATTTGGTGCCTTCCCACTCGGCTAGATCTTCTGTTATTATGTCTCTTAAATGGCTTCACTAGGTTTCATTTAAATAACTGGTTTCATGAGCTCGCTGACTCAGCAGGCCGTGCTCTTGTTGCCCCGCAGGACCACGCCGACATCGAGTGGAAGTTCGCCCGCACCAAGCTGTGGATGAGTTACTTCGACGAGGGCGGCACGCTGCCGCCTCCGTTCAACATCATCCCCAGCCCCAAGTCCGTCTGGTACCTGCTCATGTGGCTCCACAACAAGCTGTGCCGGCGAGGCCAGCCGCCCGGGGACGACCCGCTGCACAAGTGTGAAAACCTGCGAGAGTTCACGGTGAGTGGAGTTGAAACATCGGTGCAGTTTACAATCAGATTGTTCTAAATGTTTTATTTGTTTATTTTGTTATTATGTCATCAGGTAAAGTTTTTTATGTGACTATAGCATCTTTCAAGATGAGAACAAAATAGATACATCAAAATTTGTCAGGTCAGTTTTTTATGCTATGTCATCAAAATGAGAAATGTTGAACTCCTGCACACAGGGCCAGTTTTCCTCCTCAGTACGTCTGTAAACCTGAAGATAAAGTCTCCTGTTAGTCTTGTCTGCAGGTTCACAAATCATGAGTTTATAATGTGGTTCGGACATTTCATCCTTCCAACACAGGAGACAAGTTTTGATAGAGAGTTGAAAGAAAATGATGGAGTGAGAGAGAAGAGCTCAAACTGAACCTAAACACAAACTTATTTTGTTCTGTGTTTGTTGCAGTTAGTTAAAAATAGAATAAAAATGTAAACAGAAGTCTCTCATGGAGGAACTGTCACAAACTCATGATGACCTGTATTGAATTTAAAATCAATGTAATGTTGTAGACGTGATGGAAAACGCATCACAGATTTTAAAAGGAAATTCCTGCAAAAACAGTTTTTAAAGTTCTCTAATTATCATTCACCTTCTTTGCCGTGTGTCCTGTGTTTTCCAATGGTAGCAAGTTTTCCGAGGCCAGTCCCAGTCTGACACTGGTTTTTAATATTTCTGTGTCCATAAACAGCAGCTTCTCTGTTGTCTCTTTGCCTTCATTGTTTGTGTCCATGTCAGGCTCTCAGGTCCCAGAGAGGACTGACATCTCTTTCATCTATGTAGAAAAAATGGCGATAAAATTGAGCTTGACTCTGATTGACTGTGACAAGACGAGACGCAGCCGCCCGGATCAAACCGGGCAGCTGCTGTTAGGAGACACTCGGTCTAACTCCGAGTCTCCGGGCGGCTTCGCTTCAGACAAAAACTCCTGAAGTTCAGAGGAAGAAAAACGTGCAAACTCTTTATTTATTCATGTGTGACCTAATCTGCCGGCGTGGCCATATGCCTGTCACCGAACAGTCATGCAAACAAGCTGCGCCAGCCTCAGCCGGGCTAAAAGGCCATATGCTGATCTTCATGTTAACAAGTCACCGGAGGATTCACAGGCTTTACATGCAAACCGAGGCCCGGGTACTGTGGAGTGGAAGTTTACAGCAGCGACACGAGACGAAAGAATGAGCTTTCTCTTTAAGGAAAAATCACTTTACAGAGGTTTGTTGTTGTCCAGCGGGAACATGAGAAGGTCAGATTGTATTTCACCATCGTTTGGAAGAATAAAGCTGAGTATTGAACCTCAGTCCATGTGGAATAAAAACCAAAATATGTCAGTTTACATATTGTTCGTCCCAATGTGAGTCGATGCTGCTGCTTTTGAAAATGGTTTATATTTACTAAAAGAAGCAAAGACTGAGATTGAAAGATTCCTGACCTTGAGCTTTCAAGATTTGACAGCTCTGCCAGTCCATCTGCTGAGGAAGACTGTACGATCAAAAGCTCCAGGACAGCTGCTAAATGGACCTGGTGGGAGGTTGTTCAGGCTTTGGTTTTACATGTGGACAAGATTTCAAACCTGTAATTTTGGTTTTGGATCAAACTGTAAAAACCAAAAATCTGGGAGATGGAGAATGAGGAACAGGTGAGCAGGTGGATGATGTCAGGTGACTGGGACAGGTAGGAAGGTCTGAGGACACCTGGTGGACAGGTGGAGAATGGCAGGTCTGGACAGTTGATAGAAACTGCATGATGAGACAGAGAAAAATAAAAACAACATCTGTCCTGACAAATGTCGCTTTTAAAGAGACGGGGAATAGATGTGGCATAAAAATACATGGATTCAGAGGCCGCGACCAATCAGAGCAGAAGGACTCATCATCAGCCCGACGGAGCAGGAACGAGGTCGACACGTATCGTTTACAGAAACACAATCGGTGAGCTCAGCGACGGCATCAGCTGTGAGGCTATAAGCAGAGGAGAACATGAGCGGATCAACACGTCCTGATAAACACGTTCAACAGCCCAGTCATCTGGAGAGAGACTGTGAGCAAGCAGCGCAGCAACACACACACACACACACACACACACAGTGCAGCTGCCATGTTCACCTCAGCTGAAGTCAGCTGAGTTATATAAGCCCACCAGCCCACATAGGTTCACAGAGCCACACAGCACTGCAGAGATCTGATCAAGGGAGAGACTGTGTGTGCGTGTGTGTGTGTGTGTGTGTGTGTGTGTNGTGTGTGTGTGTGTGTGTGTGTGTGTGTGTGTGTGTGTGTGTGTGTGTGTGTGTGTGCGTGTGTTAGCGGACAGCAGGGCGAGACTGAAAGACAAATTAGGAGCGTGGACGGAGTCGGACGAGTGTGAAGCATGATGAAAGGGAAATGGAGACAGAGGTGAAAGAGAATGTGGGACTGAAATAGAGAATAAAATGAAAATGTGGAGCGACGATATGAAAGAAAACAACAGCAGAAGATACAGAGATGATGGATGTGTGTGTGTGTGGGACAAAAGAAAATGAAGTGAGTGGATGTTATAGAGGCTGAAACAGTATTACAGTTTATCTGCAGAAACACACCTCTGAGTCAGAAAATTGAGTTTAAAAAGACGCATTTTAAAAATATTCTGACACTTTGATGCTCATACTTCTGTACTTATACTTCAGTAAGAGTTTAAATGCAGGACTTTTACTTGTAATAGTATTTTTACTTTTTGTGGTTTTGCTTAAGATTTCTCTTTAGGTTAATAATTGTTGGAGGCTCATATTTTTTTCAGTGTGTTCCAATATTTTGAAAAAGAGCAGATTGGTGTTGTTTCTCAGTCACATGGTGTAAAAGCTCATTAAGACATTAACTAAACAGAACTATTTATCATCAGTGAACACAGAGTGAAAACAAGCTGATGTCAATGTTAGAACTTCAGAGTCCAAACAATGTGTGTGTCAGTATTATCTTGGGTAACATGGATATCTATATGATCTATATGATCAACAGTAGTTATGTACCTAAATACCATCTGGTTTAAAGTCAGTTTAGAAGAACACATTCAGAGCACGATGGCTTTAACTATGGGATGCAAACATGTTCTGTTAAATGAAGAGGTGATGTTGACTTAAAATGAAATATTAAAGGTCACACTCATTTGCATAAAATGTAAATATCTTTGGTTTGACTTTTCGTTTTCGGACTTGAATGCACATTTATCTTGTCGTCTGTTTCTCTCTGTATCATCGTGCTTTGCAAAGCTTTTACTTCCACAAAGCTGCAGGATTAAAGTTTACTTGTGTTCTCGCTGCCTCGGAGTGAAAACACTGAATTATATAGGTCTGGTTTGACGCCATCTAAAAATAACACAAGTCGCTCTCGGTACACTTGATTCAATCGGTTCCAGCACTTGACGAGGTGAAAAGAGCGATTTGAAGAGGAGACACTCACATTTCTGCTCCCGTCTGTCTCTTAAGTGAGGGTAATTCTGGATTCAGTTAAAGGCCTGAAATGAAGAAGAGCAGAACTTTTCTCTCCTCAGTGTCATGAATCCATTGTGAGTGTAGAAAAATGATTAACTGCACTTCATTACTCAGCAGCTCATTCAGTCTGGAGGAGTACAAGTGTCGCTCCGTCGGCCAAAGGCAATTTGTTACCTGTTCTCTTCTCTTCAGCTTTGACGTCATGAATCATTTTTCTGAGGAGGACGTCGCTGTTTTAAAGACAGAACTGTGGACTGATGTGTGTGTGAGGTGGACAAGGAGACGAATGAGAGGACGAGTCAAACATTGAACATGTTCTCTTCTTGTCTCTGCAGGAGCGACACGCCGACAGTCTGATACAGAATCAGCACTATCAGGTCTGTAAACCCGCCATGTTACTGTGTGTGTGTGTGCGTGTGTGTGTGTGTGTGTGTGTGTGTGTGTGTGTGTGTGTGTGTGTGAGTCTGCCTGATCCTGAACTGTTGATCCAGATCCACCTTAATAACAACAATTCAAACGATTATTAACCTGAACTTTCGAATGTGACAAATTCAATTCAGTTCAATTCAGGAAAACTTTATTTGTCTGTAAAGTCAAGTGCGAAAGACAAAGTGGGAATTAAATTTTAAAGATCCAGGTCTAATCAAGTCTAATCCCTCTTTTTTTATTTCCATGTGTGCAAATCAAACCTGAGTGTTTCCTATGAGAAGAACATGTGGTGTTTTCACTCATGTTCTTTACTTAAGCCAGTTTAACAGGAGCAGCCTGTGACACAGCAGAAACACACACACACACACACGCTGATGAACAGATTGCTTCCCCCCCAGCAGTGTTTCTCTGGCAGAGTCCAAACTAAAACCAGCCCCCTGTGGGACACAAACTGCCTCTGTGTGTGTTTAACCAGCTGTTCTATCCATCCATCCATCCATCCATCCATCTATCTATCTATCTATCTATCTATCTATCTATCTATCTATCTATCTATCTATCTATCTATCTATCTATCTATCTATCTATCTATCCATCTACCATCATCCATCCATCCATCCATCTATCCATCTATCTATCTATCTATCTATCTATCTATCCGTCTATCTATCCGTCTATCTATCCGTCTATCTATCTATCTATCTATCTATCTATCTATCCATCCATCCATCCATCCATCCATCCATCCATCCATCCATCCATCTATCTATCTATCTATCTATCTATCCATCATCCATCCATCCATCCATCATCCATCCATCTACCATCCATCCATCCATCCATCCATCCATCCATCCATCTATTTTCCTCCTTCTTCCCTGTGTGTCTTGGCACATTACTGACACCTGTAGATTAGAAGAATAGTGTGAAACCATTGGTAGAAATATAAATCACCTGTGTGCACGTGCAAAGCAAACAAGACCAGAACTGACTCATAAAAAAAGGCCAAAAAGTCCAGGTAGACGTCCGAAACATTTAAAAACTTTTCACTACTTTGTTACACTTTTTTAAATGTGTTACATCGTGTGCATGCTTGTGAATGTGCATACACATGAAATGGGAATCCACTCGTAAAGACATTGCTCCACAGCGCTCCTGGTGGTAGGAAATGGAAACATGTCTGTCCAGATAAAAGTGCAGTTCCGCTCCTCGTACATCATCCTGACATCAACACTGACAGTTCAGTGTTGAGTGTTGAAGGATGGGAGACCTTGTCCATCCAGTAAATCTAACTCAGCTGCTCTGATGAAACGTCAGTCTGTCCAGTTTCCTTCTCCTCA
Source organism: Centropyge bicolor (assembly GCA_037975185.1). Lineage (NCBI taxonomy): Eukaryota > Metazoa > Chordata > Actinopteri > Pomacanthidae > Centropyge > Centropyge bicolor. The sequence continues at coordinate 96,962 of JBBMOC010000126.1, forward strand.
GTCGGCCTCATCAGAAACTGCTCCATGAAAATCACATCACAGGAGAATTCTTTATCAGCAGAGAGGAAACCGATGTGTTTGATCATCTCAGCATTGAAAGTGAAAACAACAGCAGGAACAGTCTTGTATTTGATTTTAGCTTTGCTGATTGTGAATCCACCCATATTTGTATTTTTAGAGTTTTTCCAAAAAAAAAGTCCTCTAATATAAGTTGAACTGAGAGCGAGCTTCTTTTTTAAACTCTTCAGAAACGATTGTCTTTGGCAGCGACGGCTGTAAATGTCCAGTTTTTCGGGGGATTTTTTGTAAGAATTTGAGCAGCGAATCAGAGACGGAGCTCGTGTGTTTTGACACCTCAGCACTGGCAGCGACTACGAACGCGGCGACGCCAGTACTTTTTATTTGGCAGCGCTGATCGCTGCTTTGATATCCGTCCATGTTTTTAAGGATTGTTGTAGGAATGTGCCCTTCACTTCAGCGGAGTGTGTGGTGTGTTTTGGCAGAGGCGGAGAGTGACAGCATGCCAGACCGTCCCGTTTGGCAGTCACAGGTGTCGACTGTGGGAGGACGCCGTGTGTGTGTGTGTGTGTGTGTGTGTGTGTGTGTGTGTGTGTGTGTGTGTCAGGGTTTGAATCGCCACCCACTGAGCACCAAATGCTGGTGAAATTTGTCTGTGCTCTTTAAATCAATAAGGGTCAGCCGCCTCATTGGCTGATTACTTAATGAGACAATAACATTTAAATTCATCAGTTAGCTGGAATTATTCTGCTGTTTGTGACAAATCGGCAAATGAACAACTCTTTCAAATGGTCACAAAGGACAACACTGACAACCATGAATGTAAATGTTCCTCACAGGGATTTTTTAGTCTCAAATAGTTGAGACATAAAATATTATACAGGCTGCACTCTTTAACATTATTTCATTAAAATTTTCATTAAAAAAAATGAAATTTGTGAAGTTTTAAATATCGTGTTATACAACTAATACAATTATTGATTCAGGCTCAAATGTTCATAATTTTCATGTCTGTCCTTGATTTTCCAAAATATTTTGTCTTTAAACTTGAATAAAATCTGACTTGAAGTGAAGCAAACATGAACAGGAAGTGAGCTGGTTCAGTAACCCTGCGCCTGTCTCCAACAGGAAGTGATCCGGAGCCTGGTGAAGCGCTACGTGGCGGCCATGATACGCAGCGCCAAGACGGACGAGGGGCTGACAGAGGAGAACTTTAAGGTGGGTGCTTTAAGGTGGAAACCCGGGATGAGCCGCTGTTGTCACGGTGATGGATTATGAGGATCCAAATAAATGAATTAGAAAGAATTGTGTGCAGGTTGTATTGATACCAAAGGCAGATTTCTAATAACTGCCACCTGCCGACTCTCGACCACCTGGAGTCCACAGCTCTGATCGATACCAACAGTTCACAGTCGATAATCCTCGAGGACCCTTTCTTTGCTTTTTCCAAATCTTCGGAGCCGTAATTTATTCTGAGCCGTTTGAGCTCCGCGAGTCATTTTCCCATGATGCCTCTGGAGCCCAGCCTGGGCTTTGAAGTGGAAAGTTCCTTTGGGCTTTTCGCCGCAAAAAAAACAACATCAGGTGCACATGGAGCTGAATCACTTTCACACCCCGAGTGTGTTTGTGCATTTATGTGAGAGAAGAGCGGCCGCGACAGGCAGCGAGTGTGTGTTTGAAACGTGTGACTGACATCAGGTGCATCAGGTTGACGTGAATCAGTTTTATTCTCCGAAGAGAAAAAAAAGCGCTTGTGCCACATTTGGACCCTGTTTGGAGAGTGAGAAGAAGAAAGATGATGTAGCTGTGATCATATTTTATAAAAGTAAAGGATTAAAGTTCCATAGCCGCTTGTTCAGTGTCTGAGCTACAGCAGAAGTAAACATAAATGTTGATGGAGGCATTTATGCTAATTCTCTGTAAAAGCTACAGGCTGAACTCAAGTCGTGTCTGAACTGAATCCAAATGAAAATCAGCGTTGTTTCCCCAGAAACCTTCAACACTGAACAACCTGAACCTGCTGCACGTTTGGTCTTCAGCTGATCTTCAGATACATGTGTTCAATGTCATTAAGGGTTGAATCAAGCTGGACTGGTTGATTCCTGAAGACTGAAGTTTGAACTGAAGAAGCTTCTTGGATGAGAAGCGAAACGTCTTCGAGATTCAACGCCTGAGTCCAGTTTCTGGACCACGACCTGGACGACCTGGGAACCTGTGATTTCAACATTTCAGTTTTTAAACCAAAAAGTGGATTTTCTTTCATTATTATTCACCTTTTTGACAGAATGTTTATGAACTAGCTTCACTCAACACACAGTTCGAACGGTTTCCTGATGTAAAGATTTTAAATGAATCAAGCTAAAGTGACTGAGGCGATTTATTTTGTAAGAATAAATGAGATTCTTCTCTCTCTTCAGTCTCACGTTTCTCTCACTTCCTCCACTCATCTACTCTCTCTCTCTTCATCTTGTCTCTCGACCTCGATTCTCCTCACCACCGTCCTCCTGAGTCCTTACCTCCCTCTTCACCCTCTGCCTCTACAAATTGATGTCTCACCTCCCCTCTCTCGCTCAGTCGCCCGTCTCACCCTCCACTTCCCCTCCTCACCCTCTTCTTCTGCTCGGGGTTTTGTCTCTCATGTTTTCCCCCGACCACCACATATTTATCCCATTTCAAGCTTTAGAATAAACGATTCAGCCTTCGTGATAAAAAAATCCAATTCAGTGTCTTGACTCGACGTGACCGTTTCATTTCAAAGGGAAATTCAACCTTTAGTTATGGCTCCATCAAGACTTTGTGATCTGGGATCTCGACGCCGTTGTGGTTTGTACATGATGCGAGGTCACACATTTCATGGTCTGTCACCAGGACAACGAGTGTGTCTGGTCTCCAAAACACATGCGAGAAGTGACACAGGAAATGATGCAATACTGTGGACAACCAGTCCAAAGTTGACTCGACTCCTTCTCATCAGCGACATGACCTGATATTTAGCCTGCTTGGTGTCTTTCAGGGGTCTGAGAGGCAACAAGTTCTCGGACGACGTCTTTCATCAGTTCATTGCAATCAAGTGCTGATTTGCCTCTAATCTTTGGCTTTTGTTGGCGATCTCTAAAAAATGTCTCTGAGTGGAAAATCAGGGCTACAATCCTGTAATGTGAAAAAAACTCTGAAGGGAGTCAAACTGTGTTTCATTTATATTTTTATTTTCAACAGACCAATATTGACTTCTCTTCCTTCCTGTCTTTGCCTTTCTTCACACTTGAGTCTCTCGTCTTCTTTTGTCCTTGTTGTTTGAAAAACTTTCAAACGACAAAGAAAAACTTTCAAACGACAAAAATTTGATTTGCCTTCATAAATACAGCATCGACCAATAATTACGTGTTGTCTCTCTGTCTCTCTCCAGGAGTTGAAGCAGGACATCTCCAGTTTCCGATACGAGGTCCTGGATCTCCTCGGTAACCGGCGTCCTCCCCGGCGACATTACTCCTCCTCCAGCGAGACGGCGAAAGAAGACGGCGCCATGGCCTCAGAGGACGACAGCGAGTCAGGTGACGGGTGTGGAGTCGGAGGCCAGAAATCAAAGGGCGTGACCTTCATGACCCCGCTGGAGGACGAGTCGAGGCCGTCGCCGACGCATGGCGTGTCGGCGTTGGTGCGCTCCATTTCAGGAATGACCCAGATAGAAAGAGGCGAAGAGGGCGATGAGGGGGAGCTGGAGGAGGGCATTCGATGGGGGGAAGAGGAGGAGGATGAGGAGGGGAAACCAAAGAGCAACGGGCTGAAGACAAACGTCATCCCTCCGTCCTCCACCGCCGTCCTGCCCTCCCCGTCTTCATCATTCTCCTCGTCGTTCTCCTCGTCGCTCGCTCGTACCAGGAGCCGCCTGCAGCGCCTCTCGGCTCCGGGATCAAAGGCGGACTCTTTCAAGCGCCTCTCCTACCTGTTCTCACGCTCCAAACGCAAAGCCCCGCCCTTGCCTCTGCCCTTACAGTCCCCGCCCTCCTACACCATCTCCGACGGGTTGCTCCGCCCCCTGGGGACCCACAGCCACTCCGACTTCGGACTCAGCGACGTGACCAGAAGCGAGACTCACCTGAACGAGGTGGGACGCTCAGTCGACATCAATAACCCGTCGTTCTCCCCGCGGAGGACGAACGGGCGGGACTCCCTCCTGACGTTGCCCCTCCCGCCCCCGTGCCCCTGCCAATCCCTGCACTGTGCTTCCAACATGTCCGAGTCCAGCTCGCGCCTCCTGGACTCCAGCGAGGACGTTTTCCAGGGCGGAGGCGTGGGAGGAGCGGGCGAGGGCGGCGTGGACGGAGGAGGGCAGATGATGATGGGCGGGTGGGTGGGGCCGTGCGACGATGTCATAGAGGACAGCTGTGAGGTCATAGAGGACTCTGTCACCACACAGCTATAGGAGAGAGACGGACAAAGCAAACTGTTTATCTTTGTTTGTTTGCAAATGGCTGAACACATTCAGAGGGAGAGACACAGAGAGAGAGAGGTGGGGAGTCCACAGGAATCTGTTCCACAAATCAAAATCTACGAAGCAGGATGGATTCAGGAATTCATCTTCTGAGAACGGAGCAGGTTCATCGGTGGTTCTGGTGACACCTGGACAGACAGACGGGATCCTGACGAGGCAGATGTTCATCAAGACAGTTTGACACGAGCTGGTTGTCTGGCATCTCCCAGGGAATCCACTCTCATCAGTTCAAAATGAAGGCCAGGCCAAAGACAGACAGCATAACGATGGAGGTACCAAGTTATCCGTCTACTGATGGTCAGTTTTTATCATCAAGAGTTTGAGGTTCATGATGTCCATAAATTGATGGATGTGTTTTTTGTGAAACCTGGATTTGGGACTAATTGAAGTTGAGCCTTTCCCGCTCTAGACTTTACATCACCATTGATAGAAATAGCATAGTTTTGTAGTTTAGTTTCAAAAGTTCATAACACATAGAGTAATAATTGACAAGTCATTTTCATATATGTCTCCTATTTATTTGTGATCTATGGGGAAAAGGTTCTGGCACTCGTCAGGTCGAGGATAACGAGCATCTTCTCACGTCCAAACTGTCTTCATAAACATCTGCCTTTTTGTGAAGGAGAGTACAAATTTTTCTTCTTTCCTCTGGGAGAATCAAACACGCATGATTATTATGGGATTACAAGTCGCCAAAGTGACTCTTCAGAAGGGTAATATTGTTCAAAGTCCCTTTAACCAAACTGCAAATCGGAATAAAAAAAGAACCCCTGGAATTTGAATGGAACGACCCTTGAACTCATTTTCGCTTCAACCAAATGAACCGAGTCCAAATGAAATGTGATGAACTTAATATTGCAAAAAATCTAACAAGGGACAAATGGAATAATCTCAACTTTAACTCTGGAAATTTACGGATTTAACTCCGAATCACTGAGATGGAATGGAAATGGGATGGAACCATTGCTCTGCTGTCAATAGCCTGCACCCTCTCTCTCTGCATCAACAAGGGCCAAGGAACTTTATTTTATCCTAATAACAGTTATACTAGTAATAATAATAACGATAATAATAATAATAAGAGACTTCTAATAATAGTAATGGGGACTATTCTGGTTTCTAAAGACTGTCTTTGCTTCTATTTGAGTTGCCTACGATATCCTGGCTTCTCGTTCAGCTCTTCCTTAATAAGTACACTTTAACCTGATGAATAAAAACATACGGTGATATTTATCGTGAGGAGGGATGATGGATGTGTGAATGGGCGGAAAGGTGGTCGTGAGGGAGCGAGACAGAGAAAGACAAATGGAAATCAATGCAGGACAAAGGACAGAGGATGGCGACAGAAGAGGAGTGATGGGAGAAAAGGAGGTGAGGGAATAAAGATGGAGTGAGGAACAGATGGAGAGAGTAGGGACGAGTTTGCCTTTCTATCTGGGAAATCTATTTTAAAGGGAAATTTCACCAGAATTTCATCATGATTTTTTTTTTTTCTTGAAGTCGCAGCGACTTCAAAAGGTCGGCATGAGCAGAGGCTGTTGAATTTTACTCTGGTTAATATACGACTGTCAGCGATGAAGTAGAGAAATTATGCATGTTTGATCAAAAGAAAACACAGTGACCTGCAACACACACACACACACACACACACACACACAGACGAAATATCAGATGGTGTGATGAGTAGCTCCCGGCCAAATGTTTTGCCCTTTATCACATCTCTCCAGAGTCTTCATCAGGATGACATCAGCCCTCTCATCGTCCTGTCTTCTCTCTCACTTTCTCTTGATTGTTTTACTCATTTTCGTTTCCTTTCCTTCTACCTTCCTTCCTTCTCCACTACTCGACACGCGCTCGCCTCTCGCTGTGACCTCCCCGCCAGCTGTCTTGGCAGCTGCCAATGAATCAACGTCCTAAAATGTCACGGTGTAGCCATGGAGACGCGGTCGCCGGCTCAACATCCTGTAATCGTAATGTCACGTCCAGAGGCTGAAAGCTCAGACGGCAGACGCTGCCGGGCATCCTGCAAACTGAGAGGTTCGTGATGACAACAATTTCATCATTTTACATCCCAACAACCCAGAAAGACAAATATGTAAAAGTAGACATAAACATGAGACTGTCCTCAAAAGCATAAAAGGACCTGACAAGACGTCCTTCACGAGCAGGACGGGGGAACAGAGACCATGATTTTAAATAGTTTTAGTACTTACTATAGGGATGTTTTTTACTTTCATTGTTGCCCATTTTATTCATATAATATTAAAAATCTCAGGGGTTTTAACAGTTGGATCAGATGGTTATAACTAATGTGAACAAGGTTGTTTGCATTGACCAACTCTTCAAACTCTCTCTCAGCTCTGTGGAGCTTTTTTAGCCTCTTTCAGCTTTTTGTTTTGTTTTGTCCAGCGTTAGCAACTCAGCGATGAGCTAAGCTAAATTTTTCTCTTAAGACCAAAACTCAAGTAATAAAGAGTGAATTTTGGACGAAACAAATTCAGAAGTTGATCTGTTCTCTAACCTCTCCCCAGGACAATGTTAGAATGTCGTAATATGTCAGTGTTGTGGGCTTTCAGTATGTTGTGCTGCCCCCAAGTGGCCAAAAAAATCAATTAATCTGACTTTAATGCGTTGGGATATTAGAAAAATATAGATTAACATTTCAATTACCTTGTGATCCGTCATCAGTCTCCGGGTATTTAATAAGTCAATGGTTTGATCTGTCAGCTCAGGCTCACGTTGAGCAAGTGGCATTGTGGGAGTTAATTGATTTCTGAAAACTGGCTCTTGAAGAGAAATCACATGTGATCAGCATCACTGACGAACTCTAAGTGAAGGAATTAAAGCTTAACAGTGAGCTTTACATTTTCGATCACGATTAAAGACGTAACGCTCGAGACGGCAAAGGTCGAATCCACCGAGGGAACAAAGTGCTGTTTCAGGAGAAGGATGAATGAGGAAGGGAAGGAGAGTTTCTTTAGCTTTTTTAGCAGAAAGTGGAGCAAAATTAATTTTAATAATCCAGTATCGTGTATCAACATTCACGTGGCTCCTCTTTTGATGGACAAAACTAAACTGTTTCATCCGTTAAAACAGAAACATGTCTCACATTTATGGAGCTGGAAACAGAGCTGCTGTTCCTCTGTGCATCTAATATCCACTCAGCAACACACACAGAGACTGCAGATAAACCAGCAAGCAGGCAAAAAAAAAAAAAGAGAGAGACTGGATTTTCTCGGTTACTATGGTAACCAGCCTGCTTGTCAACATCCCGTAATCAGAGGCGTGCACATGCACCGAGCCGCGGGGTTTGATGATCAATCACACTTCATCAATGGCGGTGATAACAGCGCACTGCGGGACGCTTGAGGATTTAAAAGGAGCTTCCACTCGAAATGAAAAAGACAGTATATTTATTGTTGCAACGATCGGAGACTTTTATTTTGAAAACAGGAAATGAACACAGGGGTGCAGGCAGACGAGTATTGATTTATTGAAAAGGTTGTGTGATTGATACTGCAGGCGGCCTTGTGTGGGTCGTCACCAAGGCTCACAGGTCGCCGGCTGTTATTAACACCAAACACACATACACACATACACACACACACACACACACACACAGCATCATGGGGCTCAGGGGTCCACACATGCTATTAGGCAACACAGACGGAGAGAAGCACACACACGGGACTGACAGTCAATCACACTAATAGATCAATATCCATAATGCTTCTTAACATGCTGCAGGAACTGTGTGTGTGTGTGTGTGTGTGTGTGTGTGTGTGTGTGTGTGTGTGTGTGTGTGTGTGTGTGTGTGTGTTGCCCAGGGGTTATTGATCCTGCCAGAATCCATAATTCAATTCTGTTGATTGATATGTATTTATTAAGATGAGACTTGTATGCAACACAATATGTGTGTGTGTGTGTGTGTGTGTGTGTGTGTGTGTGTGTGTGTGTGTGTGTGTGTGTGTTAGAAGATTGATTAATGTTACAGCAGCTGTATCTGATGAAGGAGGGTTGAATGGAAGGAAGGCAAGATCTTGTGTGCGTGCGCCTGTGTGTGTGTGTGTGTATCTTTGCAATAGAGAAACAAATTGAGCATCAGTGAAGACGATATGTCTTCTGAAGGGACAGATGGGACGACACACACACTTTGATAGCAGTAGGACTGAGAAAGAAAGGCACAAGGTTCATCTTGTGCATTATTCACACACACACACACACACACAGAAGACCACTGACCAGCTGCAGGTTTAACTGTAAATAGTTTGAGGCAGCTGCAGCCTCCAGTCCACTTTAATAACCCTGTGTGATCTCTGTAATGTGAATCACACACACACACACACACACACACACACACACACACACATACAGCAGTAATAGTCCTGTGTGGCTTCACTCTGCCTCCAAGGCAACCAAGGACAATAGCCTTGTCCACTAGTATATAAATCTCAGAGGTGTGTGTGTGTGTGTGTGTGTGAGCAGGGAGGGTTGTTGCATCAGGCCACCTGTGCAGGTAAACACACACACACACACACACACGTGCAGATACACACATTAACAACACAAATGGTCTTCACATTAATAAACAGACACAGGGAACCAAAATTCACGTCACTGTGAGAACATTTGCTTTTAAAGCTCCTCAGCTGCCCGACGTCTCTGGGTCAGCTCATGTGTTCAGGTTCAGTTCTTCATACAACATCCCATCGTCTGTATGTGAACAGAATTGGAGGCAATTCATTCATTCTCCACCTGAACTGTCCTTCACCTTCGTCCTTCACTCTCAAGGCTGGAAACATCTGTGGAGCTGGATCAACAGACAGTGAAACGTACACTTCAGAGTCGGAGTCGTTGAAATCACAGCAACACTAAAAGAACCTGTCGTACATGATCAAGCTGCTCTTTAATGATGCTCCCCACATGAAGCGTGTTTACATCCTTTCATTTGTGATCCAGAGCGACGGCGGGCGACGCACACGCTCACAGGACTGAAGCGACGCTCAGGTATCGTCTGTGTGGTCTAATTACTGAGGAGGAGATTCCTGCAGTGCAGAAGCTCAGTTTACATTCGTTCATTCTCTGTGGTCGACGTTAACTCAGTCAGCAGGTTCTCTGTTCGATGTGTTACTGAACTCAACCGTCTCCGCTGGCGTCTTGTGTTCGTCGTCTCCGTGTGGCGTCCCGAGGAGGCGCACAACGACTGAACACAAACTGATCTGAGACCTTAAAATCTTTAAATGACGTGAAGCTAATAATTATATCTACACAACACGTTGTAGTTGAAAAGTGATAAATCCTAAAATCAGAGCCTGAAAATGGAATCGTTCTGGTGAAGAAGCCAGGACGGCTGCTGGAGTCACGGATCCTGCTGTCGATCAATAATCAAACCCCAGCTCATGTCGTTTTCATTTTATTGCTATGGGGCAGTAAAAATCTGATGTGAACTGACACGGCTCAGCTGCTCATCACACACACACACACACACAGTACTTATATATGACATCATTCAGGTTCCCCTCTCACCTTCTAAAAGGATTTTGAGCTTTAAAAATAAAAACCTGTCCTTGTTTTTCTTTGTTTTTTGGGATTTCCACATGGATGAATGTATGACTGTGTTATTTTTCTAGAAGCGGACGGCTAGCGCACGTTGTTGACTCTTTAATAAAGGCATCCTTAGAAAACCGTGGCCGTGGTCCGACTCTTTATTTGACTCTTTCCTGTCTCTGATCTGCGACTTCAGTCGGCTGGATCACATGACGTCTTTGACGACCACTGATTTCAGTTGAGTCTTGATACCTGTGAGCGACTTCAGATGTCGTCTGATCTCAGATTCATAGATTATATTATGATTTCATACTAACAGTTTCCTTTTCCTGTCCTCAGAAGAGACGTCTTTGAGAAGTTTCTGATCTACTTTATTTCTCATTAAACTGCCTATCTCTCTTCTGCATCACTTTAAAAACATATTTGCTCCTGCAGACAGTTTCAGTTGAAGTCATGAGTTCAGGTGTCACATCGACTCTGTTCTTTTCAGGATTATGCACAGCACCTGTAATTAATACAAAGTCACATTTTCACATGAGAGAGGAGAAATGGAGCTGATCAGAGATGGATCAGTTGTCGAAGAACAAAAACCTGTTTTGTGATGTTTTTCCAGTTTTTAACATGAGCAGAGGAAGCAGCCGCCTCCGTTGGCCCCATTATTTAGACAAATCCTCCCAGTTTCCAGACTCCTGTCAGGATCCAAACACCTGCTGCACGTCTTGGAAGAGCAGCTGTAAATTTAAATTGGCGTCGACAAAAGTCACTTCTGACGAGAACGCCGTCTTTGTCTGCTCCGTCTCTGCGGCGCCCGTTATTTTTAGCCACGTTTGGAGACGAGGACTCGCTCGGAGACGCCCGACTGTCTCCTCTGACAGAGCGGGTGCAGCGACTTGTGAGAAACCTGCTCACCAGAAAACTGAGGATGTGGTTTCTGAAGCCAAATATAGGCTGGATCCATGGAAATCAGGTCAAGTGCAGTGAAGTTCCTTATGTAAGCAGTGGGAGTTCTTGGTGGAGGCTGACATGTACTGTGCTGTGAAACTTACTTATTTATACAATTCTGTATATTCATTACTGTTACATGGCCAAAAGTATGTGGACAGTCACGTCTGGGGTTCTTGTTCAAAATTCAACAAAATCAACATTTGTATATATAAATAAGAAGCCAGCTGTTGTTTACTTCTCAGATTATTCCCAAAATGTATAAATTTCAACGCACATAAACAAAAACTGGAAATAACAGAAAGCCACCAGCTGTTTACCTCGAAACACCAAGACCTAATTTTTGCATGATTTTTGCATTTGCATTGCTAATTTTTTGGAAATTCTGTCAAAATCTGCATTTACCTTTAGATTAGCCATTATAAACTGCAGCAGTAACTAGGTCTAAGCAAACAGTTCCCCCTTTTCTCAAAACCAAGACTTTCGTTTAATGTAAATGTTAGAAACTGTTCAACAGTAAACTACTAATGAAACTACTGATGACCCATCGGTTGCAGACTTTTTTGGGGAGCAGAGAAAAGACGCAGGCAGATTTTGAATGCAACTTTTTGCTGAAAACATGTTTTGTTCAAATACAAAAGCCTCCAATCGCAGCTCCCTTTATTCCGTCTCTTGTCTGGATGCTTTTAGCGATCAGGCCGGTTTCACTGTTTCAGTTTAATGTTTGTGTTCGTGCCTTTGTGCGCATATTGGTTTAAACTGTTAAGAGCTGCCTCTTTTTATACTGTATGTGTTGAGAGCGAGAGAGCTTTTCAACAACCTGCTATATAATCTGAATGTATTATTATTTTATTCAAGGAACGGCTGAAAAGGAGAGCAAGCGCGAGAGAGAGAGATATAGAGAGATGAGAGTTTTTTAACAAAGCCCTTGCTTGCCCATTGTGTGGGCTGCGATGCTGAATAAAAACTGGCTTTCATCTCTCTCTCTCTACATCAACCTCCCCTCCACCAACTCAGTGTCAAGTTCTGCTATGAGACACACAGCGATCAGTGTGTGTGTGTGTGTGTGTGTGTGTGTGTGTGCTTGCAGTGGAATGAGAAGCTGGCTGTCCTTTTGGCAGGCAGCAGTATACTGAAGCACCTCTCAGAAAAACTGGACTATTATTGAACTACTGAGAAACACTCACTTATTTTACTGCGGAGCACATTGGATTTTTCCTCCCTCTCTCTCTTTCTCTCTCTCTCTCTCTCACACACACACACACTAAAATGCAGTCAAACACACAGAATCACAGTATATTCCAGGATGCGTGTGCACAAACACACGTATGTTTCTCCTTAACAGAGAATAATCTGTAAAAGTCCTGCAGGAGAGTTGTTGACGTCGTGTGAAGGAGTTCCTCAGGGGACATAATGAGGTCCTCTGTGGTTGACAAAAAGCTGCAAATAATTTTCAAATACCTTTTGACTTTAACTTTGCAGCGATGAGTCAGATTATTTAAGCAGTGATTTAGTGGAGTGTAAACACATGAAAACTGGATTCAATCAGCAGCTTAACAAGAATACACACGCTTTATGTGATAAAGAGACTTTGGACTCGACTCGTTCAATTAGTTTGAGAAATCATTCATTAGCAGCCAATCAGAGATCCCCCCTAAGGAATCATAGATATTGTGTTGTGTTGACACTGGTGATGATGAATGAAGCTGTGAAGAATGCAGACACACACAGGTTTCATCTCAGGATGGTTTACAGATAAATGTGCTTGCAGCTCCCAGAGAAATCACTGGATAACAACCGAGAGGTCGGATTATGAAATTAGAATCGTAATTGTTTAGGGCTGGTTTCAATCTATAGTTAGTGAGACATCATTCTCTTTCAGGTTCTACGTAAAAGACCTTTACATTCATTATCTTTATACCATGATCAAAACAAAAGCTATTTTTCTGTAGCAAGATGACTAAATTAAAAGAACATTTGTAGCATTTTTGGGGTTAGATTACTCTCAGTTTGACATTGGCTCAACTGCCATGAATACCAATTTTGATTCAATAAGACTAAAGATTTGACTTGATCTGTTTCTCATTTAATCACCATTTATTTTGTTGTGTTCTTCTCAGGGACTGAATTACGGGATAGAGTCATTGCTGTGTCTGTGTCTACTGTCACTGACTAATATATTCAGTATTAATGATTCATGTCATTGTTGAACGTAACAACTGTCTTGTTTTTCATAGAGTCTTTGTGAGCAGGCTATTTTTTCCACACATACAAACACACCTATGTGAACGTGGCGTGCAGCTGCTAAAAGGCTATTGACTACATTATCGTGTCCAGTGACCCCAAACCAATCAAATGTCAGCGCATGCGTCATCGTTGGCACTTGGCCTCGATGCATCACAACTCTCATAACTGTCTCAGCTGAACGGATGGCGACACACACACACACACACACACACACACACACAGCCCACAGTATGTCACTGTGCTTTAGGTTTGTGCATGGCCCCCTCTGTTGGATGAAACTGAAAATTGCAAAACACCTAGAAGCAATAAAGAGAAGCCACTTATTAGCAAAACACTTTTGGCTGCTGTAAATTTGAAGTTGCGGAAAAACTGTCCAGGAATAGCAGATGAAAATGACACTTTTGTATTTGCAGAAAAAAGAAAACTTAAGGGACTGCAAATAATTCGGGAGTGGAGAGGGACTAAACCTTCTGTTTCACTCTCTATTTAAAAAATTAAGACCCTCACCAACATGATTAAGATTTAATAATAATAATAATAATAATAATAATAATAATAATAATAATAATAATAATAATAATAATAATAATAATAATAGGTTGTATCATTAAATAGAAGCAGAGTGATACCTCTTCTCTTTTTATTTCTCTGTAGCCCTCTTCGGCGACTCATTGGTCCAGCTGCTGCCACTCATTCCTCTCTGATTGGCCCACAGCTCAGCGTGCGTCGCGCCCAAAGCGGAAGTGATTACTTTCATACTTGGCAGCTGTGATGAACAAGAGGAGGAGAAGCCGAAATCTGGCGGTGCTTTTCGGGCTTTTTATCTACAAAACGACTTCAATGAGCAGATAAGGAGTGAAACAGAGGCGAGGATATGATTTTAGCGGGTTACTTGTCGTTTTTGTGGATGGTTTTGTCGGTGGGAGCGGCTAAGAAGGAAGGAGACGATGAGTGGGTTCATCTTCCTGATAAATGTGAAGGTAAATGAGTCTGTTAGCAAAACCAGCAGAATGAAAACTGGCTAAATGTCTCTGTCATTTCACTGACTGTCTTTCACTGTTTTTATTAGAAAATAGCTGCTAATCACAATCATCTCTGTTCACATTGGGCTTAGCAACATGTCAACAACAGCCTTTAAATGGCCTCAGACCAAATGATACTAATGTCATGTTTCATTGTTTTCACCCTCACTACCATTCACTTTTCAAATGCTTTCATTATGTCTTCAATTTGCTCTGGAAAATGTAATGAAGTTCAACAACCCAAGAACAATTTAAATTTGTTTGTTTTGTCACAACAAAACAGCAAACTGTTAACTCGAATAGTGAAGCTATATTCAGTAAAGATTTGGCATTTTTATCTAATAAAATGTTTGATTTGATGAAGGAAATATCACAAGTATTATGAGTATGTGATGAATGCAAACTAACAAACATATCGATTGTAAATTACAGTACAAATAGTAGGAGTGTTTATAGTTCACATCTGACTGATTCTCTTTGATCTTATACATTGTTTACATTTCTTTACTGTAATTTACTGATCTGCTAACATAATATGACAATAAAGATACATCTGTACTAACTTAAAATCACCTTAGTCAGAACCATTTTAAAATAAACATACTCTCTGTCTCTTCTTCCAGTGTGTAAGTTTGTCAGTATTGAGATGAAGTCTGCATTTGATGAGACGGGGAAGACCAAGGAAGTCATCGACAGGAACTATGGCTTCATAGATAACAAGGGGGCGCCGCCAATCAAATATGTCAAGTCGTGAGTGTTTTTGCGTTCTTTTCATTTTGTGGTGATTTTGTAACATTTCACAGCAGAAACTAAAGCTCCGGCTCTGCTGTCTGTGGAAGGACGGTTTTCTGGGATGATTCTGGATCTTTCTATCACACACACACACACACACTCCGGCAGCAGGGGACAGGAACTTGGGCAGGTCTCAGTTCCTGCAGAGGAACTTATTATAGAACAGACGAGCTGCTGAACTGATGCTGGTGGTGAATGTGTGAGAACAGAGCTCAGTGTTGTCTTTGAGCCTAAATGATCTTAAATTCAGTTACCATTTGACACATTTGTTTTCACTTCGCAGCTGTTGTTTAACATGAATCTAACATGGTTTATCTAACACAGTTAACTCTTGGTGTCCTTCATCAGGCAGAACCAAGGTTTCATTTTAAAGCGAGTGTCATGTCCAAATGGATGGCCCAGGTCTGTCGTCTCTGCTTTTGTTTCAGTGTTTAAATTGGTTTTAAATTCCTTTCATAGAGATACAGAGTTCAACAGAATTACTCACTTCGTCAAGAAATGAAACTTCACATTATAGTGCAATGTGCATAAAGGTTTAAAGTTTGACAGGTGTGTGAGTACAGAAGTCAGATGTGTCTGTATTTAGTTTGTATCTGTTAATATTGAGGCTTCATTCAACTGAAACACTTTCACAAGAAAAACAATGTGAAACTACATTTGCAGTTTCAACTGTTTCAGCCTGAGGAGATACAGACAGAAATGGAGTCTGTTGTCATCCCTGAAACAGCTGAAGCACTGAGGAGCAGATGGCTTGAATAAATAACATGCTGTTTAGCTAACAAGAAAAGGACTGAACTCTGTCAATATCACTTTGCCAATTTGACTGAATGTGATGAGCCATGAAATATTTAAAGAGTTTAAAGAGTTTTAGTCAAGAAAAATGCCTGACAACAGTTTAAAATGTGAAACCTGCAGATATCCTGACGTCTCTCTTTCTCTTTCTTTGTCCACAGAGACCTCAGATTCATCGAGGTTGTGGAAAATGTGTGTCAGAGGCTGTTAGAGTACAATCTGCACAAAGAGAGAACTGGAAGTAACCGCTTTGCCAAGGTGTGTGTGTGTGTGTTTCATCTACAGAGGCTTGGTGCTGTCCTTCAGTGTGCATATTGTGCAGCTGCAGTTTGATGTCAAGTTTTATCAAAGTTATTTTGATCATTTCTAACATAATCCCCAAAAGTTAAAGCTGATATTATTTTCTTTATGGATCAAATGACTACCTGTAATGTGGAACTCTGCCTCTACTTTTGTCAAGTTTTGTTTGGCTTGTAGTGTGTTTCTGCCCTATAATGTTTCAGACTGTCAAAAAAAAGTTGTCCATATTTAGATTGAGGAGGTGGTCAAGCACATCGGTGTCTCTGAAGCATGACACCTGTAAACGCTGGTACAGTGCACCTGCATGTAGCTCCTGTAGCGTTTTTGAAGCAGGTCTGTCTCTGTGTGATCTCTACACATTAAACAAACTTGCTGAAGATACAGGTTCATTAGATGACTAACTGAAAATCAACGGTTGCACTTTTATGTCACATGAAAAGTAGTTTGGAAATGATTCACATTCGCAGTTTGATATATTTTATGATCATTAAGTGCTTGGTTGTGTGAGCTGTTGGAATGTTTGTGTCCTGTTTGACGGCACTGTCACACCTCTGTCTGTCTGCAGGGCATGTCAGAGACCTTCTCCACCCTTCATGGTTTGGTGAATAAAGGAGTGAACGTGGTGATGGATATTCCCTATGAGCTGTGGAACGAGACTTCAGCAGAAGTGGCCGATCTTAAAAAACAGGTGCCTTCGCTTTGAATTCCCTAAAATGATTAAAAAGCCAGCACCTGGTAAAATCTGTAGATTTCTGATCTTTTAAAAAATTATTTTGGAATGGATTTTGGAAAGGATTACAATCAGACATATTTACTAACTTGTGCATGTGTGTCAGTGTGACGTGTTGGTGGAGCAGTATGAGGAAGTGATTGAGGACTGGTACAAAGGAAGCCAGGAGGAAGATCTGACCACTTACTTGTGTGAGAAACATGTTCTCAAAGGACAGGACACAGGTAACGCACACGCACACGCACACGCACGCACACACACACACACACACACACGCACGCACACACACACATACACACACACAAATATAGAGAGAGGCCTTCAATCTTTTAATCTTTATTTTTTATTTTTTCACTTTTTCCTTTTTCTACTTCCTGTCTTTTCCCTTTTACTCCATTTTCTCTTTTTCTTTGGTTTATTTCATCTCTTCTTCTTGTATTTCTGTGCCCAGCCTGCCTGAGCGAGGCCTGGACAAAGATGAAGAAGAAGGGAGACCAGGCAGCCATTGCAGAGGACAAGAAGAAGAAGAAAAAGAAGAAGGGAGCAAAGAAGGGAAAGGGAAAGAGTGAGGACGGAGAAGAGAGAGGAGACGGCAGCTCGGAGGGAGAGAAGGCGAACAAGAAGAAGAAGGAGAAGAAAGTGAAGAAGAAGAAAAAGAGCAAAGCTCCGGTGGAGAAGTCGGATGGAGGGGCAACGTCGGACGAGGACTTCCAGCCACAGATGCCTCTGTCTGGGCAGAAGACGGAGCTGTGAGCCCTGGGTCCTGTCTGGACCTGGATCAGTTCTCTGAAACAAAAGTGAACTCTCTGCAGCTTCTTTAAACGTCTTCAGCTGTTGTCAAAACTGAGGTTCAAGTTGTCGAATTTGCTGAATCAGATCTTGTGCTGTTACATGAGGATTTTAGAGTCTTTATTTCAGTTCCTGTCGGAGTGTGCTGGAGTCGTTAACGGGCTCAGGTTTTTCATATACAAATGGCACTTGCACTACGTCCGTAATAACTTCACGTGAGAGTTATTTCCATTGTGTTATTTTCCAACTTTTAAAATCGTTTCCATTGGCTACATTGATTTTACTTTCCAAGTTAACTGCTAAAACAATTCATCAATCATTTGATCAACAAAATAAAACAGAAATAATTTGGGTAGTGGTTTAGTGTTTGTCATTGACATTTCTAGCTTCTCAGATGTGATGATTTGCTATATTTCTCTGAATTATGCTATTGTAAATCTATTATCCTAGGACTGTTGCTCTGACAAAGAAACAATACGTGAATGTCACCTTGGGCTCTGGGACCTTGTGATAGGAATTTTTCACTATTTATGGACATAATATTGACTAAATAAAATATGGATTAATGGAAAAATCAGCCCTGTAAAACACCGATTCTGGATTCCTCTTCTGATGGACAGTGTTGGGTCTTACACAGTTGGCTGTAGGCCAACAAACAGTCTGACCCTGAGTGAGTATTTAGACTTTGGAGAGCTTGACCTTCAGCAGAGCTCCAGATCTACAAGGGAAATTAGTTTCTTTCTTTCTCTCTTAGTTGAATGTAGTAATAATGTAGAGTTGCAGCTTTCAAACTGTAAATCCTCACAATGTGAAGTTCTGTTTTTTCTCATTTCTGCTGTTTTTAAAACTGAAACTTTCATTCCATCTGAAAACTGGGACTTCTTCTCTTTGTTTTGACTTAGTTTACTTTTAGGACTTTTGCTCAGATGATGCTCAGATTGTTTTGCCTGCAAAGGTTAAGACTGTACCTGTGTATAAAACATACTGTACATTGATCCTAATAAAGAATAGCTATTCCTTTTAATAATAATGTAATATTTCAAATTGTTTTATGTGACCGAATTTTGACCATCCCACCACCAGAGTATTACTTTTTTTTTGTCTGTTTTTGCAGAAGTCTCAGTGAAATTCCCCTTTAATGAGTAACTACAACTACAAGAGCTACTTCTTTAAATGTTTCAATGTCAGTGATTTGTGTTGCTGTATTTGTTTGATTTTCATCATTTTTCATTTGTTTTTTTGTGTCTGTGTGTGCGTGCTGTACAGACGTTGCTATTTAAGGTGTGTTTGTTTGTGCTTGTTGACTCCCGAGCTGATGATGAAAGTTAGTGTGTGTGCTTTTTGCATTTTGTTGTGTGTGTGTGTGTGTGTGTTTTTACCGATTTTTATTCTGAAGTAAAATGCTGGCTGTGTTGTGTTGGAGTTGCTTCTTGAAACATGAGCAGATGCATCAGTGGAGCAATAAACACAGGTTTGAAAACAAATGGATGTTTTTGAAGTTGTCACAATCCACAGTGTGGTGTGATTTTGTGGTGTATTTGCCATCATCATCATCGTTGTCATTTAAACTTCAGACCACCAGGGGGAGGCAGAGTCATAGACTTGGACCACAGTTCATTTTCATTACTGATTTTTGTTGCAGTAACAAAGGGACAATTAATCAGTTTTAATAATAATTATGTAGCTTGATTTTAAGACCAATTTATAATAGTTGAATAAGAATTTCATGTTTTTCCGCCCTCGCAGATCAGATGCATCATTAACTCAATGTAACAGAATAAAAACAGTTCTAACTTTCAAGGTTTATAATAACTTCTTCCTACAATTACCAACACAGATTGTATCTTTTTCTTGGGGAAAAAAATGTCGGTTTAGCTTCTTATTAAACATAGTTCCATGCAGTACATAAAACCACAACTTGTAAGTTTTACATTTTAGTTTGTATATGAATCAATAAAACTAGATACAATGATTTAGTAATTGAAGTTCGGCAGGTTTTGGTAGATGTATTATTAAACTTTAAACAGAGCCATACTAGTTGATTCCGCTGTTTGTCTTTGTGCTCAGCTAAGCTAATGCTAACGCTCGCTAGCTCGGTTCAGATGATATTATTTCAGTTGGCTTTGAGAAAAAAATAAACCACAATAAACTACTTTTTCCTGCCTCCATCTGAAATTAAGACCCGAAATAATACAAAAAATATATTTTCATGTCATTTTAGTGCATAAATATAAGCTAACGTAAGAGTTCGAAGCACGAGGGGGCGGGGCTTAGTGCAGGGTCAAAGGTTAGCTTGTGAGGAAATAGGAAAGTTTAGCTTCACGCTGATTTAGCTGCTTTTAATGGAGCTCAAAGTTACTTGTAATTAAGTTTTGTCGCAAAATGAAGTCGCGAAGAGGAGAAGAAGAGTGATATGCTGCTGTTATTGTCAAAGATATCTGTTTCATGTGTTTGTTCGGAAACAGCTAACTAACTGCGTAGTTGCTAATTAGCAATTAGCTAATTAGTGAAGTTGCTAAATCAACCTGCCACTGAAGCTGGAGCTGAAATCATCAACGGTAAGATCTTTAAGCTGTTTTCTCTTTTGATATTATGGCTGAAACCGATTTCTTATATCATCTAATGTGATATTGAGCTCGTAAAAGCAAACAGTGTCAGGTGTGCGCATGCGCGAGTTTAAACAACAGTTAAAAATAGTGGTACAGCAAGTAAGATCTGTGTGAAATACGAGAGAAAAATGAATAATACAGTGGGTTTTTTTAAAGTGCAGAGCTCAAAATTTTTATTTTAACATTACGTCTGGTTGTGTGTGACTGTCGTTCCTTCATTCTCAATTGTGACGATTTGCCGTTTTTCTCTGTTTTCAAATAATTGTAAGCTAAATATTTTTGTGTTTTGGCACTTGAAGCTGGGCTCTTGGAAATAATTTGAATTTGAATATTTTTTTTAATTAATCAATTAATTTGTAAACCATCATCATTAATTGATAGTGAAACTAATCACTAGCTGTAGCTCTGGTTGTCCTGATGTTCCTGTGACCCTGACCACAGTGGGTGTGTTGATGTTGCTGCACCTGGCAGGTTCCGTGTCCTGGTTTTTTTTTCTTCTGTTAATGTCTCTCATGAAAAAGATCTATTCTGGTTACACTTTGGTAATTCATGAGCATGAATTAGTAATTAGCACCCTCCAATTCTGTAATTTGTTCCCTCCCTTGAAATAATAATGTGCATGAATTAACAGAAAACAAAATCCTTTACGCCCGGTGCTGATGTCTCTCTCTCACGCACACCTTGAGAATCTGAGCAGACCAGGTAGTTATAAAGCAGTGCCTCAGTGAACCTGTAGGTGTCACCCCATCATTGAAGGTAGCAGCAGTTTTTGTTTCACCTTCCACTGAACTGACCAACAGCCAAATCCACTTAAGCTGAGACAAAATGAAATGGCCTCTGTGTGTGTGTGTGTGTGTGTGTGTGTGTGTGTGTGTGTGTGTGTGTGTGTGTGTGTGTGTGTGTGTTTCCAAAGTGAAGTCAATCCATCAGCCTTTTTCTCCTTTCAACAATCAAATCTGCACACTTTTAGATTTGTGTGTGTGTGTGTGGACATGTGTGTTTCATGGTTGCACTGAGATACCAGTTATCTCTTAACAGATTTGTGTGTGTGTACATGTAATGAGGTGAATAAGATGGATAAATCTTTAATATATGTCTTGTCTGAATATGTGTGTATGCATGTTGCTCGTGTGTGTATGAGCACAAATACAGTGTGTGTGAGGTGTGAGATGTGTTTATTTGTTGAATAATTCACAGCTGGGTGTTTATAGAAGACTCTGTGGCCTCAGAGCTCCAATAACACAGGACAAATATTGTGACACACACAACACACAGACACACACTCTCTCTTTATCAGCCATTCCAGGGTTGACAGTTTATTTGGACACTGTGGATGGTGGAAATGGAATGTACCAACTGTGGACACACACACATTATCCATGGAGACCCCTCAGCTGCCTCATATATTGCATATCTTCATCCTTTCTCTTCTCACACAGACAAACAGAAATGCACACACACAGTGACAGTGTTGTGGCCGGTGGTCGGTTGGTGATGGACCAGAGCGAAACAGTCTCCTCTAATCTGGAGAAAATGAAACAGACGTTTGAATGGAAATATTGATTCTTCCTCCCATTTCAATCTTCATCTGGCATTATCTGTCCCACCGCTCTGTGTATATATGTGTGTGTGTGTGTGTGTGTGTGTGTGTGTGTGTGTGTGTGTGTGTGTGTGTGTGTGTGTGTGTGGTTTACAGGCTCACCTTTCTTTTTGTCTCTCACACGCCCCCTGAAATGATTTTCTGTCCCATGGAACAAGTACACAGTAACTAGTAAATTATATACATGAACACAGGTATAAAATGCTACCTACTGTGTCTCCACATAGTGAAGTGTATTGGGAGGAGATTGAACCAGTCTGTATGAACTATAGTGTTGGTCAAGTAATCTATCAATACTCTGAAAACTATTTAGAAAACAATGCTCAATATGGCATTTTAGGCAACCCAATAAGAGCAGACAGCTTGAAGGCTGAACAATCTTTAGAACCTGTAGCACAAAATATTTAGATTTTTTTAAATCTGCATTAATATATAGTGGCTAAGTTTCCATGCAAATGGTAGTGCAAGGAATTTGGCAAAAGAAAGTTCAAATTGATGTATATTTACATCCGTTACTATTGTGATTATTAGGAGTTGATTCATGGAGATAAACAGCTGGTTGTGGTAGTTTTCCAGTTGGGTGCCATTGAACAGCTGTAGAAGAAAACAATGAAACAAGATTTTGTAATTAAGTGAACACCAGTCGAATCTCAAAAAAAATTAAAATACAGTAGAAATCTGTAGATATTTTTTTTTAGCGATTTTTTAAAATTATATTCCTGCATCTTCCTGTACAAATGTCAACAATTACAGATAAAATACAGTTTCAGGAACTTAAACACAGGTGATGAATGTAACACCCAGTCAACAAGCAAACAATCCAATTTCTAAATGTAATATTGCTGCTTCCGAGCTCAACACTTTAGCAGCAAAATGTCATCCTGCTCCCCAGTTTCTTCTGATCTGACCTGAGCACCACAATAAGTAAGAAGAAGGTGATGGAATTTACAGGGGAGGGGGGCACATTTGAGAATGAGAGGGTAAAATTGAAGATGTGTGTGGAGGAAAAAGAGCAGATTTCTAACCCTTGATGACCTGGAAAAACAAACACCATCATGTCAGGAGCTGTGGAGGTTAAGATTGAATCTTTCTCTGCTTCTGCGTTAACTGTAATCCATTTTCCTCTATTTTGTTTGGCGGTGGCGTTTTGTGTTTCCATGTCGCGCAGGTTAAACAACAGACGATCTGCACTGCTGTTTGTCCAAAACCTCACAGTGAACCTTGAGTTGACCTCAAACACTCCATTACTCTGATCCGGCAGAATGAAACCGCACGAGGAAGGAAGAGAAACAGGTAAATAGAAAGAGAAAATGAGACAAACACTTAATATCCATCAATTATTCTCTCTTGTCTCTGAGTGGAGAGCCTCGTCGCTCCAATTCATCTTCGTTCTCCTCGCCGCGATGTGTTCAGGGAAGGTCAAAACCCGGAAAATAGCCTACACACCAGGCATTTTGTCACCAGACACCCTTCACCTGCCTCCCAACGCCAAGGAGCCGCACACAAGTGGGACACAGCCACGGCCAAAAATACATCAGGTGGAGCAGAGCAGCACTGCATGCATTTGCACCGCATTCGTTCTGCATTTACGCCACATTTGTTGTCCTTTTGGAAGAAGCAAAAGAGCGGAACGAGGTGACATTTTGTTGCCTTTAAAGCTGGAGAATCGTACTGAATTATTGCGTCCGACCACGTGTGTGGTAGACCTGAGGACACATCCATCTCCTTCAGATTTCCTCCCATTCAGACTGAGGGAGAGAGAAAATTCATCACCATCCAGTTTAGCCAATTAGTGAGATGGTTTAGGACAAGGGAGACTGTGGGCCTTCCCTCAGACAAAGCTGGGAAGAAGTCGCCCCCCCCCCCCACGCCTCAGTTTACCGTCTTAGATTTGCTCAATTCCTTGATGAATTTGGGATCATGATTATATCATTTGATCCTATAGGCACTCAACAGTTGAGCCAAGATAACCTAATATTTCTGTTTGACATAACTTCAGACTGCAGCAAATACATACAGTCTGTCCAAAGGAATTTATTAGCTTCTGAATAAAATTCCCCAAAACTACTGTACTCTGAACTGTCCCTTTAATCTCATCACACACTTGGCTGTTCTGTGTTATGATGACTAATATAGGAGCCCCCCTGAGGAGGCCCACCTCTTGTAACCTCTTGATAATCGATCCCTTGTCTTCACATAGTGCTGGGTAGTTTGTATATTTTGTTTATTCCGGACTTTTAAGGCAAGTAGCTGTAGATTAATGTGATGAGAATCCAGCTGTTGAGCTGAGCTGTGAGCAGTGAAGCTGTGGTAACACACTGTGAATAGTAAAGTGAATTGTTTAGCTTGGTGACATGTTGGAGCAGCGCTGGTTGACAATAAGTCGTCTGCAGTTCTTCATCCAGCAGCTCATTGATAGAGATGATTTTAGCTTTTGTACAGTTTGTAGAAAAGCAGAAGATGGAGATCAGACGTGTGGCTCCAGAAAAATAAAACTGCTCATGTTGTAGATGGAGGCAGTAAAGGAGCGTCAGGTCAAATTTCCAGACGCACCCTGAGCCTCCAGCCCTGTGGGGATGATACAGCAACGACACTAATGGCAGGCTACATGGCATTTAGAGCAGAAAGGTGTGACATGCAAGCCTTCACACTTGCTTTCTGTCTGTCTCACACACATTTGCATACACACGCACACACACACACTCACACACTCACCTCAGGGCCTGCCATTAATAACAGCTGACCTTTGCACGTTTAGGCTGTGAAATGATAGTAAAGCAGACCTGAGGACGGCACATCACACTTTCCTTCATGTCTCATCGCTTCATCCCTCCGTCTCCTGCTCCCTCTCTGACTCATCCCTCCATCTTCTGTCTGTCCATCCATCAGTCCTCCCTGTGGAGACATTGGTCTGTTTGCTATTTTTGCATCGCTGTCAATCTGTTGTACAGTTTGGATATTAGAAGGCCTTTAACCTTTTTATATAACCTCATTTATAAAAAGTAAGAAAACATTCTTTGAAAATGTTCCATGTTATCATTAATGTTAAAATGATGAATTACTAATTCATAAGTAAATCGATAGAGAACTAATCAACTATATTGATCAAGCAAAAATCAATGGTTGCATTTTCTCAAATTAGACTGTAATTTTTTTTAGTTTTTTTTTCACAATTTTTCATTTTATTGGCTCAACAGTGACTCAATTACTGAAAATGTAATCCACAGATAAATTGACAGTGGAAATGATTATTTACAGACCTATAATTCATTCGTTCAGCAAAAAGCAGCATTAATGACTTACATGGAGATCAGCAAAATACAATTCCAGGGGATATTTTATTTTGTATGACTGATTACTTGCATGATGAGAACGCCCACTTAGTCTCATTTATGTGTGTGGAGGAAGCCTTGTTGACCTTTGCAACTACTGTATGTTCCTCATAAAGGAGTGGCTTACTCTTATTTTGTAAAACATGGCAACCCTGAAAAAGTCTTTAATCTTCCTGCTGAATGGCCACAGTTATTTGCTGCTTCTGCAAGACAGAAGGAGGCAAAATGTATAATATGGTTTGAACTTGAGAGCATGAATTAACAATAGTTGTGAGCTAATTATTCATTTCAGAGCACTAATTATTAAATTGCACTCACAGTTTAATTTTTCCCCCCATGGCACCTGCAGGGCTCTGTATTAGGAAATGTACTTAATTATTTTTATTATTTAATCATATTTTTCTTTTTCATCTCTCATCTTTCCATTGATTCTTGGTTTCAGTTTATGTGCCAGGTCTGCACAGGTAGACCATCAGGTAATTTTGCCCTCCAGACCAGATTAAACGATCTGATGTTGCCTCGTACTCCACATCCCTGAACTACAAGCTGATATCACAATCTGGATAATATCCACAATCAGGTTATCTAAAAACAGCATGTTCAAGCTAATATGGGCTGTTAAGTTGCTCTGTAAGGCTTCAGCTTGCTCCTATAACGATCTGTGCTTGATGAGATCTGCCCCAAATAATTAGACAAGTGCGAGAAGTTTTTTGTCCATCTCTAACTTTCTGTAAAAACTCTACTTTTCAGCTTAATTCAAAGTGTTTTTACTTGGCATGAAAGTTGAAAGAAAGCAGCTCAGCCAATCTCCGTTTACTTTTCTCTTTCTTCCTCAGTTGGAGTGAAAGCTTTATTTGGATGAAAGACTCGCAGAACAAAAAATATTTGCCAAATTCAATTCTCTCAGTTCAGTTCAGTCTTTCTCTCGGCTCCTCTCCTCCCCGAGAGGTCGATAGACGACAGAAGATTTTGTTTTCTGTCACAGCTCTCTCTCTCTCTCTCTCTCTCTCTCTCTCCCCATCTCCCTCCATCTCCCTCCATCTGCTTTTCAGATTGTTGTGGTCAAACCAGAGCAACAAACCAAACTTTAAACTGACCAGCTGCTATCTTTGTAAAGGTCAACAAGGAATCCAAGGCCGCCCAGCTAAAACAACACACACACACACTGAGTCCCCGTGGATCCATTTCCACCTCACCCGCCCTCACTCCGTTTTTACAGTTACTTTAACTCCTCCATCCATCCTTTCCCTTTTTCTTTCTCACGTTGTCTCTCTCTCTTTGTCTCTACCTCGCTCTGCCTCTCTCTCTCTCTCGCTAAGTGTTCATCCCGCCTGCCAAGCTCCTCTTCGTCTGTTTGGGACAAAAACAAAAAACTGCTTCTAATTTGGTATCAATCTGAAGAGTCCAGTTTTGTCATTGCCCTGTGTGAGAGTGTGTGTGTGTGTGGTTTTCTCCTTTTATTCCCATGATAACATATGGGCCACACACACACACACACACACACACACACACACACAAACATGTTCCCACCCCCCAGAATCACAACTGACAGAAATAGTTGTTCCGACATTTTGGCTCATGATACTCACATCCTGTTGTCCATGTTTACATCAATGTCAGTGTTTATCTGCCTCTTTCTCTCCGTGATGGTTTGAAAATGAGCCGCTTCATTATTTTCTGGCACTGTCATTATTTATCGAGATTTATCCATTCATCACCCAAATTGTGTAATTGCACTTGAACGTTGTAAATTGACAGAGAGCTGCCTTGATGTTGTACTTGAAGCTGTATTAACATTTTGAATCCTCGGCTGTTGCTCACTTTTAACTCTGTTTATCTGGAGACAAAATGATTTGTGTTGTTTTCACGATTATTCAGGCTACTTAGAAATGATGACAGATTCATTTTTATCCACGCGAGAATCATAGAATGAAACACATTTAGTGTTTAGTTTTCATTTATCCTGTGAAATAGATCAAAATATTGTACATTCATGTCCCCCATAGGATGAATTGCCATAGCTTTGATGATCCCGCTACATTCTTCTGGCACCTCCTCTGCTGTACTGTGTATTGTCAATGTGAGCATGTTAGCATCATGACATTAGCATTTAGCTCAATGCCCAGTACAGCCTCAAAGAGTTGTTAGCATGGCAGTCATCTTGTTTTAGCTAAAATGCTAATCATTCTTTGGGTCGAACCTCTCATATGAGAAATTTTTGGCTTATATGAAAACATCAATTTTCACTATTTTTAGACACTTTATACACTTATATATTTATTAATCAAGAAAGTATTGGTAGATTATTTAGTAATGAAAACTTGAATGAGAACATGTCTTGTGTGTTCCAGTCTGACTCCCCTATGATGAATTATAAAGACGCTGAATACATTGACTTGCTTAAAGGTTACTTGGTTGGTAGTTGTTGAGCAGAGTGTGGTTCAAGTTTCCCAGCTCTTAGTGGGATTTGAACTGCAGCCTCGGGGTCACATCCTCCTCTGCTCCTCATGTTCTCTGTGCTGCTGCTGTCCATTTGTCCTCTATGGAGATAAACTGTTGTTTACACTGCAGGCCACATAGGAAGTCAACCATGGCAAGAAGAATCTGTCTGTGCACCCTGATGCTGTGTGTGTGTGTGTGTGTGTGTGTGTGTGTGTGTGTGTGTGTGTGTGTGTGTGTGTGTGTGTGTGTGTGTGTGTGTGTGTGTGTGTGTGTGTTTGTTTTCATTTGCTCCTCATAAGAATGAAAACAAGAAAAAAAAATAGTAGATTTTACTGCTTGCCTTTTTTCCAAGAAATTAGTTGAAGATTAGGGTTGTGTGTGTGTGTGTGTGCACTCACGTGTGTGCGTTGTGTCCACATGTAAACATGTTGGCTTGCATGACCTTAAATGTTGTTGTGTCTGTTTGTATGTGTTTGCTGTTTTGTTTTTTTTTATTAGATGAGATATTTGCACATATTGCATTCACTTATTGTAGGTTATCCTTTAGTTTGTGTGTGTGTTTGTATGTGTGTGTGTGTGGCAGGTGTTTTGCGTCACCACCCACCATCCATCAAGTCAAATGGGCGAATGACAGGAAGAACAAAAACAAATCCCTCGCTCCGGCAAGAATAAACGACTGATGCCGACCAATGACAAGTGTTTATTGTGTGTGTGTTTGTGTGTGTGCACGCATGTGTGAGAAAGAGATGAAGGTATATGTGTGTTAGTGTGTATGTATTTTTGTCTGTATGTATATGTGAGTGTTTCTGTGTGTGTGGGTGAGATTGAAAGAGAGAAGGACAAAGCAAATGAGTGTGTGAGAGATGAGAGAGATGGAGAATAGGGTGGTGTTTATTGTTTTACCAGTTCAGTAGGCGGACACACACACACACTTATTATCCCGCTCAGTGAGCTTGCAAAGTAAATATTTCCAAGATGACCAACTCAACCAGTCAATCTGAGTTAGTCTCATGATATACTTGCTTTTTACTGTGTACCTGGAGAAAAAGAAGTTTATTCACTGGTCGTCTATCAGCAGAATATCTGCACTAACAACTTCTGATTTTAACTTTAACTAGGCTGCTCCAACTATTAATGTTAAGATCATGTCAGAAAAAGCAGCAGATTCTCCTCAGAACCTCCCTCCATTGTTGTGACTAGAGCTGCAACGTTTACACGATTAATGGATTATTTGATACGTTTTGACAGTGAACTAATTGTTTCAAGTCTCTTTTTTTATGCAGAAAATCTCTGGTTAGAGAACAGTTTTAAAGATGAAAACTTTTTGTTAAGAGAGGTTAGGTTTAGGTTAAAGTTGGCGTTAGGTGCTAGAGAATGCTTTGTGTCAATGAGTGACCTCGCAAGTGCAGTGTTGGTGTGTGTGTGTGTGTGTGTGTGTGTGTGTGTGTGTGTGTGTGTGTGTGTGTGTGTGTGTGTGTGTGTGTGTGTGTGTGGTGGTGACAGGGGTAATGATGACCTCCCCCAGCTGTCGGTGGATAATGAGAAGCTGTCAGCAGCAAGAGGACAGGACACACACACACACACACATACACATACACACAGCTACACAAGCAAATACACATGATATTAACAAACAATGCAAGACACACACAAACACACACTAGACTCACACTGTGTCCCACCTCACCTTTTCATTGGAAGGTAACTTGGATGAAGCTGTTTGTGGAGACTTGGTTCTCTAACAGGTTTGTGAGGACTCACAGCCTCCAGTCTGTGGTGCAGTCTGTCAGAGAGAGGCTGAGTCAGGACTGAACCATCTGATCTGCACGACCACATCATCAGCGGGCGTCTTCAGTTAGTACTATATTTGACCTTTTGAGGTGTTAGTGGAGTTCTTATCATTATTATTTAAAAAATCAGCTGTAGTTATGTGCTGTGACTCTTGTAGTTGAGTAATGGACGTTTTGCTTTTGTTCTATTTTGCATCATTTTCTTGCACTTTTTTTTTGTTTACCTACAGCCTCTTATTTAGTCCAGCATCTTTCCATCTTTAGATCTTTTACTAAATTTGGATGCTCTGATGTTCTGTAGTTCTCTCTCTCTCTCTCTCCCTCTCCCTCTCCCCCTCTCTCTCTCTCTCTCTCTCTCCCTCTCTCTCTCTCTCCCTCT
>JBBMOC010000126.1:126813-142936 GCA_037975185.1 Centropyge bicolor
TGTGTGTGTGTGTGTGTGTGTGTGTGTGTGTGTGTGTGTGTGTGTGTGTGTGTGTGTGTGTGTGTGTGTGTGTGTGTGTGTGTGGTGACAGGGGTAATGATGACCTCCCCCAGCTGTCGGTGGATAATGAGAAGCTGTCAGCAGCAAGAGGACAGGACACACACACACACACACAGCTACACAAGCAAATGCACATGATATTAACAAACAACATAAGACACACACTAACACACACTAGACTCACACTGTGTCCTGCCTCACCTTTTCATTGGAAGGTAACTTGGATGAAGCTGTTTGTGGAGACTTGGTTCTCGAACAGGTTTATGAGGACTCACAGCCTCCAGTTTGTGGTGCAGTCTGTCAGAGAGAGGCTGAGTCAGGACTGAACCATCTGATCTGCACGACCACATCATCAGCGGGTGTCTTCAGTTAGTACTATATTTGACCTT
The DNA here is from genome assembly GCA_037975185.1 of Centropyge bicolor. Lineage (NCBI taxonomy): Eukaryota > Metazoa > Chordata > Actinopteri > Pomacanthidae > Centropyge > Centropyge bicolor. The sequence goes on from JBBMOC010000126.1 coordinate 127,263, forward strand.
TTGAGGTGTTTGTGGAGTTATTATCATTATTATTTAAAAAAGCAGCTGTAGTTATGTGCTGTGACTCTTGTAGTTCAGTAATGGACATTTTGCTTTTTGTTCTATTTTGCATCATTTTCTTGCACTTTTTTTTTGTTTTACCTACAGCTTCTTATTTAGTGCAGCATCTTTCCATCTTTAGATCTTTTACTAAATTTGGACGCTCTGATGCTCTGTCGTTCTCTCTCTCTCTCTCTCTCTCTCTCTCTCTCTCTGCCAGTTCTTGATGTCTAATCACCGTTCGCTCTTCTGTCCACATGAACACACACCGGTTCATCATGATTGCGTGCATGTATGTATCACACGTTTTAGACCACACACACACATCCTTCCTTCATCTGCTGAACCCCATGTAGAAATTAAACACACACACTGTGTGTGTGTGTGTTCTCTCACACACTAGCAGGTTGGACCCCAGGGCTCAGTTTGGGAGGAAACTCCCTTTCTAATTTTCCTCATAAAGACTCTAATGAAGACTAATGACGGAGCGAGGTGTGTGTAGTGTGTGTATGTGGGTATGACTTAGGCGTCTTTCGAGGACACGTTTCAGACTCAAGACCAGTTAATTGAGGACAGCTGGTGCAACTGTGGACGGAAGTTGAATCCCCAATTGGAAAACAGCTGATTTTGGGGTCAAGTTTTAAGGTTGAAGTTAGTGTTAGGGAAGGAGAGATTGTTGTTGGAGTAAGTCTGTAGGAAATGAATGGAAGTCTATGTAATGTCCCCTGAAGTGGCCTAAGTAAATGTGTGTGTGTGTGTGTGTGTGTGAGTTTTCTGTCTGGGAATGTCTCTTTTTCTTTCCATCCCTTCATCATGTCATTCTGCCCTTTTTATCCTTCTTTCCGCCCCCCCCCCCTTTGTTTCTTCCCTTTCTCTTCATGTTTTCATGCTTCTCTTGTTCTCGCTTTGTCTTGTTCCTGTCTGTTTGCTAAATATCTGTTCACTTTATCTTGTTCTGTCCTTCATCTCCTTTCTCCTTCCCCTGTATCTTTTTCTGTTTTTACAACTTCCTAGTTTCTTTTTCATATTTCCTTCTTTCTTCTTTTAACTCTTGTTTTGTTTCTTCCTCTTTACACCTCATGCTTTAACTCATACCAATCTGATAACACTGATAATGTTAGCTGTAATGGAAATAGAGATGGCTAATGAGAAAGATCATTTTAAGCACAGTAGGAAGTTTGTACTGAGGAATTTCAGTTTGCATTGGACCAATTAGTTTGAGAGTTGTTGTTGTCCAGTAAAATAGCCGATATGTGACACGGTTGGATTTGAGTAAAAGTTCCGGAGTCTTTGTTGTTGTGGTTTATTAGCTTTCCTCTTTGTCATTTATTGATTATGAGGCTGTTGTGACATGAAATAAATCTTCTTTTTTTTTTATATCGTTGAAGTTATTCTGGGAACAACTGTGCAGGACACCCACATTTGAAGCTATTAGTCATCGAGTCGATTAAACATCCCTGCCATCGCTGTTTTTGCTGCATTTCTCTCCCCAGAAACACAAGGTGTGATACATTTTATGTTCTCAGTTTGTTTGGAGCAAACAGAAGAAGAAGAAGCGAGTCGTTAGATCGACCAATAGCGGTGTTTTCGGGTGGATTTCCCCTTTTAAAAATCGATAATAAACCTTTTCATGATGGGTCACTGTTTGTCCCAGACATGTTTCTCACTTTTTATCTTTTCATTACCCATCATCCTCTGCCCCTCTCTCTATCTTCATTCTTTAAACGCACATCATTTCATCATGTTACACCTCTTCCTCTCCCCTCTCTGTCCATCATCTCCCCCGCCTCTCTTTTCACCATCTCCTCCCCTCTTTCTCTACACCTTCCCTTTTCCTTCATTTTCTCGCACGTCGTCTCTCGGATCCTTCAATCTCTTTTCACCGCGCTGTCACCTTTTCATCCTTCCTCGTTGCCTCCTTCGCTTTCTATCCATCCTTCTTCATCTCTGGCTATTTTTCCTCTCCGTCCATCGCTCTGTGTTTCTGCCTCCATTAGGGGGAAATGGAAAAAGTGACATCAGCTATTTGGTAAACGGAGAGAGATGGAGGGAGAGAGAGAGAGACAGAGAGAGGAGACGAAACAGAGGATAGAAAAATGGAAAGCAAAGATCAAAAGAGTGACATTAGGAATGATTGTGTGAGAGAGAAAAAGAAAACAAGAGAAGAGGAAAAGAGGGACAGAGGTGAGAGAGAATTAAAGACAGAAGTATGAAGAAAGAGCGAGAGAGGTGGAGATCCATTAGAGAGAGGGAGAGAGTGAGAAAGAGGGAAAGGCTTCACCTCATTAACCTCGTAATGCAGAGTAAATATACAGTCTAAATGGAACATGGACGACGTGTGTGTGTTTACTCCCAGGCTTCTGTGCGAGTGTGTGTGTGTCCACGAAATACATTACCAGAATACCAGAGTGCCTATCTGTATTTGTATTGTGCGAGTGTGTGTTTAAGAAATACCACAGTGTGTACGTGAACCCAGAAAGATCGTTTTACATCAGGGATGGAGAACGATGCTATCAGCTAAGTTTTTACATGTGACATAACTGTAATTTCTGCGAGTTTGGCAACAGCTGATGAATTGACGGATGAGGCTGCTGTATTTCTATATTTTTCTTATTTCTAATGAAAACACACTTCCTGTCCCCGTCTAAGACTCTGAGCCCCGAGATAATTGGTTCTCACTGAGAATGTCAATCTGAAAAAATAGCTCAAGTGTTAGTCAGACAGGAGGAAATAGTTCATTTGTTGGGGACTATTTTCAGCGGCGGATGAATCCCCATTCGATCTCTTGTGTGTATTTGGGGCAGCAGGATAGTGTTTGTGGGATTGATTAATAGAGGATCAAACCTGCTGTATTGTGAGGTTGACGTTTGTAGTTTTGGGTGAAATGTCTCGGTAGTTAGTGGCTTGATTGTCATTATAATTTGTGTGGGCGTGTGTGTGTAAAACACCAGTAGACAGCCATCATTATAATACTGTATATTTGCAGTCAGCTCAAACCCAGAGAACAGTGACAGACTGAGAGATCATCAGGAGAAAAAAAATAATAAAAACAAGAAAACGTTGAATGTTGTTTCTATCTACACGGAATATCCCTTTAACCCCAAAGCCCATCCCCGGCCCAACCACCCGCCCCCATCCGTCCCGTACACATTTCAAATAGTAATCAACAAATAAACAAACAAATAAAACACGCAGTGGAATAAACAAAACTGCAACACAACAGTCTGCACTCTTAGTAGGTCAGAAAATCAGGGGAATAAAAAGTTTCTTGTGTTTTACGTAGCTGAGGAGCGCTTGATTTCCACACCCTTCATCACTTCGAGCTGGGCGATCAGTGATAAGTTTCCAAATCCAACTAAAGAGGAGTTAAACTGAATTTAAGTTATTATGGAAAGCCATGATAAAGTTTGCATCGGTGCAGTTTAGAAACGGACAAATCAAGCGCTCCTCGTCTTTAATTCGACAAACTCCAGAAACTTGACAACTACTTCCTGGTCACGGGGAAAGGGGCTCAGAAGGTGAAAAGGTCCAAAGACGAGGAAGAGAATTCAACGTACCTTTAGGATATAATATCGTGTCTAAAAATCACTCCATTGTATTAAAAAAATGGTTTGTTTTTTTTGAACTTTTGCATCATTTGAGAAACTGATTTCACAGGTTAAGGGTGATAGAAAATACTTCATACATTGAAAAGCTGCATCCAACATTTTAGAGTAATGCCTCCTTACAGAGAGAGAAAATAAAGGAAAAAGATAGAGGAAGCAAGGGAACGGGGGAGATAGAAGAGAGGAAGAAGAGCTGATTTATAGAAAAGAAAAAATAGAGAGAGGCATGAAGAGTATAAGATGGGGAGGAGAGAGAGAGTTGGAGGTAAGGAGTGTACGGAGGATAAAATAAGCCAAATGACAACATAAGAAAAGTTTTCCCATGCATTTTTTTTCAGTCCCTGTACGGAAAACAAAAATGAATGAAACATGAGAGACAGAAATAGCCTCCCGAGTTGTTTTCCTCCTCTTTTTTTGCCTTAGTTTGTTTCCCTTTCCAATATTTTTTCCACTTCTTTTTTTCTAAACCCCTCTTCCTCCAGTCCTGAGCTCCTCCGATTAGCTGATTACCGTCCAATCAGAGGCTGTTGACAACCAGCCAGTAAGGTTGCGCCAAATCCAAAGAGGGGTTGAAACTTATTTTTTTCATGAATAAGTTTAGTCTTTTCAATAAACCATTCTCGTCTCCTCTGCACCAATCAGAAACACTCGTTTGGTCACATCCTGTCATTGGACCATTTAAAAAGTCTTTTGAATTTTCCAATCGAATTGATCCCAGGTGTTCCCACATGATGTCATCTGTCCAAGCTGATTGGTGATGAGCCGGTCCGTTTGCTTCGTGGTGACTTTTTTCCCTCGGACTTTGCTCGGGAATGATAGTTATATATTTCAGTTTTTCAAAACAAACGAGGGATGAGAGAAGTCCAGGTGCAGGGAGAGAAAAAGAGGAATGAATGGAGTGTCTAAAAAGAAGAAAGAGAAGAAAGAAGTAGACAGACGACCCCCCCAGCGAGTCCAGATCGGGGGGTGTTGCCTCCTAGTAGTCCCATTGCTTCATAGCAACATCAAAACGTTTGTGTGTAGCAAAGGTAGAATCCCGCCAGGGGAGGGCGATGCCGTGCCGCGGCGGACACGGGCTGGTGGAGTCCTCCTGTGCTGGAGGGGGAGGGGACAGGTGGGAAGGGGCGGGGTTTCTGGAGTCCTTCCTTCTAGAACATCATGGGGGTCTTCAGAAACGCCCGGGATTCTGGGTAAAAAATGAACACACAAAGGAATCAGTTAAGCAAATTGAAAATATAATTAGTTATTATAATAATAATAACCAATAATAAGTTAATAATAATAATAAGTTATTTTCTTTATCCATTTATTGTTAATCCAGTTAAAAATAACTCAGTATATCAATTAAGTGGTGTATGTAAAATGTCTGTTTATCTGCTGTAAAGTCACTAAAGCCATTTTAGGATTTCTTTGATTTGTCAGGAGATGGAGTTTGTCAGTGGTAAAATGAAGCGTTACAGAGGTCAAACGTTCTGTTAAACTAAGATAGAAGAAGCAAGGAAACGGAGGAGATGAGTGAAAGATGGAGAAAATCTAAGAGGAGCTGCTTTATATAAAAAAAATGAAATGGAGAGGAGGAAGAAAGGAGACTTGGAGGAGACAGATGTGCTTGTTTTTAGGATGAGTGTTTCTCTTCAGATTTTACAGTTCTCAAAGTTGTACTGTTCAGTTTTCAAACTCAGATTAGACTCATCAGTATCTGACATGTTGCTGCTCATTATTTTAAATTAGCCCCACATTTTTAGTCTTGTTACCACCAGCTGTGTACACTGTACTGCTGTACTACACCACCGAGAAACTAAAGGCCTCACACTAACAACTCTGTACATACTGTACTATATAGGGATACACAATATGAGTATTTGGCGATAAAGGCTTTAAGAGGCAGTATTGGTATTGGAAATAATCAATTCTGCCAATATGATGTGCACACGCAAAGTTATTTGAAATGATGGCTCAGCGAGGAGGAGGAGCCTAATCACATTCCTATGATACTACAAATCTAATTGCCCTTCATAAGAATATTACAAATTTTGTAGTTTTGTTACTTTGCCTCGTGAATGTGCACATTTTGAAAAGCACTGTATTTTGTGTCTGTATTTTTTCTCTGTTAGAAAAAAAAAAGGCTGTGCATATAATGATGTCAGTCGACCAAAATGAGTTGGAAAATATTGGATGCTGTGCAAACTCTTGTTGCCACTAACCTGCAAACTCTGCTGATGCAACTCTACGTGTGTTAAATGTAAATCTAACGAGCTCCTTTTTGTACAGCAACTTCAGACTTTGATCATGATTGTTACAGCAGGACGCAGGTCTGAAGCTAAACATGTGGCGTCTCGCTCTCCCTTTATGCTGCATCCGTTCATGATAGAAATCTCATATCTCCAATTTTGCCAGGGTCTGCTCTCCCTCCCTCCTTCTCCCTCTCTCTCTCTCTCATTTCACCTCCGTCGTTCTCCTTCCGCTCCCCGTAGTGCTGTTGCTGCACCCACCCACACAGGAGCACGTGCACAAGCGCACACACACGCACGCCAACAGACACACGCTCACGTGCACACCTTCCTCTCCCCGCGGTGTCATTGTTTTCTGCGAACGTTGCAAAGTGTTTACATTTCTGCATAACAGCAACCATAAACCTGCCCTCCCTCCTCTTTCTCCTCTTTCCATCCTGCTCTTCTACTTCTTTTTTTTTTACTTATCTTCCTCTGCTCTTTGTCATCATCTTACCCTCTCGTTTTGTCCTCTATTCATCATTCTTTGTTTTTTTTTTCAGATATGAAACAGGTTCGAAGTCTCTGCGTTGGAATAATAAAAAAAAACTTTCTTAAATTTTCTCTTTCATCTCGCGCTCGCCCCTCGTTTCCTCCTTCATATTCCCTGCCTTCCCTCCTTTTCATCCCTCTCATCTCCTGCCCTTCCCTATTTTTATCACTCCACCATCCACTCAGACCCCCTCCTCTCCTCCTCTTTCATCCCTCTATTCTACATGCATCCCCTCCTCCTCCTCCTCCTCCTCACCTCCCCTCTGCTCCCTCCTGTCCTCTATCTGTTACTCTCATATTATTTTTATCCCGACCCATTCTTCTCTCTGTCCTCTCCTGTCCTTTCTTTTTCTCCTTTAGGCAGCAGGTTTGGCCCGGTGCTTAAAAACTGTCCTGCAACTTAAAAAGTCGCAGCTTTGATCGCCCCACTGCCGTCCTTAAAACTTCAATCTGTAACTTGGCCGCTTCCTGTCATCATGGTCAGAGCTCGTTAGATGGATTGTCTGCGGCTGCGTTCATCTCAATCTTAACGTTCTAGCACGTGACCTTTCTGCCTGACAATTAATTATTTTCATTAATCAGTCTAATGATTATTTTCTCAAAGCTTTAGTCTATAAAAGGTCAAAAAACTGAAAAATTCTCGTCACAAATTCCCATTTCTCAAAGTGATGTCTAACAGTCCACAACCTTAATTTACTGACTGAAATAATTAATCAATTATCAGAATAGTCGGCGATTAATTTTCTTTCAGTCGACTAATTGATCAATTGATAAACTGAGACCAGAGATTATTTTTGCTCAATAACTGACGCCACTTTGGTTGGAAATGGGGAAAAATATCGATTTTTTTTTTAAATATATTTTTTCTTTTTTTAATAATTGTATCATTTTTTTCCTCCTGCACATCTGTCCTGTTTTCTTCTTCTTTACTCCTTTTTGTCACTATTTTGACCCGGCAACCCTGTTTCCTTCCCCTCTCACCGCTATCTGTCACGATAAAACACACCTCCAGCCTGGTGTGTGTGTGTGTGTGTGTGTGTGTTTCCTGTCCTGGTTAAAAATGACACTGACCTGCCTTGTTAAAAGTCTATCAGCAGGGTGGAGAAAATGTCACCAGGTCTTGGAACAAGGTCACATTTTTCAACTTCTCCTCCCGAGGAATCTGCACACTCCTCCTCTTCCTCCCTCTTCCTCCTGTCCTCCTTTTCCTCCTCTTATCCCATACATCCCCCTTTTCTCCCCCCTCTTTCTCATCCTTTTCATTCCTCTATTCTCCTCGTTCTGCCTTCTTTTGCCACTTCTCTTTTCCCCTCTCGACCCCTTTTCTTCTCTTTCATTCATTATCTTTCATCCTTTCTTTCCACCTCCTCTCTCCTCTTGTCCACCTGTTCTTCCTTCCCCAATCTCTCCTTTTTTCCATTTATTTTTCTTTCATTTTAATTTTCTCTTGTTCTTGTCTACACTTTTCCAGCTCATCTTCCGTTTCTTTTTCTTTGCCTCATGTGCTCTCCTCATTCCCACTTTCGCCTCCATTCATCCTTTTCTCTTCTGTCCTGTTTGTCTCCTTTTTCCCAGTTCCATCCCTTCTTTTCCACCTGCTCTCCATTTTTTCTTCATTCCCTAACATACACTCACTTGTCTCTATTCTTTTCCTCAGTATTCTTTTTTTCCCTTCTCCCCTATTTCATTTCCTTCTTTCCTACGTCTCATCCTTCCTGTCCTCCACCTGTTCTTCCTTCTCTCCTCATTTCCTCTACTTTTTGCTCTCTGCCTCCTCTGCGCCTTCTGTCTCTCCTAATTTCTTTTTCTTCTTCTCCTCTTTCTACTCCACTTTCCTCCATTTGTCCAACCTTTCTGCTCCTCCCTCTCCTCCCTCCAATTTCAATTTTTTCGATTGTCCTCCGTTCTTACTCCTCTTTATACCTCCATCCATCTTCCCCATCTTTCCTCCATCCTCTCAGCTCCTTTGCCCTCTCTTCTTCCTCACTTTCTTTCTCTCATCTTCTTCCATCTCTTCTCTTCTTCGCACGGCCAATTAGTCTGGTCGGCTCTAAACAACCCAGAGGAACCGATCTTTTCTTTTTAACCCTCTCTCTCCCTCTCTCTCTCTCTCTCTCTCTCTCTCTCTCTGTCTTTCCTTCCTGACCTCTCTATGTCTCTCACTCTCTCTCTCCCCTGCTTCTCATTTTTTCCTCCCTCACCTTCTTTCTCTCCCTCTCTTTCTGATTGTAATGCGATGTCTTTCTTTGTATTCAGCAGTTTTCTCCTCACTCGTTAATTAAGAGTGTGGAAGGTGAGAGAGGCAGGGGAGAGGTGTGTGTGTGTGTGTGTGTGTGTGTGTAAGCAAACCACTGTAGGTGCAAAATGCTTTTATGGCTGGAGGGATGAGTGTGTGTTTGTCAATGTGTGTGTGTGTGTGTGAGCAAGGCAGCAAAGGGGTCCTACTGGGCCAATCAACATTAATGAAATCAGGTGGGTCTGTGTGTGTGTATGTGTGTGTGTGTTTGCTTGGCTTGCAGAAGAGAGGGGATCTAAAAGGGGTCTAAAGAGGAGAGAGAGCTAATTAGAGTTCCCTGTCTCACCAGAGTGTGGATCAAACACACACACACACACTAAAATGCACAACTACAGGTACAGAGTGTACACACACACACTCCCTGTGTGTGTGTGTGTGTGTGTGTGTGTGTGTGTGTGTGTGCGCCTGTAGATATTCATTTATACACATGCAGAGTTTCAAGTGAAGGTTTTCAATGTCAGGGAGGACTGAGCACAGCTGGTGGAAAGAGGACGACACATGCATACTAACACACACACACGTCAGTACTGGACTTCTGAGGACCCTCATTGGCATAATGCATTCCCAAGTCCATAACTCCAACCTAAAGCTAATTCTGAGACTTAACCCTCAAGCATTGTTTTTTTTAAGGAAGTGAAGACGTGTCCTCACTTTCCAAAAATGTCCTCACTGCAACTAGGTCCTTGTTTTTCAAAATGTCTGTCTTACCAAAATACTGTCATTCTCCAAAACTGTCCTCACTCTCTAAAAACTCTCACAATTCAGAATTCAATCTTTCTCTAGAAAGCACTCATTTTAAAAAAAATACTCAAGTCTCAAAAAATGTCCCCACATTTTCCAAAATGTCCTTACTTTCCATCAAGCGTCTTCATTTTCCTCAGTTGCCAAAAATGTCCACATTTTCTTAAAAAATGTTCCCACTTGCAAAACGTCCCTACATAAATATCCTTCCATCAAAAATCACTCTTAAGAACAATATTCTCATTTTCCAAAAAAGTCCCCAGTCTCTTTTGATAATGTTCTCATTATCCAAAATGTCTTCACTTTCCAAAACTGCCCCTACTGTCCAAAAATATTTTTTATTTTTTCTGTCCTAATTTTCTAAAATGTCACCTTCCAAAAATGTCCTTACTGTCCAAAACAACCCTCCATCATCCAAACACGTCCTCACCCTCGAGTCCTACAATTCAAATTGATCCTCAGCGCTAAAATCAGGATAAATGAAGGAATTTGCAAAAACAAAACAATAGAAGAAAAAAAGGTGCTGCATTCCGCCCTAAATCACTGCAGGGGAAATTCCTTCAGCGCGGCGGCCCTGCTGACACACACTCAATGAAATATTTCCAAACACACACTCATGAGTGTGTGATAAGGTGCACATCAAAGGGAGGCCACAGTGTCTCTGTGTCTGCTAAATGTCTCCACTAATCTGGCCTGGGCCCCAACACACACATGTGCCTGCCATGTGTGTGTGTGTGTGTGTGTAAAGACTTGTAAGCCGGCCTTTGAACACACTTGTGTACAGTGTCATACATGTTAATATGTGGCATGTGTGTGTGTAGCAGCATGACTCTGCATGCATGAGTGTGTATCTGACTGTGTGCCTGTGTGTGTTTTTATGATTTTTTTTTTTTTTTATTGTGTGTGTGTGTGTGTTCAGGTACCTTGTACAGCGCCGTTGTCTTGCTGGTTTCCATTAAGTTCAGGTTTATCCTCGGCTACAGCAGCGTCTGGTATGAAACACAAAGACAAGACAGAGTCTCAGTGGGTCGGCCAATAAAAAACAAACAGCACCTTGTAACCGTGCGCAGGTCAAAAACAAACTGGATTTACAAAGAACACCAGGCCACAAACACAAGCATTTGTCCAGAGAATTATATTTTTGGATGTTATTTAGTTTGTTTCCTCTCTTGATGTTAATTGTCAAAGAACTTCAGCTGCTCTGTGAAACATGTTTGGCTGCTTCCTCACAGCAAATTCATGACTGTGCCAGAGAGTCGTTTTGGAAAAACATACGGCCTGTTTTTATTGGTGCAGCTCCTCATAGTTATCAACAGAAACTGATTTCTTAAAGTGAAACTGTACCCAAAACAATTTAGAGTTGAATTTTGGCTTTAAAATGTTAAGCATTATTTTCATTATTGCTTAATTTTAATCTTATTATAAGACAACAAAAAGCATCAAGTCCTCACATCTGAGAAGCTGGAACCAGTAAAAATTTGGCTTTTAGGCTTAATTAATCACTTATCAATCAATTCATCATCAAAATTGTTGACGATTAAACAAATAATCTAAATTCTTTGAAGAGAACGTAAGAATGAAAGAAAAAGATTGATTTAAACTGAATAAGAAGAAGCGCAGATTAGCCGAAACGTAACAGAAAGACTCCAAGCTGAAACAATAAAAGCAGGACGTGGACAGAAGGACAGAAGAAAACCAAAGCAACAAACATCCCGTCGTACCGTTCTTGGTGTTGTTGTTGGCGACGTGCAGCGGCTCAGGAGAGGGGGAGGACGAGGACGAGTGTTTCAGAGCGTCCTCCACTCTCTCCCTCCTCTTCGACTCGAACTCCAGCGCCTCCTGCAGCTTCCTCTTGGCCTTCTTCTCCTTCTTCAGACGCTTCTGGATGGAGGCTGAGGGAGGAGGACGAGGAGGAGACGTGATGAAGGTCTCCCTGAAGTCATGTTGTCTTTAATGGTTTTTTATTTACTGTTTGGTTCAAGCCACTTCACCTCAAGTATTCCTACATTTCCCAGAGTGCCTTTCAACAACTTTATATTTTACAGCAAAGTTTGAGGAACAAGTTTCAACATAAAGAACCAGTAGAAAGATTGTTTGCTTTAAAAACATGCAGACTGAAGTTGGTGAAAGGCACTCTGGGAAATGTAGGAACTAGAAATACTTGAGGCAACTCTGGCTGTAAAACTGGAGATTTAGTGTCTGTGTCATTATCCAGAAAGCAAGTGAAATGTCTGTATGTGAGTCAGACCTCTGCTCTGTAGTTCGGAGGTGAGCTGTCGTTCCAGACTCTCTCTCATCTCTCGTTCTCGATACAGCTCCATCTTCAGCTCTCGCTTCTCCGCCTGGATCTGTTTGTCCTGCACCCGGGCGTTCTCCACCGCCACCTTCAACAGGCCCTGAGAGAAGACATTCACAGTCTGCTCATAGAGAAACAGCCTTAATATATCAGATATTAAACACCTGTTTAAATGTCTCCAGTCATTTTTAGAATGTGTGTGATATGAATATAAAGTGTATTTGTCTACTTTTTATTGTTTGAAATAATAAATCAATTTTCTTCCATAACTTTGTTCTGCTGTTTTTTTGTTCACTTGATGTTTTGCGCGACTTTCCATAGAACATCTTCAAAAATTATGTCATTTTTAGAGCTGCTTGTCGCAACAGAAATCAATATTTCTGTTACATACGTTGTGTAAATGCCTTAATAGACCTGTAATGGATCAACACATCTGTACTGTTTGTTTATATTTAACCTTGATCTTAACGAAGAGTGTGTTGTAATATAATATCTCTGTATCTCTGTGCTCTTTTTCAGACAACAGTCGACAATCATTTTGAGGAACAGAGCCAGAAGAAAGAGGGTCGTACCTGTATGTTGGTGAGCAGAGTCTCCACTGATGACAGGCCGTCAGCGAATAGGAACGGAGCAGGGAAACCAGGGGGCAGCGCTTGTCCCAGCGAAGACTCTTCTGTGAGGAATGATGGACAAAAGACACGACTTTAAATACACAGTCTTTGAGATTTTACCTTTAACTACAATTTATTTAGTTAAATACTCTATGTATTTTGTGTTTTGACATACTTTCCCATTTTTGACACAAATTATTCAGTTTTAATGACAAACCTTTGTTACATTTTACTTTATCTTATATCACTTTTTTTTTCTTGTAAAATATCAACATATCTTGTTAATTAAAATAAAGAAATACTGTCATAACTATTAAAATTAAAACAGAAGTTAACAAGTTGGTTAACACTAAAAACCTTTTGTCTTTCTTCTGATGTCTTTGTCTGAATTATTATTGATTCAAAGTTAACTTTTTATTATTCTGACAAACAAACAAAGATCTATAAAGCCATCAATGGTATCAAAGTGTGTCCAGTTAGCTTAGCTTAGCATAAAATCCCTTGTTTCCAGTGTTTGTGCTAAGCTACAATGACCATTTCCTGGCTGTAGCTTCTCATTTAACGAAAAGACAGAGCAGTTTCAGTCTTCACATTTAATTCTCAACCAGGAAGTGAATGAGTGAATTAACCAAAATGTCGAACTATTCCTTTAATATTCAGTGAGCTACAGTGTTAAATTCCAAAACCACGAGTGCGTTTTCCATCAACCATTCGTTTGGGCTCAGAGTGAAGTTTATGAAATGTTGATGTTTACTAAGGTATAAAAGGCAACGAAGCAGCATCAGAGAAATCAATTACAGCCCACGCGCGCACACACACACACACACATAGAGGTCGTTAGTATTCAGACAATCATGTGGGGTACTAATTGGCAAGGATTAAAGACATCCTTGATTTGTGCGTGTCTGTATGTGTGTGTGTTCATTGTGGGTGCGTCACAGTGTCTGATCAGCCCTTAATGCCTAACACACTGACAACTGGGTTAACTCTGCTGTGAAATTAACGCTGATTAAGATGCACTCTAACTCACACACACACACACACACACACACACACACACACACACACACACACAACAGCTCTATCCCCTATCTGCCACTTCATCCATACATCCTTTACCTTTCCCTCCTTTCTCTCATATCTTTCTTCATCACCTTTTCTCCACTTCCACACTTGTTTATCCCTCATCTTCATCTTCACAACTTTCCTCTTGTCACTCATTCTCATGTCGTCTTCTTTCTCTTAACCCATTTTTCCTTCTCTCTCTTTCCCAGTTTTCCTTTCACTTCTCGTCTTTCTTGTTCATTACTTCTTTTTTGCTTAATTTTCCCAAAATTCATTCCTCAGTTTTCCTAAAAGAAGAAAGAATGCTTCTTTTTCTAAGTTTATTCTTTCATCTTTCCGCTCTCATTTTATTTCCTGTTTTCCTGATAGTTCTTCCCTCTCTTTCTGCCATTTTCTACTCTTTCCCATCCCTCTATCTGTCCTTTAATGTACTGTTGAAGGTGATGGAGAAAACATGAGGAAAAACTAAAACAGAAAATGCAGGAGGAGTAGAACATGAGGAGGAGGGAGGGAGGACAGAGGGAGTGTTTTAGAAGGATTAAAGAAGAAACAGTACTTTGGATGAAAAGAGGAGGAGAAGGAGAGGATTACAAAAATGAGAAGAGGGAGGAGAGAAAACAGGAAGACCTGGGACTGGGGTTTTACTGTTGGGTAAGTCCATGCAAAATCACCAGATTTTAGAGAAAGTTTCCAACTGACCATCTCAGATTTTATTCATATTTTTTATTTTAATGTCCTTGTTACTAATAAATGCTGTGCAAAATTTTAGGACAATATCTCCACTAGTTTTTCGAAATCTTAAAAAAGGGGGCGTGGTCTGATGTTGAGCATAAAAACCAGTGGTACAATCAAACATGCATACTCTCATGGCTAATAACTTTTGAACTGTTCACACTAAATGCTTCAAATTTTTGCACATAGTTCTTTGATAGAATGAGGCCGGGTACACAAAAGGAGAGCTTTGTATGTGACATATTTGCAGATTTCTGGCATCTCCAATTGGATCAGTGAAAAGACTCATTAACTGTCCAAAAACGGTGAAAATTCGAAACATGCATCGAACAACCTTGAAAAATACAATTTCATGCTGAGAATTAAAAGTTCACTGGTTCTGAGTAGTTTTAAGGTCAATTTGAAACATGCAAAAAATTCACCCAAAAAAAGGTCATACTATACATCACCGTTTTTTTCGATTTGGGGAAGAGACGGTGGCCTAGAGGTCAGAGAAGCAGGGCCTCGACTGGAAGGTCGCTAGTTCGAGGCCACGGACTGGCAAAAGATACCTGGATTGGGGGATGGACCAGATGGACCAGACCAGCACCTGCAGGCCTAAGAGGAGCAACATGGACACTCCTTTCCCCTTTCCACCGTCTAAGTGCCCCTGAGCAAGGCACCTTACTCCCCCAAACATCTGCTCCCCGGGCGCTTCCAATATATAGCTGCCCACTGCTCCGTGTGGTCAATGCCCTTGTGTGTTGTTGTGTTGTGCTCTGTACCCATGGATGGGTTAAATGCAGAAGTCAAATTTCCCATATTGCATGTAGCATGTTTGTGTGCATGACAGAGGTGGGATAAAAAATAAAGGATCTTATCTTAACTCATTGATTGTGCAAAAAACGGTGAAAAAAACCTAGAAAACAACAATTTCTTGCTCAGAATGAAATGTTCACAGGTTCTCAGTAGTTTTCAGGTCAATTTGAAACATGCAAAAAATTCACCCAAAAAAAGGTCATACTATACATCAGCGTTTTTTTCGATTTGGGGTCAACTCATTGATTTTTCAAAAACCAGTGAAAACGCCCCCAAAAACAACAATTTCTTGCTCAGAATGAAACGTTCACTGGTTCTGAGTAGTTTTAAGGTCAATTTGAAACATGCAAAAAATTCAGCCAAAAAAAGGCCATACTATACATCAGCATTTTTTTCGATTTGGGGTCAACTCATTGATTTTTCAAAAACCGGTGAAAAGACCCCTAAAAGCAACAATTTCATGCTGAGAATGAAACGTTCACTGGCTCTCAGTAGTTTTAAGGTCAATTTGAAACATGCAAAAAATTCACCCAAAAAAAGGTCATACAATACATCAGGGATTTTTTCGATTTGGGGTCAACTCATGGATTTTTCAAAAAATGGTGAAAACACCCACAAAAACAACTATTTCCTGCTGAGAATGAAACGTTCACTGGTTCTGAGTAGTTTTAAGGTCAAACTGAAACATGTGAAAAATTCACCCAAAAAAAGGTTATACTATACATCAGC
>JBBMOC010000126.1:152807-155307 GCA_037975185.1 Centropyge bicolor
AAAAAAGGTCATACTATACATCAGCATTTTTGTCGATTTGGGGTCAACTCATTGATTGTCCAAAAAACGGTCAAAACAACCCAGAAAACAACAATTTCATGCTGAGAATGAAACGTTCACTGGTTCTGAGTAGTTTTAAGGTCAATTTGAAACATGCGAAAAATTCACCCAAAAAAAGGTCATACTATACATCAGCGTTTTTTTCGATTTGGGGTCAACTCATTGATTGTCCAAAAAATGGTGAAAATGCTCTCAAAACAACAATTTCATGCTGAGAATGAAACGTTCACTGGTTCTGAGTAGTTTTAAGGTCAATTTGAAACATATGAAAAATTCACCCAAAAAAAGGTCATACTATACATCAGCGTTTTTTTCGATTTGGGGTCAACTCATTCACTGTCCAAAAAACGGTGAAAACGCCCCCAAAACAACAATTTCTTGCTCAGAATGAAACTTTCACTGGTTCTGAGTAGTTTTAAGGTCAAACTGAAACATGCAAAAAATTCACCCAAAAAAGGTCATACTATACATCAGCGTTTTTTTCGATTTGGGGTCAACTCATTGATTTTTCAAAAACCGGTGAAAATACCCACAAAAACAACAATTTCATGCTGAGAATGAAACGTTCACTGGTTCTGAGTAGTATTAAGGTCAAACTGAAACATGCAAAAAATTCACCCAAAAAAAAATCACATACTATATATCAGCGTTTTTTAGTGGTCCACATGCATGTGATGGAACCTTGGGAATGGCACTTTTACATGTCAAGCAAATCTGAGATGGTCAGTCGGGAGCCTTCTGGTGATTTGGCACAGAATTACCCTGTATCGCGATCAAGTGCTTTTATTTTGGAAAATAAGCAGAAGGGAAAGCTATTCATACTTTATGCCAACTTATCAGTTTCATGAGTAAGCTGCAGAATTTTAAAAAATAACCAATCACCAAAAAACTGAACCTCAATATCTGATAAACTTTGTATGCTTCCAGTGGTAACAAATGTGTAATCACCAGTGTGAGTTCAAAACTAATAGGACATAAACACAATCTGGAGACAAAGAAGGAAACAACACGAAAAGCGAGTCAGGCTGTGACACACATGAAGGTCGTTTCTATCACAAACACACGTTTAGGTTATTGTGTAACTCTGCTACAGTAATTGCTTCAATATACAGTCCAGATGGAGCGAGGCCATGGAGACAGTTTGCTGTCTGTTATTTTCCTCTTAGATGAGCAGGAAACACTTTCAAACTTTTCTAGTTATCAACTTCAATACCTGCATGTTTTTAAGTCTGCAGTAGTTTAAGAAATAGCATAAGAAACCTAAGTTAGACAAAAATGACTTCCTACATTTTTAGATCCAAGAACAACACACAAACAAATGATGAACTTTTATAAAAATCTAATCTAGCTGCATTTAGTTTTATTTGTTCATCAGCCCACTTTGCACACTGGGTAATAAGATTCATCTGCAGTGTGATTATGTTTTCTAACCCCACATGCAGACAACTGCAGCTGAATCGTGTCGCAAACCACGAGCGACAACCATCATTGACTTTCATTTAAAAAAAATATCAGTAAGCAGCTTTTTCTTGGCAGCTCAAGTGAAAGCTGGTGACATTTGGACACTTTCACTTAAATACGGTCAGTGAAGCTCCATTTGTTGCCTTATTCTCTGAGAGGCAGCAACAGATTTTATTGATTAGAGAGGAAGCGGTGCTGATGTCTGCAGCGGAGCTCTGGCGGTATGAATGGAGTGGAAATGAAGGGAAGGAGGTGGAGAGAAAAGAATGAGATGAAAACAGAATGTGTTAGAAGAATGGAAAATACAGAGCGTGTGATGGAGGGAGGAGAGGCCCCACATGCTTTTAGTGTGTGACCTCCTGACCCCTTTTAGCCATGCCTCCTTCACTTAGCCTCCCTCGCTCGCCCCTCCTCCCTCCCTCCATCTATCTATCTCACCCTCCCTCGTTCCCCTGATTGATGGTTCAGAGACAGGTGATCAATAAGAGGGACAGAACATCCTGACGCTTCTGTTTCTCTGTTTGTGTGTTCGTCTCTGCAAGTGTGCATGTGTTTTCAGACACTGTGTGTGTGTGTGTATGTGTGTGTGTATAAATACAGTAGATGAGGAAAGCCGTTCTAAGTGAGGACCAGTTTGTCAGATGTCAAAACCAGATGGGTGACGGTTTAGATTAAGGTGGGTAATGGATTATAGCCTCTTTTCTGTTGTCAACCAGTAAAAATGCAGACGTGTTCATGTGCATTTATGAGAATACGTGTGTGTGTGTGCATGTGTCTGTGTCTGTGTGTGTGTGGTCCAACCTTTGTCCTTTGTTATTTTCTTGATGGGTGCAGCAGGGTTGGGCAGCGCAACATCTGCATCAGCTGACACCAATCCTGTTGAAAGAAAAAGCACAGTGAGCCTGTGTGTGTGTGTGTGTGTGTGTGTGTGTGTGTGTTGGTGCATGACTACAAAGTATGTTTTTGCTTGTGTATCCAT
>JBBMOC010000126.1:160307-167807 GCA_037975185.1 Centropyge bicolor
GTGGGCCGGAAAGAGTGTGTGTGTGTGTGTGTGTGTGTGTGTGTGTGTGTGTGTGTGTGTGTGTGTGCGTGTGTGTGTGTGTGTGTGTTAAGTCTTTATTTTTATATATGTCACTCTGTACTTTCATATGTGTTCCTGATAGATACTGAACATTCTAATCAAACAAGTATAATCACAGCAGCCTCCACACTTATTTTATCATCATCATCATTATCACTTCTGTCATTATGATTGTTGTTATTGTTATTGATATTATTAGTATAACATGCGTCTAATACTCATGTGTGCAGTCGAAGTGTGACGTAAAGTTTATTGCACACATTCAACTTTTTACAAATACTGAACAGAATTGAAAATATTGAACATCATATGACTTTAAAAAAATTCTGTGTGATGATTGCAAACATTTTTCAACATATTAACAGATGTGTGCACAGTCTAGTTTTCAATGTTGTACAAAATATCTCCACCATGTAACCTAGAAGTTGAATAAAATGAATCAGTGCTCTGGTTACAGACATCTCTTTTTTTTTTTTATTCAGTTGAGAAAATAACTGAGTCAATCAGAGTTCATTATGAACGTGGATGTCATCTTTCTGAGAGTCAGAAAAATGGCCGATGAGTTCAAGTTTTTAAGTTTAAATTAAAATTTAAAACGTATATATTACATATATAGAGAGAGAGATATGACAATGAGCTATTGTATGTATGAGTTTAGTTCTCTCTATTTTAACACAAGTTTGAATGTAACTTCATGTAAAAGTCTGTTAGTCACTTTCTCTGGCATTTTTGGGATGTTGAGGAACATTAAACCTTCCTCTGTTCATCATCAGGTCTTTTCACTAATTGCCATAAATAATGCAAATTACCAATACATGAAGGCGCTGACTCGACTCTCGACTCGTCTCCTTTTCAATGAGTAAAACAGAAAAACCTTGTGCATCTCCTTCAACATGCTTCTGTACTGCATCAACACGAACGTGCTGCTCAATAAATGTTTAAACAGATAATAAGAAACGAGAGTTGAAGAGAGAAATCTGAAGCGAGGAAGCAAAAAGAAAAAGGGAACAAATGACAGAGAAGAAGACATTGAATAGTATTGAAACCCGACCGGCTGACACTTACATAACACACACACACACACACTCGGAGGTTCGTGTGATCGAGGTCTCCGTCATGTGTCCATATGTTTGCAGTCGGTGTAAAATGTTGAAACTGATCTGAGTGAAGAGACGATCTGTGACGTCAGCTCGGGTCCAGTTTCAATACTAAATAATACTTTCTCTTCTTCTCCTCTCTCTGGTTTCCATGATGTAAAGTGAGGTGAGGTAAGAAACATTACATAGAATTAATACTTCAGAGGCTGATGCTCGGGGCGAAAGCTCAGGAAAGAGGAGACAGGTGGAGGAGTGGGAACAGACAGGAAACTGGAACACATGACCGAGAAGGTGTCGGAGGAGAGAGATGAATATTTTTGACCCTGAGAGAATTTTAAGAGAGAAAAAATTTATAGAAAAAAAATTAGAAAAATGTTGATTATTCCATTGAATTGATTTCCAGATTTCCTGTCCACTAGATTTTCATTGTGTGTGTCACCTGTATTGGAATGTGTGTGTGTGTGTGTGTGTGTGTGTGTGTGTGTGTGTGTGTGTGTGTGTGTGTGTGTGTGTGTGTGTGTGTGTTACCTGTGTTGGAGTGTAAGTCGTCGTTGTCTGACTCATTGCCGTTCTGGAGGCTCATCATCATCTTCATCTTCTGCAGCTTCTGGAGTTCGGCCATGGCAGCTGCTGTCAGGCCTGCGACACACACACACACACACCCTTTGTGTTATCTTCATCATCATCATCATCATCATCATCACAAACATGTTTAACTCTCAGAGGTATGACGCCTGTAATTGTCCAGAATTGGAATCAACAGCTGTCTTAAAATCCATTAATTTCTGTCCTTGGTCCCGTTTTGTTGACTCCTCCTCGGACCTCACAGGTGCTTTCTCCCAGTACCCATGATGCTTTGCTGCGAGCTGTGACACACATACTGGCGTTCGCGCCCGGCTGTCGCTGTCAAAACTTCTTTTCAATCTGAGCGTTTTGTTGAAGTGTTTCAGGGTGTGAGTGCAGTTTCAGACGCCTCGGGGCTGATGTACATTCACTGATACACACATACGGAAAAACAAAACACACACGCACACACAAAGGGAACACGCCCCCTCTGACACACACACACAAACACACAGGCATACACACTCTTTTGTATGGACTAAGATCCCCGGCTCTGTGCACTGACCTGGAACTGACTTCTATACACAACAACCAGCAGAGTGAGAGCGATGACCCTGTGTGTGTGTGTGTGTGTGTGAGTGTGTGTGTGAGTGTGTGTTTGTCATTGTGTGTAAATGCACTATTATGTTTGTGAGTGTGCACGTGGGGTTTTTGCTTCATGCTGAGTTTGTATGTACAGTTTGCTTTCATGTATAAATGTGTGTGTGTGTGTGTGTGTGTGTGTGTGTGTGTAGGTCAGTTGGTTTTGCCCCGGTCACGGTTGACAGCCTTGGAGGAATGTCCATTACACACACAGTACAGTTGTCTGCAAGCTATAAAGAAAACAAGATAGAGGGAGGAGGAGGAGGAGGAGGAGGAGGAGGAGCTGTCGCGTTGTTTGAAATTTAATTTAAAGCAGGATGGAGGGATGGATGGATGGATGGAGGAGGGTGAGGTGTGGAAGGAAGAAAGAGGTTGTTGTGTGCAGGTTGAACTAAACTCAGTTCCTCAGTTTATTAAAAAGTGCAAAGTTGAAAACTTCAAGTTTGACACTTTAAAAAAATTCTCTGAGGTTTTTAGTTTTTTTCCTAAAAGTCATGTCAATGTGTTTCAATGATTTCCACCTGTTTTCATTAAAAAGTCACATGAACTTTCTTGAGTCAACATCAGTGGTTTGTTTTGATGGTGCCGTGTGGAGAAACACTCCTCTCTGGATAAATCACTGTGTAAAGGTCTTTTTTCATAATGTTTCAACAGGATCGTAAAAAACAAACCAATGGAACCAGTTAAAGGAGCAAAGTTCCTGTTGGTTGTTGAGAGTCGCAGGTTGGCATCGTTTTTTTTTTTCACTTTAAACTGATTAAATATCCATTAAAAGAGAAAACTTGTGAAGCTTCATGTTCATAACCACATTGACATAAAAGTTGATCTGAGCTCAACCTGTTTCCATCTCATTGTCTTTAAAGTGACACAACATTTTCACTTTAACAATATTAACAACATGACTGCTTGTGGGAATCATCACCTCCAGAACATAGTGAGGCATTGATCAGATAATCAGGCAGATTTTTTAAAGAGAGAACATTGGACAGAAACATGACTCCAAATGAATCTTCTCCATATTTGCTGGATCAGTACATAAGCAGCTGTTTTTTACATGTTTGCTATATTAACTTAAAGGATGATGACGTGTTCACAACTTCTTCAACTACCTCCAAATTTTAAAAAAATCAGAATTACTGCAAGTTTAAAGTTTAAAGATAGAAAAATTTGTTTCATGAAGAAATTACAGATATGAATATTTAAATGTGTAGTGTTTCAAATTTCAAAGGATCTGAATCTGACTGAATTTGAACCAAACTCTTGGGTGATTTCTACCATATCAGTCTGTTTCACACTGGCTGTAAAGAGGAAAGGCTTCAGAGGAAGAAAGGACAGAATGAAAGAGGTCCAGTCCAAGAGCCTGAGGCAGAGTGACCAGACGTATTGTCTGCCGTCCTGCTGAGAGAGAGGAGGAGGAAAGAAATGGAGAAACATGATGGAGGAAAAGAGGCCAAAACTGAGGAGAGGAGGAGCAGAAGGAGCTGCTGCTCACGAGCACCGACACAAGTGAAGGTTAGAGAAAACACAAGATGCGCGACACAATGTGAGGCCCGATTTTTTATTAAAATGCTTTTTCTGATTTTACGGCAGAGGATGTAAAAAGTCTCATGAAAATGTGTTAAAAGATGAAGAGAGTGAATAAAAACAAAAGGAGGCTGAGAAGTAGGATTGATGTGAAAGGAAGAGAGAGGGAGACACGAGGGTATAAAGATAGAAAGGCCAGAGAGAGAGAGAGAGAGAGAGAGAGAGAGAGGTGTGGAAATAGAAAACCAGTCAGAAAGAAGAATGAGTGACATGAAAAAGTGGGATGGATGAAAACAAAGAGGCGAAATAGATGAGGAAAGAGAACCAGAGGAGAGACGTCCGCTGCTGTTGTGTGAGGAAACAGGAAGGAATGAAGAAGTGGGAGAGCAGGAATAGATGGAAAGTTGTGTTCAATGAAAAGAAAAATACGTGCTTTTTATGTTTCAAATCTCATAAAAGATTATAATGTGTTATGACATTTGTTTAAGTAAAGTCTGGCCTGATGATTCCTTCTTTTGTTGTTCAACTATTTATTTCTGCATTAATAAACATAACTGATTGGTCGACTCAACTAATGAATTTGGACGTAACACTTTCAAGGACTGTTTGCTGGAGACAGACTTTTAAAATGTACCTGAATTATTTTAAGGGCAACTACAAACAAATTAAAACTGACCTGATGATGGCGCTACATGAGAATTTAAAGTTTCAGGAAAGTGGCTACAGTTCATCCTCAGTGGGACATGAATGTACTGAACGTGATGGTAGTTCATCCAATAGTTGTCAGGATATTTCACTCAAAACCACAAACATATCGTTCATGCTGACGCTAGAAAAAATGTCAGAGGATGAGCAGAGTCACTGGGATATATCCTCTTGGGAACATGAATCTTAGTACAATGAATCCAGTAGATGCTGAGATCATAGTGGGAAAAAACCCTGTCCAGCAAAACCAGAAACTCATTTCTTGCATGCTAAACATTTTATTTATATTTTTTTCTACAAAAGTTCAAGTTTAAATGTTTATAAATAAAGTTTTTTTCAAATTTGAGAATGAATATAACAGAGAGAGAAGATGAGAGGAACGAGGGCGGGAATGAAAACGGAAAATGGAGTCGCACATTGATTACTGAGGAACACCTTGACACAAACACACACAAAGGTGCATATAGAGATACAGGAAACAGCCCTACACACACACACACACATCATGGATTACACACACACACTCGGACACAGAGTCAGAACGCCCGCTTCGCCTCAATGCAACCAGAAGACAATCAATAGTGAGGGCAGAGCCACAATACTGTTCTCCATCATGACCATCAAACACACACACACACTCTCTCTCTCTCTCGCAGATCGATGGCTGTCCGCTGTGTCCACGGTTACCGAGCATCGACCCCGACGCTAATGGCGAGCACCGAACCTTGGGAATTAGTGTGTGATTGATTGACGGACTGCTTCAAAAGACACACACATCATATAGAAGCGGTGTGTGCGTGTGAGAGAATAAATATATTCCTGTGTGTGTGTGTGTGTCTGTGGTCCCCTGTGGGTTGTCCATACGTTGTTTACCCATCTCTTTTTCCCTCACGTGCATCCTAATGCTCTCCGAAGGACGAACAGGAGAGAAGACAGGAAGAAGGAACGGAAAGAAGAAGAAAAGGATCGTGAGAGAAAAGAAGTGAATCGTCAGCATAACATGACAAAAACATGAGCAGAGAAATCACCTCGTCAGAAAACTGAGAGGATTTTTTACCATCAGTGTTCAGATGATGGTGGCTTTGATCTGCCTGATTAAAAAAGGCCAAAAGTTCGATGGTGTCAAGGTTCTATTGAAGAGTTTTTTACATTGATTTATCATTTTCTTTGCTTTCATCCACAGTTAAAAGTCCATGTTTTCTGATTTTCAGATTTTAGAGATAGTTCCCGACTGACCATCTCAGATTTGCTTCATAATTCAAAAAATGCTGATGTATAGGAGGGTAAGTGTGAACAGTTCAAAAGTTATTCGCCATCAAACTATGGATATTTGATAGTAACACTGGTTTCTATGCTAAATATGAGGCCACGCCCCCTTTTTGAAGGCTTCATATCTCTGAAACTAGTGGAGATATTGGCCAGAAATTTTGCGCAGCAGTTATTAGTAACAAGGACATTAACAAGGACATTAAAATAAAAAAAAAAAAGATCTGAACAAAATCTTTGATGGTCAGTCGGGAGCCTTCTGGGGATTTGGCATGGACTTACCCGTTAAATGTCTACGAAATGGGACTGGTCCAATGTTTGGTCCAGACTTTCATCTTTCCCAGAGGATGAATATGAATTACTTAATTAATTAAACTAAGGATGAAGCATTAGAGTGTTGAGTTAGAAAAAATGCTGGACAGATATATTTTTATATATTATTTTTTTATATACTTTTTGATTGAATTGAATTGTTGTCAATTACAACTTTCATTGTCAGACATTAAATGTGCCATATTTTGTTGCTTATTGTCTATGAAAATCAAATGTTTTTGGAATCACTTGAGTTCTTCGTGTTGTTCATGTGGTAACCGAACAAATTGTCCTGTTCCAAACACAACATCTGTTGTTTGCGTGTCCAGCGTCCGTCCTGCAGTACAACAGTCGAAGTCATTAACGCCCCACCCGTCATAAAACCTGGACCCTCTCCTGCTGCTGTCAGGCCTCTTTCAGTAAAAGCCTCCACAGCTTGGTGATGTTCTAGATGAGACCTGACAGTGTCCTTCCACCGTGCGTCAGGATGGTCTTTAATAGCTTTGAGTTTGCTGCTGGAGGCTGTTGGCTGATCTTCGAGAGTCCTGAACCCCCCCGCTCCGAGCTCGCGTGAAACCCACCCCATTTGGCCGCGGCTGTAAATATTTAATCCACTGCACCTACATCTCTGACGGAGTGCTCTGGCCGCGCTCTCAGAGTCGGCGTGACACTTTGAATAAAACAAACAGGAAAACAGAGAAATTGCTCTTTGTGTTCTGAATTTAGAAACACACTGTTCTGGCTTTTTTTGTTTTCATGTTGTTTTCCTTCTTCCTGCGAGCACTCCGAGTGCCAGTTCACAAATGCAGTCGATTGCTCTTGTGCTGAGTCAAATAGATTCAGCGCCGCACTCGGGCACTTAGGTCGCCCATCTTTAGCTTTCAATGGACGTCCAAGACGCCCATTTGGAACCATTTTACAGCGGCCATTTTGTGTCGTCTCTAATAGTCACAGCCGCAGACTTCAGAGTCATTGTTTCTGCCAAGTCTTTAAAATGTTTCTGAGTCTGTTAACAGGACGTCCAGGACTCCATTAATGCTCAGACTCAATTTGAACTTTCCATCAAGTTTTTCAATATGAACTCTAAGAGAAACAGGGTTTGTAGGTCGATGACTTAAGTACCACTGATATTGTTGATGGATCTATTTTCTGTTAATGGTTCAGGTTCAGTTCAACGAAATTCAATGTTAAGTATAAGATTATAAAAGACAGTGATTATCGGTTCTTTTATTTTATTCTTTTATTTGCTCAATAAAGTCAAGTTAAAAAGTCAAAATATAAGAAATATAAGTCAGTCGTTATGTGTTGTGTAATAAAGTAAATTATGAGT
>JBBMOC010000126.1:170307-172807 GCA_037975185.1 Centropyge bicolor
ACTAATGTTCAACACACACACATACACACACATACCTGATGTGTGTGTGTGTGTGTGTGTGTGTGTGTGTGTGTGTGTGTGTGTGTGTGTGTGTGTGTCATTAGTATGCCACAGTGAGCTGTGTCCATATGTCACTAAACACAACCATGTTTTATTTATCCTGGAGAGAAAGAGAGAAGGAGGCCAACAGTCACTGTCAAGGGGACGAAGGGAAGGATGGAGGGAAGGATGGAGAGGAACCAGAAAGGAAAGAGTGAGGTGAGAAGGAGAAGTGAAGGCGGAGAAGGAAGGATGAAGAAGAGAAGGAAAGAAAAAAAAGGAGGCAAGGAAGTTGGAGCAGGACGGAGGAAAGGAAAGTAGGAGATGGAAGGAGAGGAGGAGACAGAAGGGAGGGAGGAAGGAGAAAGGAAGAAGGAAGGAAAGAGGATCAAAGGAGACAAGAAAGGAGGTAGAGTAGAGGAGTAGAGAAGGAAAGATAGAAGGAACAGAAAGGTGAGAAATGAAAGGATGAAGGGAGAGAGAGGAAAAAAAGAGAGGAAGTACTGAAGGAATGACAGAGTGTTGAAAGATGGGAGGAGAAGGAAGCGAAGGAAGGGAGTCAAAGGAAGGAAGGAAAGGAAATAAGAGAGGGAGGAGAAAGAAAGGATGGGAGAAAACAAAACGGAGAAGGAGGAGAGGAAGGAAGGACAGAGTGAAGTGTGGACGACAGAGCCCAGAAAGAAAGGAGGGAGAAGGAAGAAGACGGGAAGAAAAGAGGGAGACAGGAGGGGAGGGAGGAGGGAGGGATGGACAGATGGAGGAGTGGGACCCCAGAGACGTGTCATTCATCACACCACCATGCAGTCTGCACTCGTTCAGCCTCTCTTTCTCCTTCTCTGCAGGTCTTTTTTCTCTTCTTCTTCTTCTCTGTTCGACATCTTTTCTCCCTCTCCCTCCTTGTATCCCTCCATCGCGTCTAGATTTCTGCTTTTTATTCTTCTTCCACTCGTTTGCTGTTAACTCCTAAACAAGCTGTCTTTCTTTTCTTCCCACCATCTCGCTCTCTCTCTCTCTCTCTCTCTCTCTCTCTCTCTCTCTCTCTTTGGCAGTCGTTTTTAGGTTTCATCATCTCCTCTGGCGACATTCCTCCTTTCAATCCCTCCATTTTCTCCTTCGCTCTCACAGCTTTCTCTTTCCATCCATTTTCACTTTTCTGTGTCGAAAAAGAGAAAAAAAATCGCTCTTTTTTTCCTTCCACTTTCTTTCACTTATGGATCAAAGAGAAAAGCTGTGGATGGAGGGATGATAGAAAGAAGGATGGAGGGAATGAGGCGATGGAGGAAGCTGAAGCAGAGGGAAAGAGAAGGATGAAGAAATAGTGATGAAAGAAAGAGGGAAAACAGAAAGAAATGGAGAAGATACAGTTGAGCTTCAGAGGAAGAAGAAAGGAGGGATGAGAAATGAAGAAGAGAAATGAAAGTTTGTCCATTCATTGTCTCCAGAGGATGAACCCTATCAGCTTTTAGTCTGTGAATCCACGAAGGTTTGATTCTTGTGAAACTTTCCCAAAACCTACAAAAGCTAATTTTATCTTTTTTTTAATTATTATGTGACGTCGTAGAAAAATAGAAAAAGGCCACAAATTAGACCAATGTTAACTAAAACACTGAGAAATAACAAACTGAGGATATGACTTGAATTTTTTTTCTTTTTTTTTCTTTTTGTTGGTTGAAGAACTTGAAAAAAGTAGCATATTCTTTCAGTCCAGCGTCCAGTTCAACAACAAAGATACGACCACTGAATGGGTTCCAATGGATCCACTGCTCATACTGTCACACACAGGGAACATGCCTTTAAATCCCACTGATTTAGCGGCGAGAAGCAGGTTTGAAAGTTGACATTTTGGAGATACGTGTTTGCTGCAGGACAGTAACAGTTAAATACATAAATGAGAGTGAATGAAAGAGAGGAGCTGAAGGAGTGAGAGGCACAGAGACGGAGAGGAAGCGTCCGTCTGTCTTACCGGTGTGGGACAGCAGGTTGGGGGACAGCAGGCCGGGGAGGCCCGGGTGCAGCAGCCTGGGGCTTTCCTGGATCCCTGCACCAGAGCAACGCTTCGGAGGACGGCCCGGGCGAGAGCTGGAGGGGAGAGACGGAGATTAATGAGTGTGACACAGAATCACATCCACCGCCACGTCGAGAACGGAGAGAGGACGGAGACGTCGGGACGTCTTCGAATTCTGATACCATGTGATCTACACGAGCCACAAACACAGAGCCGCAGATTCGAATCCGATCAGATACAGAATACAGATCAATACAGCTGTGATTTAATATTCAGCTTAGATGTGATGTAAAGTGCTGAATCAGCAAAAGCCCACTGTGTGAAAAATGGATCATGTTACCAAAGAGAAGACGTTTTTCATAATAAGCTTTGATGTATTTATGACGTCTATGTTCATCATGTGTCGACTAATTTTTATTTATTTCAGCTGATCTGATTTTTATTTGTAGTTAACTG
>JBBMOC010000126.1:177807-182807 GCA_037975185.1 Centropyge bicolor
AGATTAACGGGTTTTCTTCTTTCTTTTTTTTGATTTCCTGATTCAGCTGTTTAATCAGTTTCATGTTCTATTCAAACACACTTTGATACAAGGTGATTGAACTGATATAATGTCGACCAATAAAAATCCTCACGTCACTGTAAACAGAAACAAACTGGCATTTCTTTTTTGCTTATCACCAGTTGGAGACACAAACTGACCTCTGAGCATAAATGAATTTTAATGCCCAGCCCCTCCTCTTTTTTCCCGCATCAGTGTCACTTCTCTTTTTTTATCTATTGCTCCATTAATCTCTCCATCCATCTCCTCCGTCTCCCCCCTCTTACTCCCCCTTTCATCTTCTGCCCTCCCCCAACCTGAGGTCAAATGATGATGTCACAACCTCTCCATCGATTACTCGCCTCTTCCTTCTCCTCCCTCTCTCTCTCTTTCCTTACCCATCTCTTTCTCCCTCCCTCTGTTTTCTGTCTCCCCACATCTCTCACCCGTCATAAATCGTGTCAGACATACATCCCCTCTCTCTCTCTCTCTCTCTCCCTTTCCTCTTTGTTTGTAGCAGAAGAACAATCTATTCTTTTTAAAGAGACACCAGAGAAATGGGATATATGTCCGTTCTCACACACACACACACACACACACACACACACACACACACACACACACACACACACACACACACACACAGGGGCATCATAATCATGGATGCTCACGGACTCACGGAGCGAACAAGAGACAGATAGAGAGAGAAAAAGAGAGAGAGAGAGAGAGAGATGGATGTTTACTTTCCTCTGGGCTTCCGCCTCTTTGATTGGACAGATGAATGACTTCATTGTGTGTGTGTGTGTGTGTGTGTGTGTGTGTGTGTGTGTGTGTGTGTGTTTCCTTCCTCTCTTTCTGCTTTTCTTTTTGACAGAGGGGAAGAGATAGAAGAAAGAAGGACGAGCAGAAACAGACAGAGGTGGAGTGAGGGGGCCAATAATAAGTATTGATTGATAAGGGAAGTAGAGCGAGAATAATAAGGAAGAAAAAAAAATCACCTTAAAACACAGAGTGGAGAGAAACAGGAAAACTATATTGATTAACTGATGACACCTCTCTCTCCTCTTTTCATCCCTCGCTCCTTCTTCCCTCTACTTATCTATTCTCCTTCTCTGCTTATTGTGGCTACTTGTCATCCTTCTACTTCCTGTCATCATTCGCTTTTTATTGTCGTTCATCTACTGTGTGTAACTTTCCATCTATCATCCATCCGTTCATCCAACCATCTGTCAGACTTTCTATTCATCCATTTACCTATCTAGTCATCTAGCTCTCTATCATCCATCCTTTCATCCAACCATCTCTCAGTCTTTCTATTCATCCATCTTTTTGTACATCCATCTATCACCCATCCATCTATCATCTTTTTCTATATCTATCATCCATCCTTTCATCCAACCATCTGTGAGTCTCTCTTCATCATCCATCCATTTATTGCATCTCTATCATCCATCCTTTCATCCAACTTTTTTGCGTATTCATCCATCTGTCGATCAAGCATCTTTTCATCCAACCATCCATCCATCATCCATCCTTCAGCTACTTTCATACATTCATATGATTTTTTTTGTCCGTCATCTATACAGCTATTCCTTCATCCATCCATCCTTCATCATCCACTATCAATTTGTATTTCCATCCATCTGTTTATCTACATGCAGCTCCTATCAGTCTATCCATCCATTGATCACCCACAAATCGATCCATCTTTCAATCACTGATCATATTTCTATTTGTCCGTCTATCACAATCTATCCTTTCATCCATCTGCGTCTCAGCTTTTCACAAATCACTCCCATCATCCATCTCTTCATCTGTCATCTATTAAGCTATTCTATCTATCTATATGTCCAAGTCCTCCCATCCATCCATCAGTCCTTCATCTGTCATTCCATCCATCCATTCATCCATCCATCCATCCATCCATCCATCCATCCACGTTTCCATTTTTCTGTCCCTCTTTATCCGTCCATCCTGTTATCGTCCATCTCTCTCTCATTCATTCATCCACCCTCCACACATTCATATACATATCAATCGATCGTTCATCCATCCAGCTACTGTATCCATCCATCCATCCATCCATCCATCCATCCATCCCACATCCCTCTATCCTTCAGCTACTCTCTCTCTCTCTCTCTCCAGAGGAACAGGTGTGCTACGGGACAAGAGACAAAAACACTCCTGCATTTTTAACCAGCGCCTATTAAATATTAAACACCACACACTCACTCACACACACACTCACTCACTCACACACACACCGAGGGAGCGACACACAATCGCTGACGAGACAAGTTATACAGGTCGATGGGCTAACGTGTGTCTGCATGTCTGCGCGAGTGTGTGTGTGAGTGTGTGATGGCTTTAAGCGTCATTACCTTACTTCCTAGGCATGTGGGCGCACACACACACACACACACACACACACACACACACACACACAGAGGCAGGGATAATTCATACACGGTGCTCTCACATGTTAGCATTTATTTTGGACACTAGGTGGCCCCGGTTTGAGGCGCTCGTTCAGATGCGAGGACGAGATGAACAAGACATGTCGCTGAGATTCGTACCTCAACCAATCACCTCGAGCCTCGAGAAAAAAAACAAGCAAAGGCAACGAGCCAATCAGAGGCCGAGCAGGTGGATCGTGACTTCCTCATCCTGGGAAAAAAATGTACTCTAACAACAAGCTGCTTTTCGGAACTGGACTTTTCCTGCAATTTACAGTCTCATATATGAACTAGCAAATTGCAAAGAGCAAACTAATGAGGCCTGATTCTGAATCGTCTTCCTCAAAATAAAATTGAATCGCAGGTTTACGTGTCTTGTGTTAATACATTCTTGTTTTCAGGCTATAACAAACTTCGTCACTTCTATATCACGTTTAAAAAGCAAACGTGGATCCTTAAACCAGTCGACGTTAGCTCAGAAATCTCCACCCCACACAGGATGAATTCACTGTGTTGATCTTTGCTCAGAGGAGGAAGATGAGACAGATGAAGAGAGAGATGGAGGGATGAAGCTAATGAGGAGAGACGTGTGACACAAAGAGGAGGAGGAGTGAAAATGAAGAAGAGGATGATGAAGAAGGAGGAGGAGGAGGAGGAGGAGAGAGAGAGAAAGAAAAAGAAAGATTTGCCCCAAACATCATCAGATCAATCTCATCCCTCTCTCTCCCCCCTCCTTCATCCCTCCATCTCTTCTCAACTGTAGTTAATTTTCTGCCCCTCCGACTCTCGATTCCTCACCTCCATCCATCCTTCCTCTCCTTCTTTTACCTGTCCTTTCCTCCCCCTCCCTCTCCCTCTCTCTCTCTCTCTGCAGTTAAGTCAGTGTAATGTAAATGATGTGCCATCGATCGCCCCTGACAGTGCAAGGACGCTCACCTCTCCTCCTCCTCCTCCTCCTCCTCCTCCTCTTCTTCTTCTTCATCGTCCTGTCATCCCTCTCTCTCTTTTTCACACCCCTCCTCGGCTGCGCTCTCCTCCACCTAACATCTTTTATCTCTCTTTCTCCACCGTCTCTCTCTCTCTCTCCGTCTTCCTATGTCTCTCTTTCCCTCGCTCGCCCGATGCCTCCCACGCCTGTCATCTTTCATCTCTCCCTCTCCCTTCATTTTACTCTCTCTTTCACACACCATCATTTATGTCTCTCTCTTCCTCCATTGTTCTTTCAGAGCATCTGCTCTCTCTTCCTACCTGTACCATCTTTTATCTTCACCTCTCTTCATTTCTCTCTCTCTGTCCCTCTGTCTCTCTCTCTCTCTATCCTCACTTAAAAGAAACACAGATCACCAAAGGTCCAAATCAGCTTCCGTTTATATGTTCAATCATCATAATGAACATTGAAAATAAAGTTAGATTTGAAGTTTGATTTCTTTAAATTAACTTAAATCTTCAGTTGATTTATTCAATTAAGTTTTTTTATTGACTTTTCAAACTAAAATGAGTGAAAAAATTATTTTGCTCTTTGGTAAATAAACAAGTACGTTGGTGTGTTTTTAAGCTGACTTTAGTCAAATTAGGTTGTAAAAACACAAACTGTTGATTAAAATCCGTCCTGCATGTTCGACCTGAAGCAACTGAGTCAAAGTTCCAAACTTGATTAATTCATTCATCTGTTGATTCAACAAATATCTTTTTCGTGCATCGCAGGAAACAAATTAAACGTTGCCAGTGAACATTTTGAAGATGTGTGACGTCGGAACATTTTGCAATTCATTGAACGACTGGTTTGACATTTTGGAAAAGACGAATATTTGCTTTCTTGCCAAGAGTTAAAAGAGAAAATTGATCAGCAATAACATCATGACCATAAAACAAACTGTGCTTTTTACTCTGTTTCATAAAGAATCTCTGCTCTTTGGAGGAGCTGGTGGCAGATTTGGACAGTTTACCGGTTTCCACCTGCTTCCAGTCGTCATGTGACACTAATCAGCTACTGCACAGTTCAAAGGTGAAATAATGAAGATGATTCTGAGCTGGATGATAAATTAATATTACAATTATGAGCAAAGAGTCAAAGATGTTTTTTTTGTTGTGATTCATATCAGTTAAATAATCAATGACTGAATATAATCAACTTTGTTTATTTTATATGTGATTTGTGTGTTTTCATATTGCAATAACACTGTACCACTAATTTTTCTGTTTTGTATTAAAAGCCAGTTTGAAACCCTTGAACTAACGTTAACATGTGGTTTGTTGTCATGCAGATCAGGTCCGTCCGTTCTCAGCTGTCACCCAAACTGTAAAACACTGAGAATTAATAACAGACATAAACGGCAAAATATATTTCATGGCTGTTACGGCTGCATGTGGAGATTTTCTCTGAAGCTCACAGGTCTGACGTGAACCATAAATCACACATGTAAACAGAGATTCTGTAATTAAGCTATAGATGTTTACACAGACCTGATCCTGACTAATATATCAGGTCAAATTCAAATGTATTAT
>JBBMOC010000126.1:185307-278074 GCA_037975185.1 Centropyge bicolor
CTCTCTTCTGCCACCGACTGAAATGTTTCTGCGACATCAAGTATCAAAAACTTCGTAATTATGTTACTTATTTTTGGATCTGAAAGTTCCTGATATGAATCAAAATTTTAACGTGTGGTACGACATCTTGTTTTCTAACGTTCAAGCACTCAACATTTTGAGAACTCAGAATTAAAATTGGTTTGTAGAAAGTTTGCATGTTTGTACTTTTCAAAATAAAATACCAAAAAAGTATAGATTTATATTTTTAGTGAAAATTTTAAGTTTGAAAATGTCTGTTTTACTGGTTTGTTAAATTGACCCTTAAATTTTGTTCGTATTATAGTATCAACAAATTTAAATGGACACCAGCCCTTGTGATGATATGATCATATTATGCTGTCATATTGGAACATTTTGTCCAAATTAGACTCCCAGACACTTGATTTCTGCTGACGGGGTTTGTTTTTACATCGACTACATTTTGATCTAAATTCTAAAAAAAAAAAAAAACTTTAAGAAAAAAAAAAAAACCTGAAGCTCTTTTCATAAAGGTTATTATAAAAGATCAAGTGCCAAGTTAGCTGCTGTGACCTTTATCGACCTCTAATGAGAACCAGACGACGAGGACTGAACCCCCGCCCCCCCCCTGAAGCTACGGTGGCCTGCAGATGACACAAACAATAAACTCACATTTCCTCAACGCAGGGAGAAGTAATCTGGCTAATTAGAGCGGAGATCCAGGAGAAACGTCCAGCGAGGAGGCAATATATCACCGCGCTAACTACTGGAACAATAAAACTGCTTTGTCATTTGCTTTTTTTGGCATGAGAACAGGAGCTTTTCATCCCTCGCAGGTTAAATATTCAGCTGCGTTGTTGTTGTTAGCGAGCGGCCTGGGGGGGGGAAGTTCTGCTCCCAAACACAAACTAAAGCCACAAACTGCAGCTGCTGAAGCCGATATTGAGCCGCTCTCATCGATCCAGCTGAGACGTTACGGTCGCAACGTTCGCTCGGAAGAAAAATGTCGGATCTCTGCTGCCGTTTGCTCAACCGGTGCGATTCAAATCCAGCCCGATCCCACACGGAGCGAGCGAGCTTCGGAGCGAGCAGCAGCTTTAACGGTGTCACCCTTTATAAGGCCGTCAGTGGGACTTGATTACACGTAAACCCAATCGCTTTATAAGGCTGTTAACAGCGTTATCAGTGGGTCAGCGAGGAGAGGGAGAGGTGCTCCATTATCACAGCTGCTGGTGGGGTCATGCTAACATTTCAAAGTTCACCTCCGTCTGTCATTAAATCACACACTTTCTCTTTGTCCTCGTCTCTGTCCAACATGTGATTTACTTTGTTCATTAATGTTTACATGGATGTTTTCTGGGACAACATCAGTGTGAAAGAAGTGGAACTACAGCTCCCATAATTCCTGGCACTGATGCTCAATTTATGCACCGAGGGTCAAAAAGGCGGCAGGTGGCTCGTCCACCACTTTCTAACTCACAGAGGAAATAAACTGATTCACTCTTTTTGGTTTGATCTTTACAGAGGGACAGATATCTGACAGTTTGATGTACGATGGGATGAATGAGGCCGTTATTAAAAAAAGAGACGTCTGATCTTTGACCTCTCCGGCTGTGTAAAATATAGCAGGATCAGATGAGAGCTCTGCAAAAAACATGGTCAAGAAAAACATGGTCATTTTATTTTTTGCAGGTTTTTTGATTTTCTAAAAAATTCTGGTATATTTCCTGAAAACAAAAAAATACTTGATTTCATATTTTTGATTCACTGATTAAAAGACTCAAAGGTTATATGAACAATTAATTCATAATATTGACAGGTTGTAGATGTGTTTGATTTGACTTAGAGTGTCAAATAAACCAAACTTAACTAAATTTACGACATAATTAAACTGAAAAATCTGTATTATTAAAAGCAAATTACATAATATTTACAGACAAATTCTAAGAAATTATTAGAAAATCTGGTGAAATTACACATCCAGCAAAATACGAGGTTACAGCAAAGTGTCACATTCAAGCAAAAAGCTGCTTCTTCTTCTACTTATTCGTCGTTTTCAGGTGAACAGAAACACTCGTTTCTTTGAGTGGGATGAAAGCGGCTCGTCTTCAGGCTTCGTCTGCTGCAGATTTATTAGCTCAGAGTGACGCAATGCTTCATTTCAGGGGGCCACCCGAGAACATTATGCTCCAAAACACAATCTGTTTAATACAAAATGACACAGATTCTGCCATCAGGGGATTTGAGCAGGTCTCCGAACCAGGAGCGTTGTCATTCCGCATTAAAGGACACAAGGTGTGCTGGAGCATGGTGGCGTGAGCCGGAAACCAGGACGGCGAGAGGAGGCGTGTCGACTGCTCTACAGCAACACGGTCAGTTAGATCAGATCAGACGAACGTGAGGTTATTGATTAGATCGATTAGAGACTAGACCAGATTAGAACTTCCTGCTTTCAGACACCTGGATAAAGCTGTTGGTTTCAGATTGACGCTTCTATAACACAAGTAGAAATATGACACATCTGGAACACCAGCAGAAACAAACTGATTCCTGTTGATGCTGATGACGGATTTATTTTTCACATCTTTTTATGCTGTTGTGTGACTTTGTGTTTCAACGCACTAGTCTGGATCCGAGCTAACAAGCTAACGAGCTAACCAGTCCAGGCAGCAGAAGACCAGCAGCTCCCAAGCTTCACCAGTTAGAATGAGTGTTTTTGTAAATGGAGTCTGGCGGCTTTGAGCACAGCGGCTGTTTCTGCTTAAACAGAAATGATCGCACTCTCGAACAAAAGGGTTCATCTGTGGTGGAGGGTTACATTGCAGCCTGTTGATCTACTGGACCAGTACAAAAACCTTTAGCACCAATAAGTAATTTAGACCCAAAACTAGAGGCCAAAGGTCTTGTTTAGAAATGAATGCAAACGATCAACCGATCCAAGTACAAAAAGTCAAAAGACGACTGGATCTGTCTCTGTGTCTTTGTCTCTCAGCTTGTTTGTCTTCTGTCTGTCTGACTGTACGACTGCAGCTGTGGCAGTCAGAAGCTTCTTCTCATGAGTTCACCGGTGTTTCCAGTAAATATGAGTCCCGGTGTGACACATCGCCTCTCGCCGTCTGTGACAGTCATTGCCTTTCCTGGAAGCAGCCGGCCTGTAAAAAACGTGACTGTGTTTCTGCCTGGTTGGATCTCAGACACCGGCCGCACAAACCCAACTTTGTTTTTCAATAAACCGGCCTGTTATTGGCCTCATTATGCTGTCGTAGTCGAGTTAATCTATTTTCAGGGAGTCCAATGTGCCGCGCGGATTGTGCCGAGTCAGCCTTAAGCCGCGATGGACTTTAATGGAGTCAGCATTAGTCTTGGTTTAATTATAGCTGACTGATAATTTTCCTGTTTTGTTCTTTTTATTTTACAATGTGCAGTAAATGGCTATGCAAATGAAGCCGTCACCGCTGTATTTCTTCTGATAATTGTACTGTTGATATTTGGTTCTTCTGGAGTCATCACAAACTCCCCGTTGTGGCGTTATTGGATGGAACTTTTTTTTACTGTAATTGTTCTGAGGCACTGAGGAACTTTAGAAAAACACTGCGAATAAAGTTTTCAATATACTTCAAAATCAGTGCCATAGAATTTTGACACACTTTTACTTCATTCGTCTGCTTCCATTTTCTGCTCTGATACTTCTACTCCTATCTCTGTACTCTTTACTGCATTTATTTGACAGCTTTAGTTCCTGGTTTCTTGCAGATGAAAATTCAAATAGTTCTGACACATAATCGTTTTAAAAAATATGAAACATTGCTGCAGACTAAATTGCCCAACAGCTATAATGTGGTTCGAATTTGATCAAGTTGGTCAAACTGCAACAGGAAAATGTTACTTCAACATGAATGCAATCACAATAATAGTATCATACTACTACTATATACTATATACTAATATGTACTACTATTAAAACCTACTAGAACACAACAGTCACATCTGTCTGCAACAAACAAACAAGTATTTTCACTTATATTTTTGGTATATTTCGCTGTAATTTTACTTATGAATACTTGTAACAGAGTATTTTTATATGATTGTACTGCTACTTCTATTAAAACCTGATGTTGAATATGCCCTGCTTCACTCAGTGCGGATGTTCAGAGTCATGTTTTAATATTTAAGAGAAGCTGGGTAACTGCTGCCCATCTGATGATGATGATGACGATGATGATGATGATGATGATGTCAACAGCACGAGCTGGAATATTATGATGATTTCACAACAGGGAAACTAAAGGCTTTATGCAAATGACATGACGGCGTCTGATCACCATGACTCAGATTTCCAGGAACCTGAACACAGACAGATGCTCTCGTGCACTGAGAGACTCAATCAGCACCTTAACTGCTGCTGATGAACATCAGGCTTCCAGCACCAGAGATTCCTGCCTCTGAAGCCGCTTCCAGGTAAGAGACCTGTGTGAAGTGGGTCTGTTTATATTCCAATATCTTATTACGTCGGAAGGTGCAAAGATTGTTTTCCCCGCAAGCGACACGTGACTCAGTGACTTTGTGACTCGTCTGGAAAACTTCTCATTAAAATCCTGAAGTCAAATCTTCCATATGATGAATCCACAGCAGAGACACAAGCTGCTGACTGGATCCGTCTATGTTAAAAAATATCTTCATTTGCATCTATATGTTTTATGTCTTATGTCAACAACATTATTAAACAACAGGATGGTCGACTTCCGCCTAAAGACGTGTTGGTACATCGAGTGCTGAGCTCGACCTTGGATCACAATCCACAGGCTCTTTAGTCACATGTCACTTCCTCTCGCTCGCCCAGTAAATCTGAAGAATAATAATTTATAATTGAACATCAGTTAAGACTGAATGATGAGGATTCCAGCAGGAAACACTGTATGTGACCTATAGCATGAGGCAGGAGGAGAGCGAGGGAGGGGAGAAGAATGTGGCCGTGGCTTTTGTAGGTCACCCCAAAGAAAGCACACACACACACACACACACACACACACACACACACACACACTAGTGGAAGCATCTACAACTAACCTACAATCATCCCATTAGCAAAACACACATACACACAGGTGCACACGTTCATTCCCACATGTTCTCCCTCACTTTTTCCTCCCATGTACACA
Source organism: Centropyge bicolor (assembly GCA_037975185.1). Classification (NCBI taxonomy): domain Eukaryota; kingdom Metazoa; phylum Chordata; class Actinopteri; family Pomacanthidae; genus Centropyge; species Centropyge bicolor. Next base: position 190,467 of record JBBMOC010000126.1, read on the forward strand.
CACACACACACACACTTACACACAAGACGAGATCAAGAAAGAGTTCACACGAACAGCGAGGCCTGTGGTATTTGTTGGCCTCAAGTGGGTCACTCACACACACACACACTCATACACACACACACACACACAGGACAAATAATCATGCAGCTTTCATCCTCCGAGGCAGGAAATGCTGCTTTTAAGCTCTGTGTGTTTGAGTTAAAAGACCGGTTCTCACACACACACACACACACAGACAATTTTTGGAAGTGTTACAGACATTTGACTCACATGTGCATAGAAACACACAAATGCAAGCTTTCAACAAGATAAACACACAAGTATAAAGTTGTGTTAGTGTTACGGATGTTCACACACACACTCACACACACACACACACACATTCCTTCTGTCTTTACATACCAACACATTAGTGGGGAAAAAAAGCCCCCGAGCTCCAAAAACTACAAACATGGCTGAGATTTGACAAATCCTGAAAGAATCCAAACAACAACAGTGGAAAGATTTGTCTCTCACACACAAGAGAGATAACGAGAGAGGGATGGAAGAAAGAAGGGATGAAGGGAGGAAAGAAGGAGAAATAAAGATCAGGTGAAAGAAGATGAAACAAATAGAGAAAGTGTGAAAGAGAAAGAGGCAAACTGTAAGTAAGAGGAGAGGCAGAAGGGGGGGGTGCAGGAGTGAATCAAACCGTCTTGCAGAGAAGAAGAAAAGAGCGAGAAGAAGAAGAGATGTTTGACAGGCGAGAGAAACATCTGAGAGGACGGAGAGAAAGAGGAGCAGTGGGAGGGAGTGATTAATGAAGGAGGGAGGAGGAGGAGAGAGAGAGGGAGACGACATTCCCTCTGTCCATCTATTGTGGAGAGACATGGGTGAAGAAAGAAAGAAAGACGAAGAGTAAAAAAATAAAATACACAAACACAAAGAAAGAAAACATCTAACAGACAGAGAGAAATTCCTCGCACGCAGATTCCATCATAAATCTTTTTTCCACTTGCTCTCTTCCAAAAAGGTCAAAGGTCACCTGTGTCAAGATAACATCGCTGCACCAACAGTTTTGGGAATCTGAAATGAAACAATAACCCAACTGTGTTTTCTTGATTTACCGAAGTCTCTTCCTTCAGTTTGCCTGTTGTGTCATGTAAAAACAGTGGATTTCTGAAGGCAGCTCCTGATTGGACGTCTGGATGTTTCTCTCTCAGGAGGCGGTTAATGTTTGTCGTGTTTGTGTTGGGTGATATTTAACAAAAAAAAAACTAAAATAAAGTCAAAGGCAACAAAATAGTGACAGTAAAAATTAACCCAACGAGAGAGAAAAAAGAAAGTCCTGCCGAGTTTGTCGAGACTATATCAGGATTATTTTCATGTTTTAAGAGTGAACGGTGCACATTTAGTTTCACCCTGTGACCGAGGCTAAAGAAAACACGGCCGTCACTCGAGGACCCTCCACAAAATAGATGGTGGTCTATTTTAGAGCCATGAGCCACAGTTGAAGAATCACATTGGGGAACAAAGGGAAAAACACCCTCATCCAGAAAATATGAAACTGGAAAGACTAAAAAACATTTTACCATCCTGGAATAACATCAGTCATCTCTAACAGCTGATCTATGATCTCTTACTGTTTGTTAATGGATTCATATTGAAGAAATTTAACTAAGTATTAAAGCATACACTTTAGAGTGAAATGCTAAAGAGGCTTTAAAAAACCTTTTTTTTCTGATTTCGGTAAATGATGGAGATGCTGTGGTGTTTTGAGGGGGAAATATTTTTATCACCAACAAAGTTTATGACATATGTCCAGAGTCAAGTTGACCGTTATCTCTATTTAAACACATTAAAATCGTTGGGGAAAGAAACTGTTCAGCAAAACACCAACAGCTTGTTTATTCTGGCGTTCCTCAGGGATCCTGATTAAGATACCTTTTTATTTCATTTCTGCTCTCCTCTTTAATTGCAAATTGAAGCTGTTTAAACTCTGAAGTCGTGGGTCAAGTCAAGTCTGTTTAAACACAAATTAAAGCTACACCAATAGAGAAATAACATAAAAATGGAAAAACACAAGTTGTCCACAGATGTTCAGTTACTTCATCTATTTCAGCTGAGAAAGGTGACTTTTGGGAGGAATACATAACATCCATGTCTAATCTCCACAGGTGTTCCTCAGGGTGCCTTATTAAGACTTCTTCATTGATTCACTAAAAAATGTTTAAATTCATCTTGAAGTCAAACAGATATTCAAACTCAACTTCAAATATGTTAAAACTGCAGAACAAAGACAAAGTGAAAAAGTGTCCCTCAGGGCTCCTGATGAAGACTCTCTCAAAAGAACATGAAACTTCTCGTGTTACTTAAACTTGTGTTTCTGTTCAAACACGTTACAGCTGCGGCACATAAGAAAGCAGAATGAAGTTTGAACGAGGATCCACCCCGATGAATGTGTGACGATCTCTCTGCCTGTCCGTCTATCTGTCCATCAGTGTGTGTGTGTCGCAGCATTGTTGATGTTAACACAACCTCAGACAGACTGATAATGGAGCAGCTGGAGCATGAAATCACACAGAAAGACAGGGAGAGAGAGAGAGAGAGAGTGAGTGAGAAAGAAAGAGAAAAGGACGAGAGACAGAGAAAGACAGCGAGAGACGGGCAGAGACAGGGGGATGAAATCAGGAGAGACAGGATGATATCTGAGCGAGCGAAAAACAGACAGAGGAGAAACACAAAAGAGAAATAAAAAGAGAGAGAGAGAGGGGTGGGGGGTGGGACGAGAGAGCATGACACAGGGTCACTGAGAGAGAGAGAGAGGGCGAGCGAGATGAAGAGAAAGACGTGGGGGAGGGCGAGACACAGAGAGAAAGAAACAGACACCAAATTCATTGTTTTCATTGTCTAATTCGAAGCACAGAGAGGATGGAGGGAGGAGGAGGAGAGAGCAGGAGGAACATGAGACGAGCTGAGAGCCATTCACACACATTCCTGCTCCGGACTCACGTTTGAGACCCGAGACGATTTGAAAAGAGTCGTCTTGAGAGCGGCTGAAATTCCCTCTGTGGCCTCGACTTCAACTTTTCCATCGGCGTGTTTACTTACACTCCAATAACTCAATTATATCCACATTAAGGCTCGTATTATTCCAACTGTCGTGTAAACACCTTAACCAGCTTATCTTATTGGATTTGAAGAGCGACTCCGGCCAAAATCTGCATTTGGAGCACGAAGCTCTGATCCTCTGTTGACATGAAAGACTCCACAAGTTATAAAAGGACGAGCAGGTTAATGCAGGGGGGGGGGGTTCTAATAATTAACCTTCGATCTGTCTGTCGCTCGTGTTTGGACTTTTCTTTCAAGATGTTTCAGGACGTTCGACAAACAAAACAGCTGTAAATGATGTGAAAGTGTCCACAACAAAAATATGACTATAGGAATATTCATGATATAACTTTTAAGTACTTTTGCATGACCTCATCATTTCTATGAGGATCGTCATCTTTTGCTGCATTCACTTGCACTCGGACATCTCTGTTTCCATCCAGCCACAACTTCTCCTGTATTTCTGAATGAGACTGAAACACTGAGCTGCACCTCGCTGTGATGAGCAGGTGAACGTTCATGGTCTCAGTCCGGCCTGTTTCCTGACGACCAGACTCCGTTGTGAATCCCAGGCCGAAGCTAATTTTACTCGGTGTGGGTGACACGCTGGAAAAAAAGGTTAAGAGCTCCTGATATAGTCTGAATAAACACACGCGCTCTGCGTTTCTGCTCCGAGTGCACTGACTCTTTTTAAGAATGGTGCCGTATTTATCCAGGAAAATGCTTTATGAGTGTGTTTACGCTAATTTTTAATGACTTCCTGTAGCACGTTCTCACACTCCCACGCATCCAGAGCGAGCCGCTGATGTGCAGACGGCCCCGTCAGCGCGGAGGTCGCTGACTCGTCTAATGGCACACTGGCTCTGTAATTGTTGTTTAGATGTTCCTCTCTGGGTTTTGGAGCCGAGTCCATGAACGCTGCAGCGAAACTGAACCGTCAGCGGAGACATGACCGGAGCAAAGGTCCGTGTCGACCTGCAGAACGAGTCCACTGTCACGGCCTCCGGACGACCGGAACATAGTTTTGGATTAATTTTGGAAAATTGTTTACTTTAACCAGCTTTGGTTGGATATTTGTCGGCTCCCACCAAACTGAACATGTCATGTTGCCACAGGCTTTGCCATTAAACTCCACGGAAGTTACTGATTGAGGGATTGATGTGAATGGACATTTGCAAATTAAAGCCAAACATTCAACAAAACCATTCAGTAAAAGAATCACATGACACAATGGGACACAATGATTGGAAGAAATGTGACATGAACCTTTTCTCAATGATCCGAACTTCCTGCATGTTGTCTGCTACATCTTTAGGCTTTAACCATCAATACTATATTTATTATTGAAGCTTATGGAGTTTCCTTATTAACAAATATTTTCACATTCAGCCGAGGCCTCACAAACATGTTGAATTCGTCTCCTTCCTCATAAACATTTCCCAAGTTAAAGCCATGTTTTTATATGTTTTGAAACCTGCATTGTTTACGTCCATGTTTGCATTTTGTCCACTGGTGGAACAGGACGAAACCTTCGACAGTAACATTCACCGCGTCACAAACCTGCTCATAAAAACACGGCTCCATGGTCAAAACACTCTGTTTTACCATCTGATGACAAAACATCCAAACTCAAAATACATCCATTTATCTCAGAGGCCAGACTTAAACACACTAGAACCACAAAGCAGCTGCTAAAATGCAAAAACAGGAGAAGAAAAAACTGAGCTCAGGACGAAGAGGTGATGATGGAAAATGAAGGAAAATGTAACTGAGACCAAAAAGAAAATAAAAATATTACACATTCAACGTCTGAGTGTCCTTTTCTAACAACACACACGTCTCTCTCTCTCTCTCACACACACACACACACTCTGTAGTTGTTGCTTACATAGACGCTCTTTCTGTTCTGTAAACTGCAATAAACCCAAACACACACACAGACACACCGTAAATCTCACCATAATACGCCCTCTGAGTGTACGTGTGTGTGTTTATATGTGTTTGTGAGCCTGTGTGCGTCTCTGTGTGTGTGTGTGTGTGTGTGTGTGTGTGTGTGTGTGTGTTTTATAGGTGTTGTAAATTTGGCTGCCGGCGTTGTTTTTATCAGCATATTCGCAAGCTGTTTAGCCAACGGTGCAGATGTCACTGTTACGACCACACACACACACACACACACACACACACGCACGCACACACACACACACACACACATCAAGCAATACACACATAAAGATGCAGAGAGAGAAACATGTACACACACACATACACACACAGGGCATTTGACACTGTTTATACAGTGTGGTATGTGTGTATAATCCTATCTAAATTCACCTGGTAGTGTGTGCGTCTATGTGTGTGTGTGTGTGTCAAGCCGACCCACCATTTGCATCTGCCTGCGTAAGCCCATATGATGCTTTTTTTCTTCGGCGTGTTTTTAAATGTATGCGTGTTCGGTGTGCATGCATGCAAGTGTGTGAAGGTCAGTGCAAGAGTGTGTGTGTGTGTGTGTGTGCGTCTGAGTGTGTGCATCTGAGTGTGAGTGTGTGTGAGTGTTATTTGATTAATGCTGAGAACCGTGGAGTGTTTAGAAAGAGGTCGCGACCTTTCAGCTTCCATTCAATCAGAGAGAGAGAGGGAGAATACCTCGATCCTCTTTTTGCTAACCTCTCTCTCTCTCTTCTGGCTTTTTCTTGCCCCTTGAGAATCTGATAAGCCTTAGTCAGCACACACACACACATACACACACACACACACACATACACACACACACAGAGATGCTAATAAAGCCAGCTCTTATTTACCTGAGGTGCAGCGACCACACTTGAACTACACGGCCAAAAGTCGTTTATATTTCTGTAGTAAATTAATTTCTGTTTCCACCAGGAGAAAATATGACATTTTAAAAATATGATGATAATGCTTTGAGTACTAAATATCACAGTCATGTTAAAGTCACATTATTGATCAATGAAATGTATATTTAGAAACAGGAGAAAGACCAAAAATCAACAACATTTGGTGGCAGAACACTGGTGACCGGATTCACTGTTATCTACAATGTTGAGACAGACGGGCAGCTTCCTCATTCATTTCAATGACACCAACGCTCTCAACAACCATCTTTCCCTAAACCTCACCAAGTCGTTTTTGCATTTGAACCCAGCCCAACCTCAGCCAGATCGTTCTCATGTTGCAAACAGATTTCGATAGTGATTTGTGACGGCAAAGACAGACGATCAGTCAGGTGATCAGTCAGGTGATTTTGCAACTTTCTGATTTGAGCGTCCACTCAGCCTGAGACTGGGGTACGTTATTGTCTTATTGGTACCTGAAACAACAAAACTCCTTTCATTCTTCATAACGTTCTTGTGGCTGAATTGCAGAAAATCTCCAAAATCTTGTTCAAAAAAAAATTCCAGCAGAGTGAATCCATCATTTATCCAACAATCACACGGTCAGGTGTCCACATACTTTTGGCCATATCTCTCTCTCCCTCTCTCTCTTTTATCCACTGATCTTTCTCTGAGTCAACACTTTCTTTCTTTCCCCCCTCTCTCTTTCTCCCATGTCATCTCTTTCCCTTCCTTCGTCCTCCCTCCACTATCTGTTAATTTGCTCTCTCTCCTCTCTTTGAACCTCTCCTTTAGCCCCCGCGGCCCCAGCCAATTACACACTGTTTGTCCACCCGTTTTCAATAAAACACGGCTCCCCTCCTTCCATTCCTTACCCTCCTTTTTTTTCCTCTTTTCCTCCCTCTCTCTCTCCCCCTCTGTCCACCCCCGACTGCTTCCGTCCACTCCCGTCTTCCTCCTCCTCCTCCTCCTCCCTTCATTCCCTTTTTTCATTTTTAATTAACTTCTTTTGTAACTTGGAAGCCCCCCCTCCTCTCCCCTCCTCCCCCCCCTCAACATGCCTCCTGCACTCCCACACTCTTTCTCACAAACACACACACTGAAACACACTCCTGCAGTGTGAGACTCGGCCTCCGTCTCCGCGCACAAACACACATGTAAATGGGGGTTAAACATGTTATTTACATATCAATTACAGGCAGACACGAATCAATGATTAATGCTCGCTCGGATCGGCTTAAACTAATCTGCCGCTGTTTAACTGCCGTGTCCGACCAGCTAAAGATTTCATACATTTGATTGAGATTGGAGGGTTTTTTTTATTTAAAGTAAATGGATTTCGATGACGTTGAGTCTTTGAGTCGGTGACTTGTGTCGCCGGTGAACTGATCCTAGTTTAACTGTTTAACTGACTGTGTTTCAGATTTAGACGAAGTCAGTTTGGAGCTCTTTGGGAAGTGAATGAATTTGGATTAATGTCAGTCTCTGTATCAATAAACTGAGTCGGTTTGGCCCATGAACAACTGTTAATGAGATTATTTGAGATGAGTTTGTTGATGAGACGAATTAACTTGGATGAATGACTTTGTGTTTTTTTTGGCCATCTTGGAAACTGCACATATTTTTCTTGGCTAAAGACAGATAAACTTTTAAACGTCTGAGCTCCGTATTAATCATTTCAGACTGAGAACAACATTAAACTCAATGATGATTTGAAAACTGAAATCATGTTAGAATTAGAACTGTTGAAACATGTGGATTAGTTTGGACTAATTTAACTAATTAAACCCATTAGTTAATGGATTAGCTCTGAGCCTGTTCGCTGCCACTCGTGAGAAAAATCCCTCTGAAGGAATTCATTCAAAAATAGAGTTTAAAACATGTTGAAGTGAACAGATGGAAAAGCAGAAACAGGAAACGGCCGAACACATATTTACCAAACCAGACGTTTATCGTAGAAACCGTCCGGCATCATAATTAAAAACTCAGTTAATGAACGAACAGCGAGTCGCTCTTTATGTGCCACTGCTCTATATTTCACCCAGCTTTCATGTTACAGTAAGTGGTTTTATTGGTTCCACTGGGCTTTTATGTCGGGCTGCAGTTTGTGATTTTACTGGCTTTAGCTTCAGTTTAATTTTGCTTTATGTTTAATCCTGCAGGCTATTCACATGGTTTTCATGTGTATTCAGACTGGAAACCAAATTCATGTAGGTGACGTGGAATCCAAGCCCGACATCATGTTAGCAACACGATTGTCTGACTGTTGGTGGAGGGGACAGAGGGCAAAGGTCACGCATGGTGTGTAAACTTGGAAAAAAAAAAAAAGTTCAAACCTTAACATGATCTTCAATAGTTCCTGTTTAGATTCTTAAACTTTCCAGCCTTTACTTTTGCTTCTTAAATTTCTATTGCAGATGCTTTACAAAGAATTACCTGCTCACTAATGAGGAACTAATTTGATTGAGATAAATGAACAATCAAACATGGAAAAAAGTTTGAAATGGAAGAAAAAAAAATCTTAAAATGCGACATCAGTGCGACTTTGACGAGACGCCAGACAGGACTCGCTGCGCCATCCCTCCGTCTGTTTTCCCTCTACCTGTCCCTCTGTCTTTTAAAGGTGGAGTGCACGCAGTGATTTATTGGTGACACCAATATGTCAAACACAGTGAGGAGGGGGGGGGGGAGAACGGAGAAGGAGGTGAAGAGAGGGAAAAACAGACACAGGAGGTGAAAAACGGAAAAGAAAGAAAGCAAACAGAAATAGAAAAAAGTGGGAGAAAAGGAAGCGAGAGACAAAAAGATGTTGTGCAAACTAAGACCGATTCAACAGTTACAGTGACGAGAGCATGAACACCCACCACACACACACGCACACACACACACACACACACACACACACACACACACACACACACACACACACACANCACACACACACACACACACACACACACACACACACACACACACACACTCCCACGCCGGTCGAATGATGAGAACTTCTTCCTCCATAAACGTCTCAGTCAGTTTAACCACTGTTATTATTCTAATCATGATGACATGTTTTTAAATGGATTATTATACGTTTTCATTAATAACACGCTGTCTGGGAAGGAGTTTTGACGCGCAGGGTGGTGGTGACGAGCACACACACACACACACACATCCATAAAAACAGATAAAAAGGGAAATATGTGCAATAATAGGGGGAAAAAAGAGTTTTAAGTTTTTAAGAAAACACACACACTCTCATGCTGCTGACATGTGTTCGCTGCTAATTACAAATTACTCCAAGTTAAAGTTTTTGTTAATAACACGCTGTCTGATAAAGTTTCTGTATGACGAGGCCGCTGGTGGGCGACACACACACACAAATATGCACGTATGCTCTTGTCATGTTTTTAATTGATTTCGGCTATAATTATTTTGTAATAACACACACACACACGCACACACACACTCTTATCTGTACGTCACAGCTTTTTAAAAATGGACGATAATTACATTTTTCTTCCTGTTTTTATTAATAACATGTTGTCTGTAGGAAAGCACACACACACACACACACACACACACACACACCTGTCATCCCCCCGCTGCCCTCTCTTTACCCTCGCTCAGCTCCTCCTCTCTGCTCTCCTTTCATCTCCTCCTTCGCCTCTGACCTCCTCCTCCTCCTCTCTCTCTCTCTCTCTCTCTCTCTCTCTTTGATATTGCAGTTTGCGAATGACGCTCGCTCTCAACTGTAAATCTGTTGGTTCCTTTTTTTTCCCTCTTTTTTTTTTTACACACACACACACACACACACACACACACACACACACACACCTCTGACAAGCTGTCACAATAAATAGAGAGATAAGACCAGGTGGAAGAAGAGGAGGGAGGGAGGAGTGAATGACAAGAAGATTGAATAAAAGAAGGATGTGAGGGAGGAAACGAGAGAAGAGCAGACAAAAAGGAAAAAAAGGAAAAAAGGAAACGGAGGCTGGCGAATGAGAAGAAAGAGATGGAGAATGAAGAGGAGAGGAAACAAGAGAGGAGAGGATGAAGAGATCGACCAAAAGATGGAAGAGGAGTAAAAAGAAAAAGGAGTGAGGAGGGCAAAAAAAGAGAGAGCAGAAGAAAAGAGGACAAGAAAGGAAAGGAAACAAGGAGATGAGAGATGAACCAGAAGAAGGAAGAGGAGGAGCAGGAAAAAAAAGAGGAGAGGAAACAAGGAGAAGAAAAAGGGAATGGAAGAAATGAGCAGGAATAAAGAGAAGGAGGGAAACCGGAGAGATTAAACTCGAGGGGGGAGAGCTACAAAAGAAGAGGAGGGAGAAGAGGAGGAGGTGAAAGGAGGAGCAGAGGAAAGAGATACGGCAGAGGGAGGAGGAGGGATGGAGAGATTACCTGGTGAACGAGAGGAAAAGCTGTTGTGACACTCCCTAATGCGATTTCTAAACCAATCTGCTAAGTGCACCTAAGAGACTGTGTGTGTGTGTGTGTTTAAGTGTGTGTGTTCACAGGCATCAAATAATCTTGTTGCAGACAACACCCCCCCTCCCTCCCTCCCTCCTTCCTCACCCCTCCATCCTTCTCTCTCTCCATCACTTGACATGCGTCCACACTGAAAATCTCGTCCTCACGTTTTCTTAAAGCCAAAAACTCAGCTTTAGACAATATATTCAATGTTTGATCATCAGCTTCATTGATTCCTGTAAATGTCTGCTTTTTCTGAATTTGACGGCAGCGACATGTTTGAAACAAGTTGAAAGAGAAAGTTGTGGACTGATCCAAAATCACCTGTTTGGATCCTTCCACAGGTAAACAGGTTCAATGGTAACAGGTGAGGAAAGCAAGGATGGAGAGAGGTTCAACACTTGGTGAACACATGACTGGATGAAGGAGATTAATACATGTGTGTTCGTGAATGACTGAATTCTGTTTTTATGTTTTACACAGCTTCCAACTTTTAAAAAGAAAAATCAGGATTGCATTAGAATGAATGTTGTATTTTGTTTTCCTTCATAAACTGTAACTTTAGTTGCTTATAGTTAACATAGAAATCACACTTCCTCCCTCTCTCTCTCTCTCTCTGGCTGTCAGTGTCTCTCGCCCCTCCTTTTGAAGACTCTCTCTAAAAAGCTGGAGACTGAAACAGCCTTTGTGAAACATTATCTATTTCCCAACACACACACACACACACACACACGTTGACCTGCCTCTCCCCTCTCGCTGTTTTGTTCAGTCCGCACACACACACACACACACACAGGGGGAGAGGATCAGTTCTTTTCCGTGGTGACAGAGGGTCATATTTCTTGCTTTGATCTTCACCTCTCTCTCTCTCTTTCTGTTTTCATCCGGAAAACAGAGACAGAGGGAGAAAGAGAGAGAGAGAGTCAGCTCGTTGTCTCTCGCCCTGGTTGGCTGGTTGGTTGGTAGTTTGGTAAGTGAAGCATGAAACCACCTCCTCTGAGACGCTGGCAGCCTCCGAGTCGCTGGATAGAAAATACAAAAATTAAAGCGCGGACAGGACGAGAGGAAGCCGCTCGCTTTACATCAGACGTGTTAGCAGCAGAGACGAGCGCTGTTACAGATACGTTACCCTGCTTATATAACAGGCAGCTGTCAAAATAAAAGCCTTCCTTTATTTAGATTTTGGGGAAGTTTTAAAAGGCAACTTTGTGTTTGGACTGTCTCCTCAGAATGAGCTCTAATGGTCAAGTGTGTGAACACATTCGAGGTTTTTCATGTTCACTCAACACGATGAGAATAAAAACAGACAAAGAGCTGAAAACAGGGACGTTCAAACACACTAGAACAGCTGGAGTCGAGAGAAACAGCTGGAGACACACAGACATCAGGCTGGAGCCTATTTGCCTATTTTTCACATTCTGAACATTCGACTACGAAAATTTAAGCATTAGTTTAATTTTTAATCTCAGCAGAAACATTGAGTTAATTCAAATCTGATTCATCTAACATGAAAACATGTTTTTGACTTAACTAATCACTCTATGACTTTCTGTTTCACTGATCACTTCATCGATCAATAACGACAGATCGAGTTTCGATGGCGTCTGATTGGTCGTCATGTGGCTCTTAACACACACGTTCACACCGTGGCGAGGCGACCTCAGCTCCCCGCCGGCCAACGCTTTAACCTTTATCAATTAACCAGCAGCACAAAGCGGAGCTGAAACCAGACACACACACACACATGCACACACGCAAACAGAAACAAAACACACAAATATGAGCACACACAAGTACAACACACCAAAACAGGCGAATATGAACACCACCGCAGACACACACACACACACACACACACACAGATGTAACCTGAGCCAGTGTGACAACTGATAGCTCTGTTTGTGCTGGAGAATCACACACACACACACACACACACACACACACACACACACACACACACAGACATACCTCGGCCAGAAGGCAAAACAACTGACCGTGTTGGAGCGTGTGTGTGTGTGTGTGTGTGTGTGTGTTTTACAAACCACTGTGCTCCATTAAAAGAACTTAATGCCCCATGCAAAGAATGAAAAACACCAAATTGATGAAAGGAGTTCACGCTGAGTGTGTGCGGATGTTATTCTGCGAGTGTGTGTGTGTGTGAGAGTGTGAGAAGCCGCAATGCTTCACAAAAACAAAACGACTTTGCTCCCCCTGTGTTACAAACAATACGACCTCCATCATCTGTGTGTGTGTGTGAGTGAGTGTGTGAGTGTGTGAGTGTGTGAGTGTGTGTGTGTGTGTGTGTGGGCTCTAACAGCCTGTCGTGATAAGGAAAGCCCAGAATAACACTCCGACATCAGCAACCCTCCCTCCTGTCACTCACTATCGATTCCCTGGCACACACACGCACACACACATACACACAATCAAGGAGGTGACAAGGATAGATTCTCTCTCCTCCCAAAAAAGCTCAGCGGTTTGATAAAAATCATCTGCAGTGTTTGCAAGTGAAACCTGCTCATCTATGTTCATATGTATTAATTTCTACATTAAAAGAAATTGTGTTTATCTCAGCAATCAATCTCAGATATGAATTTAAAGCATCCTTCAAAATAAAAGCCCAAGACAAGGCCTCAGTAAAGCTTTGGCATAAAAGTAAAGCTCTGATCTCGCTGATTTTAAAGCGTCTCTGTTTCTAATGACATCATCTGTGATATTCTATATTTCTCTTATTGTCAGCAAATTCTATGCAGAGACCAAAACCAGCGACACACTGATCCGTGATGAGCTGTGTGAGTGTGTTTCCTCTTCCTCTCGCTCCATTGTTGTCCAGATTAAAACTCATCACTGAGCCTCACTGTTGTTCCTTCATCACCATGAACACACACACACACATACACACTGTAGTTTATCTGGACTCAATCCCACCAACACCGTCCTGCTGCCACAAAGACTCACTAGAGACCAAATGTGGATTCATCCGCCGCTGAAAATAGTCCCAAACAGATGCACCGTTTCTTCCTGATTGAGCAACGATTGATAAAAAACTTGAGCTGTGAGTAAAAGAATTGAGAAAAATCTTCTTCTAAACATCTTTGTGGGTGAAGCTGTGTTTGATGCATCTTTTATTTTTCCCTTAAATTTCACATAATCGACCGCGCTGTCGGGGTCACGAGACCAGCTGATTCGCTTGCAGCAAATTTAACAGCCTCCTTCCAAATGACACAAACAACATGTCTCTTTTCGCAGCTCGACGAACCTCCTGACAAACTTTTCTGTCACCGCAGAAATAAAGAAAAGCTTGTGTGGCTCTGGTGAACTTTTAAACCATCGGGGTATTTAAAAGTCTGCAAGTCACAGAGTTGATGTCATCTCCTTTAAATAACTCTTATTTAATTTTCCAACTTTAGCAGGACGTGTGGGAACTCGGCGCTCGTGATTTCTCTTTTGTTGCTTTTGAGCCTCAGAGAAGAAAACGATGTTATTTAAATTTTAAAAAAACAAAACACAGGTTAACATAATGTAATTGAGTTGAAAAAAAAAAAAAGCGGCAAGTGGATCTAAGTGGTCGTTGCTTTTTTATGGTTGCCGAGAAGACAAAGTATGCAGGAGCCCAGTGGGAGTTTTCTTTCTCTCTTTTTTTTTTGAGCATTTAATTTTTCCTTTCTTTTCCCAGAGCAACGTCAACAGAGAGAGAGAGGGGGGGAGAGAGAGAGAGAGAGGGCGAGGGAGCAAGAGGCATTAGAGGAATGTCAATATGATTGGAGAGAGAGAGGAGTGTGTGTTCGCTGGGCGTTCGACAACAATGGCTCTCCAGCCGTGTTGTTTCATGCGCATTCACATGATCCATTATCGGCCCTGACATGTACCGCTGCGTGCGAGTGTGAGAGAGGACGGCGTGATTGAGACGAAGAGACAGAGGAGAGGGGCGAGAGACGGGGACGGAGGAGAAGACAATTAGAGGCAGGAACACACCTCTGATGGAGTGTGTGTGTAGGAACGACAGAGGGGTGAGAGGGTGAGACAGGGGGAGAGATAAAGAGGCAAAAAATAGCAGAAGACAAACAGAATGAAAACTGCTCTTCAAACGCTGACGCCGGTTCAGGCTTCATAAACTGCAGACTCGTGTGTGTGTGGTCAGCTAAAAAAAAAAAAAAAAACAGAGGTCACTCTCCAACAATCCGGCGACTCCACGGCAACACGACGCTGTTAATAATTAGCCGAACCACCTCAGAACTATCGCTCCCATCTTCCAGCGACACTAAAATAACCGGCTGAAAGACGACGTCCAGTTCCCACCGAGACCCTCATGTGAAATTCCAGGACTTTTCAAGGAGTTTCCAGAAATAGGTCGCAGCGTTTTACAGGAGGCCGAACATGCTCCGTCCTCCTCTCTGTGTTTCAGCGACGAGAATAAAAGCTGAAAACCAACATGTCAAACTAACAAGTACTCGCCATCATCACCCTCATCGTCTCAGTTTGGATGTATGTAGTAGTATGTAGTAGTACTATGAAGTATAACGCTGCCAAAGATCGATGTAGGCTGCAACTTTTTAGCCGTTAGTTGTTCACATTTTGGAAAATTAATACCATTAAAATTAGCTGAATCAGCCATCAGCAGTTGCTTTCTGCACTGAACTCATGGATGTACAGACAATTCTCACTCGTTCATTTGAGATGGAAGAAAGAAGGCAAACAGATCATCTCTTCTTCTGCGATTTATAAAGCAGATCCATTAAAGATCAGAGTTAATGATAAACTCAGGAAGTGCAACTCACGCTAAATTTTAAAATGTGTGTATGGCGCTTGTGCTTTCAGATTTGACTGAATTACAAATCAGAGAAGAAGAGAATTTTAGCGAGAATTTGACCAATCAGACGCTGAGGATGTAAAAACACCCCAACCTGTATCTGACGCAACGTCTTCGTCTTCAGGTCTGTTTTCCTCTGATGTAAAGTGACGAATATATATTCATGCGTTTGAGGTTTTTATTCAGGCTGTCAACACTGATACATTAATGCTCAGGATTAATCTGGAAACCTTGACACGTCAGTTCTCTAAATGAATCACAGCATCACGTTTGACTCCGGATCTAGATCCAGGATTCGAGGAGTCAGAGAGCGAGGAGGTGAGGAGAGACAGTGAGAGAAGAAGAAGAAGATCCCTCCTCCTGCCTGAGTCAGGCTGAGGCAAAGTCCACAGACAAAACTCCAGACAGGGACAAACAGATGAGAGTCCAGTGTCAGGTCAACACACAGGTAACATCTGCCTCAGCAGAACCAGAGAGAATGTTCAGCTTCTCAGGCCACATGTGAAGAAGAAGAAGAAGAAGAAGAAGAAGACGAGTTTGAGTCTGACGTTACTTTGCAAACAATTTCCAGACAAACTGTTGTGCTTGTCTCCTAATTACGACTGAAATGACGGATGTTTTGGACAACACCAAGAAGACTGAGACTTTTTACTCTGCAGATTAAGAAACTGAGAAATCATTAAAACTAAACTGATAGATTCTTCGAACCTGTGTGTCGTGCTTTCAATCCCGCCTCAAAACACGCAAGTAAATACTAATATTTGTAAATTGTGATTGACTAAATTACAGTTTTTTACTCAAGCTTCAATTTTATTTTGAAATGTGCATCAGGAAAAGCAAAAGTTCTTAAGAACTAAATTAGAAGAAAACTGTCTTTCTCAGGAGAATCTCTTTCAGTCTAATGTGAACTGAAACCTTTCTTTTCTCTGGAGACGTTTCAGGACATCGAAGCTCCAGTTTAACATTTTGATGCTCGTCTTTTCAATGAAGGAAACAAAAAGGTGCTTCTATGTCAAAGTGTCGCCTGCAGTGAAGCTGCATCTCAATATAAAGAGTTTTCTGCTTCAGACTGGTTGTTTCCTCTCGTCTCAGTTTACGTTCTCGTTTTTGAAAATAATGACATATTTAGAGTGTGTGTGTTTGCATGTGTGTGTTTGAGCCTTAAAGCCAGATGACTCGTTTCAAAATGGTGGAGACGCAGGACGTCACCTCAAAGCCTTAATTTGAAAGGACGAAGCAGTTGGTTTAACGGAAACAGTGTGAACAAGCAGGTGACAGGTACAGCAGGCCTGCACACACACACACACACACACACACACTATACATAACAGGCATTAAAACACACTCTGTAATGTGTCTGTTTACACACAAACACACATTAAAGCCACCTTTCTCCAACAAACACACTCTCACACACACCATAAAGCTCTTCCTCCCTCCAACACACACACACTTAGATAAACACGCACACACACACAGTGGTGAGATATAAAGTAATGGATTATGAGTATGAGAAGCTTTTCCATAACTAAAGCCAACAGAAGGTTGTTTGCTTTGTGTCTGTTTGCTGCCGGTGAGTTTTTACTTCACTGAAACACCAAAACTAATGAAACGTGTCCTGCAGCACACACACATACACACACACACACACTTCTATCAAGCTGCAAGTCCAAACAGTAAAAGCCTCGTTTTTAACAAATATAAGCAAAAATAAAAATAAAATACTGATAACAGAAGCTGATTCAATTTCTGCAACAACAAACCAGCAACATCATGTAAATATCTCCTTAAGGAACAGTTTCCAAAGCAGGAGCATGAAGGTGACACAAGCAAAATATAATACTGTCAAAATATAGAATAATATTAGACTGACATCATGCATTTAGCTCATGATGGTCAGGCCATTTGAATATGAGTGATAGGAATCAGACAGTTGAGCCAAACTGAAAAGCAAATGAAGAACCAGGAAGGATGAAAATTATTTTAGTGCAACTTCATCATAAATCGTCTCTTTACCGTCACAGAGTTTAAGTGAAGAAATGTGACTTTCACTACAAACAAACCGGAGCCTCGAACACACCTGAGGTCAAGAAGCACGCGGGTGAATGTTGGCGTTCGATCGAGCGAAAAACTTCGAATAAAGAAAAAGAAGTTTCGCCTCAAATGTTGCAGCAGGAAAAAAAAGTGACTTTAAACTTTTTGCAGCCACGCGCTTCAGTCGCTTCGAGCTGGGTGCGAAAGGTGTGTGTCCTACCTGGCGCTCGTGCAGTCCTGGTACAGCGTCTCGAAGTCCTTCCGGGAGATGAGCTTGCAGCGGTTGACGCCGGGCTGGATGGCCCCGAGCCCCCGGAGCACGCGCACCTGCTCCACGGTGCACACCACCGGGCTGATGTCCAGCCGCTTCAGCTTGGTGTACACGGTGTGCAGCCCCCCCACCAGGTGCTTGAGGAACAGGTCGAACACCTGCGGCAGGCAGATGAGCTCCTGGCCGTCCACGCTGAAGCTGGCCACCTTCACCCCGTGCACCTCCACCAGCTTGCACTCGCTGCACAGCCCGGGGCCGGAGGGGGGCTGCGCCGGACCGGGGGAGCCCAGCGAGCCCAGCCCGGAGAGGCCGCCCGGCAGGAAGGCGCCGAGCATGCCGCCGGTGAGCCGCGGGGACGGGGACAGGGAGTGGGTGTGCGCCGGGCTGGACGTGCCGGTGGAGGACACCGAAGTGTGGAGCGCTTCCGGGCCGGAGCGGTAGAGCGCGGCCGGGGTCGGAGCGCCCGAGCCCGGGGAGAGGAGCGGAGGGGAGCCGGGGAGCGACATGGAGGAGGTGGTGTGAGGAGCGATGATGAAGAAGGCGCACACACTCTCTCTCTCCTGGACACACACTCTCACACACACTTTCTTCAGGCTGGTTCCAGCTGTGCGTCTTGTCTCACTCTCTCCTCTCTCTCTCCTCCTCCCAGGTGTGTTCTCCTGCTCCTGCTCCTCTTCCTCTTCCTCCTCTTCCTCTTCCTCCCGTCTCTCTCGGAGCTCTCGGTCCCGGGTCCCTGCCTGCAGAGCAGACTGTCCGGTCTGTGCGTAAAAGGCACCGGATCAGCCTCCAGGTCAGACTCGGTTTGGTCCCGCCTCCCTCACGCACGACTGATGGCCGCTTGGACCAATCAGAGGAGACTCCTGGTGGGACCGGGGATGTGATTGGAGAGAGGAAAGTGGGAGGAGTTTGTTACACCCCATTGATGTGTGTGTTTATCTGTGTGTGTGTGTGTGTATCAGTCCGATCTCTCCTTCAGCTGTTTCATAAACTTTCTCACGAGCTGCTCGATGCGCAGACGGGAAGTTTTTATTTGTCTTCATCATCATCATCACCGTCATCATGTTGTTGTTTTTCCTTGGTGGAGTCTCTCACCCATGTGCGTCCAGCCGTGGCTCACATGCGAGCTCTGGTGGCCACAAGGACGCATGTTCCTCCAACACTGACCCCTGATCAGTGAAGGACTCATCATCAGACTGGAGCTGGAGGGAAGGAGGGAAGGAAGGAAGGAAAGGATGGATGGGAATGATTGAAAGGAACAATAAAGAAGGAAATAAAGATAGTTGACCAACATAAGAAAAAGGAAAGGAGTGAATTAGAAGGAAGGAAGGAAAAAGGAAAAGGAAGGATAAGAATGAAGGAAGGAAGGAAATAAGGGAGGGAGGAAAGGATGGATGGGAAAGATTGAAAGAAGCAAAAAAAAAATAGCTGGAAATAAGGGCATTTTATCTAAATAAGAAATAGGAAGAAGGAAAGGAGTGAATGAAGAAAGGTAGGAAGGAAGGAGGGAGAGAAAGGAAGGAAGGAAATGACAGATATGGAATGAAGGAAATAAGGACAAAATGAGAAAAAAGAACAAAAAGAAGGAAAGGAATGAATGAGAGGAGGAAGGGAGGAAGGAAAGAGAAAGGATGGAAGGAAAAGAAAAAAATTAAACGACACATGGTGATAATTTAAACCACAAAAGAAGAAGAAAAGGGATTAAGAGAGAAAAGAATAAGAAAAGAGATCATCATGTCGCACCAGAGAGAATTAATTACTGCTGTGTGTGTGTGTGTGTGTGTGTGGGTTTAAGCAGTGAAATGGGATTGAGTGGTGTGGATTACAGACACACAGGGTTTTTATAATCCCGTGTAATCTCATTACACTGAGGAACCCTGACTGACTGGAAGAGGAACATGGAGGGAGCAGATCTCCTGCAGGTGAGGACGTCGACGCCAACGCAGACTTTCAGTTAACTTTAAAAAAGACTTTTGCAGAAATGAATCAAAAGTCGCACGTTTTCAGATTGAATTTTAGCTTGTTTAGTGCAAAAAACAAAATTGAACACTTGTAAATAAAAGAGTGAAGCAAAGGAAAAGAGTCAAAGTCAAATCTCTGCGAACCTTAAGTGAATCAGCAAAACTATAAAAGCCATTTGCTCCAGATAATAAAAATGTTTGTAAAATCATAATGTGCATGTTTCCATAAAAGTGCTGTGTCCGTCATCGTCCAGCTGTACGAGTGTACGACAAATTTAAGAGCATGAATAAATGGGTGAAGAAGGAACGAGGGGTCAAGGAGACAAGGCGGGGAAGAGGAGATAAAAAGGTGAGACAAAGTAAGAAAGAAGAGAGAGAGATAAAGAGAGAGAGTCGGAGACGAGAGGGCAATAATTTGTCTCTCAGGACTAATAATGATCAGACTGAAGCTGGACTCGGGGAGAAAGACAGAGAGGGAGACAGAGAGAGATGAGGTCTTACTGGAGGTGAATATCTCTCAGCGGGGTTATAATGACCCAGATGAACTTGGACTTTGGGATGTGGAGAGCGAGGAAGAGGAGCGAACTCGCCGGGCGATGAAGAGGAGGTGGTGAGGAGGAAGAGGGAAAACAGAGGGAGGAAGAGGTGAGGAGAGAGGACAAAAGTGGAAAAACTTGTCTGCAAAATGTTCTTCATCCCCCGAGAGAGAGAGAGAGAGAGAGACAGAGAGAGAGAGAGAGAGAGAGGGAGGAAGATGTTCGACACAAAAGGCCATTTTGCTGTTTTCCGACTCGTCCTCTTGTCATATTTTTGTGTTTCTCTCTGTGGAGCGGGAAAACACGAGGGACCTGATGTCACCTCCACGGATGATGTCACACTGCTCAGGGCCAATCAGATGTCACCGTGTTTGCAGGCGGACACGTCGCCGATGGAGTCCGGAGAACAAAATGGGCAGCGCCACTTTCAGCTCTGACTCCAAACGAATCTGAAGAACATCAATAAAACCAGAATACAACCATTTACAAACAAACTGTGTTGACTGACGACGCTTTTATCAAACTGAAACTGATGCTCTCAAAAGACAAGAAATCACCAAGAAACCATCAACATCAACAACAAACATGAAGAGAATCACTTGTTGAAAAACAGAAGGAAACATTTCGTGATATATGATTCAGTGATTTTCATGTGAAGGTTTTAAGTTTGTTCTTTCTATTAATGTTAAGTCAGTGATGATGATCGAGCTTAAAACGAAGCCGCTCCTCACGTCTGTGTCCAACTTTGCTGTTTTCTTCTTCGGTAACTTTCCTGGAACATACATCACTGTCAGGTGACGCTGCTGTACCTGCAGCCGCCCTGAGAGTCTCCTCACTGATGAACGACGTTATTCCCCCGACTCGAAGCAGGAGACCAGTTTGTTTGACTGAAATCAACCAAACCAACCAGCAGATCTTAAAACCACCATTTTAACATGTATTGATTCAGACAGAGTTTTTAAAGGCAACAACTAACAACCTGTTTTGTTGGATTGTTCATGTTGAATTCAGCTTTTTCATCTAACCTCGACGCCTAAACAGCCTCAGACTTTCCCACCAGTTTGTTCAGTCTTAACCTGGAAACCTGGACGTCTCCGACCCGAGGCAACGACTCGCAGCTGCAAATCACCAAATCAATGGGAAGTAAAAAAGGAACGAAAAGAGGACTCGAACGATGAGACGAGGAAAGAAAAAATAGTGAAATAAAACTGAGGAATCGATTCAAAAAGAACAAGAACGAAAAGAAGGAAGTGGATGAAAGATAATAAAAGGAGAAAATGAAGAAGAAGGACGAGAGAGAGAGAGGGGGAGGACTTTAGACTCGGGTGCTGGGTGACATTGGTCTGCTGGCTTTTTATAATTTTCTTTTTTTATTTCACTCTGGGACAAAAACATGAATGAGAAAGGAGCCGCGGGCTGTGTGACTGTGTGTGTGTGTGTGTGTGTGTGTGTGTGTGTGTCTTTTCAAACTCTTGTCTCACATACACAAACACCTCAGTTCTTGTCCAAAGTGTTTCTATGTACAAACACACACACACACACACACACACACGCTGCTGCTGTATCTGAGCCATCACTAGAGGCCATCAGGATTTATTTAGCTTTTATTTATACAAGCTTAAAGTCAAACCATCCATCTCACACACAATAGCCCCCAGCTTTCATTACAGTGTGTGTGTGTGTGTGTGTGTGTGTGTGTGTGTGTGTGTGTGACATTGCGTGCATGTAAGCAAGTTTTGTGTTTGCGATGATATACAGTAATTCTGAGATGACACGTGTGTGTGTGTGTGTGTGTGTGTGTGTGTGTCTTTTCCCATCATCCTCGGCACCTCCAGCGATGATGTTGACGACGGCGGCTCGAGTTGTGTTCTTTAATAATCTAATTCAACAACACAATTACCAAGTGTCAGACTGCGGAGCGAGCGACTCGAGGCCGGACGGAGTGACAGCGACGCTTCGTTTCCAGATAAATGTTTTTTTTTTTTTAACAATCATCAGCTAAATTACAACTTAATGGACAAGTTCAATAAAAACCTCCTCTTGTTTTACCCTCACATGAGGTGGAAAATAACTTCGTCAATAGTGATGATCAGTTGTTAAATATTCAGCTGTCTTAGTGTAACTCGGCCGCAGAGAAGCTGGACTGTGATTGGTCGGAGTTTGTGCTGATTTTTCACCTGTTTTCAGCCTGTTTCTGCTGCATTTGCTAAATCTAGATATCTCATGTTTTTATTGTTTGCAATGAAGTTTGTTATAGACTTTTATTTCTACTTCAAGGATGAGCTGTGACACAGAATCGTGATCAACTTTTCTTCTAGCGCCACCATCAGGTCAAAATTGTAATTTGTGCAATACTTTGGTTTATGACCTGCAAAAAAAAAAAAGATATTCCCATCAGCCTCAGCTGTGCTTGGTGATAATTAGCTAACGTTAGCACGGACATGATAAACATCAGTGTTTTAGCATCGAACTTTGTGGGCATGTTAGCATGTAGCATTTGCCTGACTTGTGCATTCATGTGGTTTTATACGTTGATTTCTCAGATGTAAAAAGTCTTTTTAAATGCAGCTTCCAGTGGACACTAGAAAATGATTATATTTGTTTCATTTTCATGTCAGTTTCAGAAACACGTGGATGACGACACAGATGTTGCCTCCGTGTTTTTCTGCACTTGTTTGTTTTACAGATCAGAGATGAACCTTGAGACAGGGAAGGAACAGGCGTTTATGCAATAAAAAATGTTCTTGGGCAACATCCAGTCTGAAGTAATAAAGGCCGAGCTCGTTCCTGCTCCCACTTCTTTCTGTCCCTCTTTTTTTCCCCCCTGCATCCCCCTCCGTCCTCCACCTCTCCTTCCCTCTCTGCCCTTCATCCCCCCTTCTCTTTATCACTCCGCTCATAAAACCTGCTCATCCAGAAAGAACAGACTTTAGAGGAGGATGGAGGAGAGAGAGAGAGAGGGGGAGAGAGAGAGGGAGGGAGAGGAGGAATGAATGAGGGATGAAGACAAGGAGAGAGGAGGAAGAGGAAGATGAAGAGAGAGATTTAGGAGAAGAGAGAGAATTAAGGGCGCAGCAGTATTTGCGATAGTAAAAATTCAGACTCAATTCATTTTAAATGGAGTCGATGAGTGGATTTGCTCACAGAACTGAAGTGAATCAGTTTAGCGTAGAATCAAATTCTGGTGAACTTTGACCTCCAAATTAGCACCATTGATCCATTTTAAACTGTCTTCCTTGTTCAGACCTCTGAAGAAACTGAGAGTCAGCTCTGGAAAAACATGGTCAATGGTAGAAATCATCCACGAGTGCAAAAACATCTCTGGAATAAACTGTTTTAAATAAACTGTTTTAGGAAATTAACTTTTTCACTTTATTTCCAGAACTGTCAAGTGTGAACATTTAACTAGTAAACAACTCTTAACTCGCAAACACGACTGACGATAAGGAAAAGACGACAAAGCCAGATGTCGACATCTGTTGCTAGCTAACGTAATGTATCGTAATTTTTTATTCACGCAAAGTCTCTCATCGTCTAATATTAAGTTAACCAAACCAATACGAGCTAACGGATGTTTACAGCTAATCTGCGCAACATTTTTCAGTCAACCTTGAATCTGCAAATTTAATACCTGAAGCAAATTAAATTTAAATTAAATTAAATTTATGATCTTAATTTCTTGATTTTGTTACAAGACTATTTAAGGAGACATGTTTACCGTTGTTTGTCTAACCTCCAAGTGAAAGTAAAAATATCAAATTTGTGGTTTCAAAGTTCGCAAAGACAAAAATCAATAGTGACAATATCTGGCAACCTGCACGATAACCAGACATGTTTTATGTTGTGTAGTAGTTAAAGTAACAAAACACTGGGTGTAAATACGTTAGCTTTAATTATTACGTTAGCTTATTTTCAACCTCCCCAGTTTTTCCCTGTTTTCAGTCTTTATGCTAAGATAAACATGTCAATCATCTCGTTTCACTCCTGGAAAGACAGAAAATCTTTCCCAAAATGTTGAAGTCGTCCTTTTATTTATTTTTGGTTAGTTCACTCAGAAAGATGTTATCCGTTAGTGAAACCAGCTTCTAGCCTGAATTTCACAGGTGAATTTTTCTGTGCCAGTTTTTGGTCAGACTGAAAAAAAGAGAGAGCGTAAAGGAGGGAGGCAGAAAAAAAGAGATGAAGAGAGAGAGAGAGCAGGTCTCAAGGTGACTAGTCGTTGTCCTAATTCCTCTTTTAAAACAGATAAAGAGGCCAAAAACACAACTCACTCTCTCTCCCTGCTTCTCTCATTCATCTCTAATGTCTCTCGCCCATCATCTCTTCCTCTCCTCGCCCTCCTCATCCTCCCTCCCTCTCTTCCTGCCATCTTCACTGAAAGAGGTTAAAAACACCCATCTCTCTTGCTCTCTCTCTCTCTCTCCCTGTTTTTTATATTTAACTCGTTCTCTCTCAGCGTTTACATCCCTTCATCCCGACGCCGCCCCCTCTCTCTCTCTGTTCCTGTCGTCTTTGCCAGCAGCGATGTCTTCAAACTCTGATTGATGATGTTTGCCGTCGGTTACCGTTGTGTCCTGCTTTCTGTTTTTACCAAAATACTCTCTTTCTTTCTCTCTCTCTCTCTCTCTCTCTCTCTCTCTCTCTCTCTCTCTCCTCCCAAAACTTTTTCAACTTTTTTTTTTTCAAACTGCTGATGTGAAAGTCAACTCCCTCCTGCTGGGTCGCAAGGACAAACACTTAAATCACTATGTGTGGTATAAGAATGTATAAATAATGTTGATTAGGATTTACATGGATATTGATAATGTGAATTTAGTTCTGACGCAGAAATGACGACTTTAACATTATTTTATCATATTGGCTGGATCTAACGTTGGTGGGATGGTCACTTGTTTCTGATTGGTTTGGGCAAAATTATGAACGCAACATAACAGAAATCAACTAAATTGAACCACATGAATCGCGTTTGGTGAAACTGTAGATTTATATTTATGTTTGAATCCATTTGACAAAAACATACCTTCACCACTTCTGTCTCATTGTCTTTCCATGTTTACTTCATTTTCACTTGACCCTCATTCTTGACTCTCCATCTTTCTCCCTCCATCCCTCCTGGATAGATAGATAGATAGATAGATAGATAGATAGATAGACAAGACAGTGTGGTTGGTTCATTAATGGGGAGCTTTATTAAATGTGTTTTTTAATGTTTATTTCATTATTAACATATAATCAGTGCCATCAATCACTGTGACAGCCACCTATTGTCAGCCTGGCTGTCACACCGCACCGCTGTCTGTGTGTGTGTGTGTGTGTGTGTGTGTGTCGCAGAGAGAGAGAGAGACAGTGTGTGTGTGTGTGTGTGTGTGTGTGTGTCGCAGAGAGAGAGAGAGACAGTGTGTGTGTGTGTTTGACGCAATTTCAACAAGGTGTTTAAAATCAATAGTCCTCGTCTTAAGGCGAAGGACAGAGGAGGCAGCGTAAGGAGATGAGAGAAGGGAAGATGAGAGAGAGGGCGGAAGGAAGGAAGGAAGGAAGAAAGGAGGCAAGGAATTATAAAAAAAAATTAGAGAAAATAAAGGACACAAAGACGATGGATGACGAATGAGAAGAAATCAATGTCATTTAAATTTAGCTTCATCTCTCAGTGGTATAAATACAAGCAGCAGTGTTGTAAAGGTCAAAGGTCAAAGCAAGGGTTTAGCTTTCATGCTAACACAAAAGAGCTACAATAAAGGAATGAGGCTGATTTATTTCAACATATTGTACTAAAAATAGGGGACAAATCGCATCCTATTGAATCAATACATTAACATTTAATTCTCACTTTAAATTCTCAAACTCGAGTGTCTGAAACTCAGCTATTTCTATACTGTTGATTTAGCTCTTGTCCAACAAGTCAAGTCCTTGTTTTGTCTATACATTTCACTGACGGCATCTTCATCTTCACTGGTCAAACCTTCCCATGTTACTGTCGCAGTATCAGCAGTATTTACATGTTCTTAATCCCTGTAATAACTACACAACACGTGTCTCTGTGATTCAGGTAAAAATAAACCTCAGAGCTCGCAGTCGGACTGTTCCTGGTTCAAATCCCAGCTTGAAAACACTTCACAACCTCTGAAACGTCCAAAGCCGAGCATTTGATGAGGAAACAGTTTGAAGAAACTACTGTTGATTTTGGGGGGAAAAAAAGAGTCATGAAGTGGTTAAGAAGTGGACATTAAACAAAAAAATCAGAGAGGAAAAAACACCTTCAATCGAGTGAATCAAACCCAAAGCTGGTCGCTGTTGGGAGGTTTGCGCTCGGGGTCCCTCAGGTGGAGCCGCACTTTTTTTTTTGCCTCAAAAATAAATAAATAAAAAATCAACAGGGACCGAGGAAATGGCACGGGAAGAGTGGAGGCGTTTGGACGAGGGCTCGGCTTTAAATCTGACTCGGAAAACTTTATTGATCCGAGTGCCAAACGGAATTATGGAAACGAAGCGGGAGCTTTGAAGAGAAGTTTCACTGTCGTTATCGTAAGCTCCTATAATCCATCATATCTGGGAATCAAATTAACATATATTTACACGAACACACACACACACACACACACAGTTAAATGCAAGCAAGCACTCACATAATTTCTCTGTCTCTCTCTCACACACACACACACTCACTCACACAGAGGCCAAATCATTAGTTGTAGGTTAATTAGTGTTATAATTAATAACCCAGCAGACATGTGTATGTGTGTGTGTGTGTGTGCGTGCGTGCGTGTGTGCGGGGTGGGTGTGTACGTGTAACGAGGGGTCGGGAGTTAAATCATATTAATTTCAACATTGATTAAGCAATAAAAAAGACTTTTAACCAGCGGGGGTGTATATCACTTCACCACACAGGCATCGCAATTTAAATCTATGTATTAATTAAAATGCACGTGTGTGTGTTCGTGTGTGTGTGTGTGTGTGTGTGTGTGTGTGTTGCCGAGCTTGACGCAGAGGTTTCTAGAGCGAGGAAGGGATCAACACTCTTTAACAGAGATAAAGAGAGGGAGGGGGGGTGATAGCAAAAAAAAAAAACATGGATGTAATTCAGAGAAAAGGAGCAGAAACAGAAGAAGAAGAAGAGGAGGGGATCGAGGGAACGTGTGAGAGGTATAGATAAAATGAAAGAGAGAGGGAGGGAGGGAGGATGGAGGGGGGGAGGGGGGAGAGAGACTGACTGCTGTGTGATTGGATAAGCGCCAGTGACTCTTTGAAATTGCGATCTCCTCAGATATGCATTTCAACGTATAGCTTAACTTCCCTCATATAGATAACAGCTTCGTTAGCCGAAAAACTTTGCCAACTTGAAAGCCATTGCGCGAGGCGTTTCCGCTTCAATTTCCCACTCAGGCTTTGGTGATTGATCTGCTTTGAAGGGGTTATAAGCCTTCGGATGCAAGAGAGCCAGGAAGAAGTGACGTTTTCATGGCTGCGAAACTTGGACGGGCGCGCGTGGCGGCGGCGGCGACTCGCAGGTTTCCCAGAGCACGAGGCAACAAAGGTGGAGAATAATTGAGTCCTAGCAGCATTGTTGAAGCGCTGCGAGTGAGTTAGTGGCTGTGTTTGGCTGCCAAGGCTTTCCCAAGACCCTGCAAGGCCCCGGCGAAGGTAAGCGCAATAAAACACTGCAGGCTGGAAGGTCGAACCTGCAGCAGGTGAGATTTTAAGGTGGAAATATTCCACACAAAGGGAGTCTGCTGCAGGAAGGAGCATCACGTCATGCACAAGAGGAAAAGTCAAGTTTAATAGACTTTGGCTTGTTTATGAAGCCACGAATGTCCCATTAAGATATAAACTAACTTTTCCATGAAGTGCTCGTCAAGAAAAAACAATTAAAAGAAAATGCAAAATGAATCTCACGGATATAGATGAAATACCTGGAGATGTACACATGAATAAACTGACAGGAAGTCAAGATGTCAGGTAGCAACACTCTCACTGCATCTGCAAAACAAGCTAGTTGTAGATGATGGAAGATTCCATGACAACAGCCTCTGCACACACACACACACTGTGAACAGGTTTTAAAATGTAAAAGAATCTAAGCTAATTTGAAATGAAGTGCTCAATGTGGCCAACAGAGGGCGCATGACCTCACCCACAGGACGACCAATCTGAGTGATGTGAGATTTGAGGATGTTTTTCTTTCTTTTTTGTAGAAGAGCTATGAGTGTTTACATGATGCTAAAGCTAATGCTAACTGCAGCACTGACTTACTGATAACGGCAGTAAAACAAAACACACACACACACACACACACCACAGGAGCGAGTATGTCAGCGCACAAGATTTCAGGCAAAAACAGACATGGAATCAGGTTAAAACACACACTTACATTCACACACATTCATTTTACACACACATATACACACACACACACACACACACACACACACACACTCCGCAGGGTGTTGGAGGGAGAAATGATGAGAAGATCAATCATCAGCTGTCAACAGTAGCTAATAGAGTATGAGAACAACATATTAACTATACTGGTTTAGATTAACACACACACACAGTCACACACACACACACACTAACACAGTGTTAACTATTGATCAGTTCACAGTTGATTAGTTTAACAGTAAAAATTTATGCAATAAACACAGTTTTTGTAGAAAAAGCACAAACTAACACAAAGACAAACACAACAATGCATTAATGAAAATCTGAATCTGTCTTTGTGATTCCGTGTGTGTGTGTGTGTGTGTGTGTCGTCCTGGCTGAGTGTCTTTGGTGGTAAACACACTGATCTCCATGGAGAGAAACTGGCACAGCGGCTGTGTTTCCTCCTTCAACCTGCCAGACAGAAGCAGGAGAATCATCTGATTTTAGAGGGGATTCTCTCTCTCTCTCTCCCTCTCTCTCTCTCTCTCCCTCTCTCTCTCTCTCTCTCTCTCTGTCTCTCTCTCTCTCATACGTCTTAAAGCTTGAACTTCACCTGGGCATTAACGGAGGAATGTGAACTCTCTTAACAAAACCCAAACGCTCCAACCGGCCTGATCAAAAGCAACAGAGCAGGAGAGTAAAGGAGCAGTTCACCTAAACTGTTCTGACATTAAAACAAGTTCAGGACTGAAAGTTAAGAAAACAAGAAAATAAATGAATTTAACTGGTCAGATTACCTGGAGCTGTTTCTCTTCCATTGAATCTTGTTCAGGTGACACTCAGGTGGATTTGATCAGCTCATCAGAGGCTCGATCACGTGACTCAACCTGCAGCCAGAGATCACCTGTTAAATTAAAAATTTGCCAAAGTCAATAGCCAATAATTGAAACTGCGTCAGTTGGATCCAAAGTCAGAACAACAGTGACCATCAGAAGATCAACACATGAAGCTGAGCCCTGAAAACTTTGTCTCTACTTTCAGTGAGTCACACAAGCACCGACAGAGAGAAGCAGGCAGGTGAGAATGGGAACAGGTGAGAGTCACGCAGTGCCCCTTGGGTAATGCAGTTTATTTAGGGCCATTATGAATCACCCAAAGATCCTGATGTGAAGAGAAGAGAGAACCAGCAGCCGCACAGACCAGGAGTTTATTTAAAGAAATACGCTTAATTAGATTGTTTTTAATGTGGCATTTGTTTTCAGGACATTCATAGTATTACACACACACACACATCTCATAGTTCAAGGTGTGTGTGTCGCAGCATTAATGGAAAAATCACATTAAACAGAGAATAATTTCACTAAAGATACTATTGACTCTCAAACAGGAAACTACAGCAGCACTCCTTTCTTTGACCTCCTTAATGATCCATTACAGCAACGTTTCGTGTGTGCATGTGCGTGTGTGTGCGCATGTGTGTGTGTATGTGTGTGCGCTGACCTTTCCCCAGTGTTAGCCGGTCTGAGCCATCACAGGAGGTATTAATGGACTAATCACATTAAACAGAGAATCATTAATCATCTCCCCTCAGCGCTGTCACCGCCACGCAACGCCTAATCAACTCTATTGTTTACACACACACACACACACAGAGGCTGGCATGAGTCTGGCACAAACACTGATGCACACACACATACAGGACGTACATAAAAACACACACACACACAGGCATGAAATGTGATATTTTGCAGCAGAAACACCTCAAAATGAGTCAAAAACAAACAGTTTCTTCGACCTCACTCTCTCCCTTCTTCTCTCTCCTCTTTTTTCTCCAACGCTCATCACAGTTTTAATCTACTTTTTAATTTTTCTCACATCTTCTCGCCTCCCTCACGTCTTATTTTTCCCTTATTAATGTCATCCTCTTCCTCTCATCTTGTTCCTCTTCATATTCATCCTTTCTTTCTCCCCCCTCCTCTCCTCCCTCCCTCTCTCTCTCTCTCTGACTCTCCATCTTTCATCCTCTTCACTTTGTTCGCTGTTTTGTCGATTCAGCAGCGGCGTCATTAAGATGCCTGGTGGAAGGCGAGACACACACCCTTTGCATCTTTAATAATCGCACACGCGCGGCTGAAAGTGACAGGATGCTGAACAAAGCTAAACACCTCCAAGTTCATCTAAATTCTCCTTTTAATCACATTTCCAATATTGTTGCTGATTGGTTGTCATATTACTGCGTTTGTCAATAAATTAGCAAAGATGGTTTATGAAGACATCAGATGTGATGATGGTTCAGCTTCTGTTTCCCTAAAATGTTTATTATATTGCAAAAAGTTTGGGTTAAACGCTAAAATACAGGATGGTTGAAAATTGAAAGTGACAATTGCACATTTTGTGATCAAGCTCATAATTTCCTGTTGCATGAAACTTCAAAAACAGCACAGTTTAAAATCAGGTGCAGAGGTTAAAGGACAAGTCCAGATGTGACAGATGATGAATGTAAAACAGACAAACGCACATTTTGAAGCTGCTTTTTCCTCAAAGAAAGAAGAATGTTGTTCTTTAAAGAGCTGCCAGTTAAAACGGCTCAAAGATTCCAGCTCCTCACACTCCTGGATTTTCCTCCATCGTCCATCTAACCAGCCGAGCTGAGTGTGTGTGTGTGTGTGTGTGTGTGTGTGTGTGTGTGTGTGTGTGTGTGTGTGTGTGTGAATGATTAGACATGGAAAGAGGGAGGAACGGAAGGAAAGATCAGGGGAATTCCTTCATTGGAAACGCCAGTTGGTTGCACCTACTGAAGCAAATAGAACTGTAAAAGAGAGAAGTAAAATAAGAAGGAAAGAAGGAAGGAAGGAAGGAAGGAAGGAAGGAGATATATTAGAGTAGAGAGAAAGTAAATATACAAACTGCATGAATAAAATGAGAAATTCAAGTGGATTTAAAGGAACAAGTTCTTCAAACTGGTCATCAGTTTTAATGGAGGATGTCATCGCACAGTCTGTCTGCACACACACACACACACACACACACACACACACATTCACTCACACCCACACAGACACACGCTCTCTTTCATCCCAAAACAATCCTGATGGAAATCGACACACACACACCTGTGTCATCATGTGCAGGCCAGCAGATTCACACACACACACACACACACACACACAGGTGACAGAGTGAGAGGAACAGTGAGGAGGACGAGGGAAAGGAAGGAGGGATGAGGAACAGGAATCATCAGAGAGCAGGTGTGTTTACATCCACATGTTTTTAAGCCCTTGTTCAACTTGTGCACATGAAATAACCTGAATAGAAATAATATCAAATTAAATGAAATCAAGGAACATTTTAATTTTTCTAATGAATTTCAAATAATAAAACAACAATGCATGAAGCATAAAGAGAAAGAAAGAATGAAGTCAATTAATTGACAAAGTTGAAAAGTGAAGACAGAAGAAACGAAGATGAAATAAAAATGAAAGAAGAAGCGAAGGAGGGCGAAGAGATCAGAGCGAAGACGAGTGCATTAAGAGCGTCTGTGTCTTTTAGCTAACGTCTAATTTGTAAGATGAGAGCGACGGAGAACTAACCAAGTGGAAAACACCATCTAGAAACTATGATTAAACCCTTCCACTGTAATAATGAGATCTACTCCAATCCTTTTAACAGCAGCCTTCACACACACACACACACACACACACACACACACACACACACTCATTTTAATCCAGGATTTTTTAATATAAATTTAAGGTCAGACATGTAATTTGTGTTACTGTGTTTTAATCACTTTACGGACTCGTCCTTCCGTCTTTGTCTCTAACTGTCCTGTTAATTCGTCGCTCGCTCCCTTGAATTTCACTTTTCTTGAATGAGAACATCGGCATGTTTCTCTGATTTCAAGTCAAGGAAACGTCACTGTGAAACACCACAGAGGAATTCAGTGGAACCAACTTGTGTTTTATAGTTTTCTGCTTTAATAATGTTGGGTCAAATTTTGAAACATGAAATGATTTGTTGGACTGAGAAGTGAAACTCCAGTGGGGCAATGAAATGAAGTACAGTTTGAAGTAACTTTATACTTGTACTATACATTTATCTGACAGCTTTAGATTTAGGATTTGAATATTTCTGCCATTTGATAACAGCACAAACAGAAAACAGTAATTTCATGAAGGATCATAAAGATGTCGACATTGAACCACAGTGCTTCCATCTGTCTGCTGTCCAACACGAGACCATCACTTTCACATTCTCCGGATGGTTTTTGGTGGCTCAGCTAACAGTGGTGGAGAAACACCGGCGTTAAAATCTGCACCTTTTAATCTGTGAAGCTGTCAGAGCGAAACCCTTCAACAAACGTTTCGCACCGACTTCCATTTCCTCGGTGTGAAATGGGCTCTTCAGTCGTCTTAACTGGCTTACAGCTGTCCTTTTCTGTTTCAAAGACAAATCCTATTTTCAGCTCTCATCAGTCAAGAACAGACACGAGGATGTCTCTGTTTCAATATCTCATTTAGCCGCACACACACACACACACACACACACACACACACACACACACACTGGAAGCCTGTTGCCACAGCTGCATTTGGAGACAAATCCCTTTTTCTGCTTTGCCCTCTCAGACAAAAACCACTCGTCTCATTTTCTAACCCTGCCTGTTGCACGAGATAAAAGAGACTCTGTGTGTGTGTGTGTGTGTGTGTGTGTGTGTGTGTGTGTGTGTGTGTGATCAAGTGCCTTCATTTATGTTCCCTCTTTTCTTTTTCTTTTCACCTCCTTCCATCGTCTTTAACACCAGATTATGTCCTCTGTGCCTGGACATGAAACTGAAAGCAGAGACTGTGTCAGTGGCTGTAAATTAGAGTCTATCTGTTGCGTATAAACCGGGTGTCGATGAATTATTGGCTGGGTACCTATAAGGTACCTGTGGGTCAGTCTGTGGCGTCCTCCAAGGCTCATGTCTTGATCCTATTCTGTTTGATTTCTGCTTGGACAGATAAAAAAAATTAGAATCACAGCTATGCAGATGATATTCAACTATCTGTTTCATTTAAGCCTCAATTTTAAATAACTGTCTAAAGTCAATAAAAACTGGATTTCAATCATTTCCAAAAGCTCATTGTTAACAAAACAGAAGTTCGTATTTCTGGTCCACAAAGTCTTGTCCTGAATGTAATGGAAGTTCTCGCTTCTCTTTCCTCTTCTGTTAAATTCTCCCTATGATATTTAGGTAACACTATGGAGTCAGATTCAGACTAGTTCTTCTTTTTGGAAATGAAACTTAATGTTCATACCAAATCTTTTGAAGGAATCCTTCAAACAGGTGTTGAGACATTCCACTTAAATCACAAATATCAACCAGCTGATGGCGCCAGAGGAAAAGTCAGGGGATCACCAAAGTCAGGGATCATCCTCTGGGGGCCATGAATGTATGTACGAATAATTGTTGAAATATTTCAGCCTGAACCAACCGACTGACCGACATCCAGAGATGAAGGTTTGTGTGCACCTGCATGTTCACTGAATGTCTTCTTCTTCAGTGTGTGTGTGTGCGTGTGTGTGAGCCTCTCGAGGTTGACGGCGGGTGTGAAATAGAGTCGCGCTGTAAGTGGATGTAATTGAAGCAGGTGATTAAGCATCGAGGATCGTCTGCATCCAATAGCACTGCAGGGACAGAGGGATGACATGGAGAGAAAAGAAAGACAAAAGGGAGGACAGAAGAAAATGACAGGAAAGAGGAGGAGGAGAAGGAAGAGGGTGACAGTGAAGGAGAGAGTGGAGAGAAGGAGTCAAAGAAGAAGACAGAAACAGAGAAAAGAGAAGGAGACAAAGACCAGAATGAATGAAAGCAATAGAGGAAGAGAAATGAAGGAAAAGAGAAAGAGAGATGAAAAATAAAACTTTACAAAAGCTATGGACAAAATAACTGGTTGGATAAAAAAAGAAAAAGAAAGAAAGAAAGAAAGAAAGAAAGAAACATGAGAACAGGGGAAGAAGGAAGAGGTGATGAAGGGAATAAGGAAGAAAAAGAGAGAAGGAAAGGAGGTGAGGTCAACAAAAATTAAGGTTGTGACATAGAAATGAGAGAAAAAGAAAAAGAGAAGGAAAAAAGAAAGAGGAAGAGTTGAGTAAGACTAAATGCTGGTAGGATGTGGAGAAGGAGGTGAAGGAGACAAAGAGGATAAAGTGAGGCCAATAAAGAAAGTGAAAGAAAGAGAAAAATGGAAGAGAGGAAACAATGATCAAATAAAGAAAGAAAATGGAATGAAAGACTGGAGGAAATGAAAGAAGGGAAAGAAAAAGAGGACTGAAAGCGAGCTGAGCGGCCTGGTTTTTCCCAGCAGATAGGATCTCTGTCATCAGCCTTTTTCCAGTTTTCCCACATCACATCATCACAATCAGACGTCCATTATCTCCCATTAACCAGCCAGGAAACACTGCGCTGCTTCCTGCTGGATTTTTACCTTTTTAAGTTCAGTCTGACGGCGACTTTGTGCACGTGACACAATCACAGATATGTTTCAGAATCAGTTCATCTTAATGGCTCGAGCTCGTTTGGCCTCCAGGAAACGATTCAGACACTGAGGGTCGTCCATCACTGTGACGGAGGAGATGGCTGATAAACGCAGATATAGCTGCTTATTATGACCCATATTTACGTTTATTGTTAAGTAGCCACCTCTAGTGGCGGCAGTAATTATGACGGGAGCAAAGGAGGAAGTCAGGAGACGAAGAAAAACGAGCGAGAAAGTTTGCGTATGGAGGAGGATGGAGGGTGGATGGATGGACTCAGGATGTTCACGTTCAGAGTGAAGGCAAAAGTCAACTTAACATAGCAACAAATGTACTTCAATCAAATCAGGGTCTTTTCTTACAGCTAACCAAGAAGTTTCAGTACCTTTAAGTTAGCCAAACCATGTCTGTTTCAAGGCCCACTTTGATGGAGGTCCAGTTCATCTGTCGTTGATCTAGTGTCGTTTTTGGAGTCACTTGCAATTGAACTCTTCAGTCTTTTAAGTATGAGGGAAAAAAAAAAAAAAACTTTATCATATTGTGAAAAAACAATTGCATGAGTTGCAACAAACTTCGTGCACCATTTAGAAATGTTAAAGACACTAACCAGCAGGAGAGTCAGGAAGACGTCCATCAACAGTCCGTATCCAACCCAACAGTCCGAAAGTGTCAGAGGATTTCATCTGCAAAGAGCAGGCAAGACAGGAAAATCAAAAATGTTACTGTCGTTACCTTCAGTTTGGTTTGTGACTTAAAGCAAATACACCTCTATCGTGCTCCTCTGTGATTACCAGAGTAAAAACTCACTGGTAACACTGGAAAAGAAAACAAAATATCCTGTTTGAACTTTACTGTATGGGACCATTTTTGATTGTATGTTCGAGTTTGTGAATGTCTGCACCACCGACTGCTGTGATGTCCCAAAAACAGCCAAACACGAATCCATCAAAAACTTGTCTCTTTCCTAAGGATCTGTGTGACAACATCTCTTAACGCCCTCAGACAGACGACGAGGAACGAGACGAGACAGCCGAGCGTCTTAATTGAGCTTCCTGCTTCTCTTATTTCCATAATCAAGTTAACATCCCGACGTCCTCTGCAGTTACATTAATCAAACTAAAGCAGAACTCTTCTTTTAACACAGGAGAACTTTTAGACATATTGTGATTGATTCTACAACGAAGGCAAAACATCAAAACCCTGAAGAACCTGATGAGATCGAAGCTGGAATCTGCAGCGATGGAAAACTCTGAGAAGAGACTGACACTAACATTGGTCATGGTGTTTGTTTCGAGCTGCAGAGCGGAGCAGGCGGGTGGGGCTTATTCAACCAGGGCTCGTCAAGTCTCAGGTAGGAAGTTGGTGGTGACTCTAAATGGTTTTCTGTGATTGTCATCGTCTCTCTCTTCCTCACACACTCAGTCGTTTTCCATCACTTCAGAGGACATTACCTTGATTTACATTCATTTCCTGCAAATCTTCACCCTAAAATTTGATGATTTATGTTATGGGAACTTGGCGTTTTGTGCCCAAATGTGACTGTTTAAGCAGAATCTATCCTCACAACATGAGTAATACATGTCCACACACACA
The DNA here is from genome assembly GCA_037975185.1 of Centropyge bicolor. Lineage (NCBI taxonomy): Eukaryota > Metazoa > Chordata > Actinopteri > Pomacanthidae > Centropyge > Centropyge bicolor. Next base: position 226,961 of record JBBMOC010000126.1, read on the forward strand.
CACACACACACACACACACACACGCACACACTGCTATTTGACTTTCCATACAGTGGTTAATGGTTTGCACCTGCTCTGTTCAGCTTTTTCCAGCCTATCCTTCATCAGTAAGTGTGTGTGTGTGTGTGTGTGTGTGTGTGTGTGTGTGTGTGTGTGTGTGTGTGTGTGTGCGTGCGTGTGTGTGTGCGTGATGCGATCTCTTTCTTTTTCCACATCACGTCCCCGTCCTCATCACGCTGCATCTCGTCTTGATTCTGTCTAAACGGCAGGATCACACACTGGTCCCTGTTGGATTTCCCCTCCGAGGTCGACAGATGTTCACATCAGGATTTCATCCAGAGTTCACAGGTCAAAGTTCAAAACATCTGACAGCTGATCTGACAACACTTCACATCCGGAGGCGATGTTCAGTTTCCGATCTTTCTTCTGTCTTTCTCTTCAGAGAGGATGGAAGCAAATGTTCACAGTCTGTCACCTTCTGACTTTTCAACTTTCATATGTTTGAGGTTCGGATGTTAAAAAGACACGTCAGAGCACATTGGTGGTTCGTTTCATTGAGTTCAATGTGCAGAGCATTAAGTTTGAAACTGGACATGATGAGGAAGTTTGCTGCAGAAAATAACATCCATTTCTCATCACAAAACAAAAAATTGTAGTTTGCAGCTCCAACATGTTTTAAATGTTCTGGAGCAGCACAAATAAAAGTTTTCATCCTTTAGCAGGAAAATAAAGATTTCAGTGTTTTAGTTTTGGTGAATTCAGATTAGATAGATATGTTGAAGAACTCAAACAGGAGATATGTTTTTATTAATTTGACATTTTCATATTTATAGTTTCAATAGTTTCTCATGAGCTGGATATTTTAGCATGTATGTTGTTGGCCCGGCATGATGCAGGTTTATCACTCGAACCGCAGGACGACACACTGCTGCAGTGGAAAAATTATATGAGAGAGAAAGCTGTCAGAGCGTGTGTGTGTGTGTGTGTGTGTGTGTGTGTCTCAGGAGGGAGGCAGCGGCATAAAGACGCCAGATGCTACTGTGTCAGGCAGGTTAGGAGTGTGTGTGTGTGTGTGTGTGTGTGTGTGTGTGTGTGTGTGTGTGTGTGTGAGACAGAGAGAAAGTGAGACGGGTGAGGAGAGACAGAAGGAGACAAGGGATGGAAAAATGAAAAGTGTGTGTGTGTGTGTGTGTGTGTGTGTGTGTGTGGCAGATGGTGAGTAGAGACGGACAGAGGCAGGTTCATATTACAGTATCAAATGTTTACTGGACGTGTGTGTGTGTGTGTGTGTGTGTGTGTGTGTGTGTGTTCTACCAGCTGCTCTGGATTATCCTAAGTCTTTATCTCCATCTAGTGGCCTGACTGTGATATTAAAAATCATATCAGATCTACAGTCTGTTCATCTGGTTCGAGACTTTATCAAGAGCTCAAGTGAGAGCAGAACTTCAGAAAACCTCAGTCAAACATTGAAATGTGTCAATGACATTTTGAATTGCACCTTATTGATAGGTGTTATTTATTTGCTCTTTCTATATTTGTTGTCTTCCTACTTAGCAACTGCTGAACAACAACTTCCCTCTCTAGAAAGTTCTGTCCTAACCTTCTAACCTTCGACATGGCTCAACCAAATTACTACGTAAGTTGAGGTACTTGTACTTTATTTTAGTATTTCCATTTCATTATACTTCATACCCCACAGTTAATCCAGTGGCAGCTGTGTTCATGTTTGTATAAAAGATGATAAAGTGCCCTTTGACCTAATGTGCAAGAGAACAGGATGTTACGGCTAACACCTTTGTTAGCATTAGCCTCAAACTGAGCATAGAAGACGTTCAGCTCATTCGTCAGAGCAACTGGGAGGTGAACGACCACGTGCTGAAGCACCAGCCTACCAGCTCGACTCAAGAGGCACAGTGACGCCACCGATGCTGCACGTATCCTCTCACCAGCGGCGTCAAGTGTAAACAAAGCTCGGAGACGTGTCGGTGCTTCGGTCTTTATTCTGTTCGATTGTTGTCATATGTGCGTGTGTGTCAGTCATAGAAAGAGACAAAGGAAACAGAAAATGGGAGACGGTGCCTTGACCAACATTTTACATGTGTGTCACGCCAAACACACACACACACACACACACACACGCACACACACACACACACACACACACTAAGTGCTCAGTCCGTGCTGGAGGCGAGTGCAGGCATTGCACTACTAGCCTACTTTAAGACAGGTCACTTCTCTAAAAGCGTCCAGCCACCGTGAAATTCATATTATTCACATGGAGGACACACACACACACACACACACACACACACACACATGAGTCTGTGCAGCTAACCTTGTTAGAACGTTGCATTGGCTCCATTCTTTGGGACGGTCCAATCCAAACCAGGCTCTGTCGTCACATGTTGAGTGTTTATGTTTATATGTTTGGTTCTTATAATAATCAACAGTGATGCATCAAATCTTATAAAGTCGACACATGATTCACAGCTTCAGAGCAATGAAACACCAGCCGTCCACCCACACAGGCGTTTTCACTCCTGACTCCACGTCCAATCAGCATCAGCATGAGAAGCACCTGTGTGGCTGTGCAGAGCCTTTAATTAACTCCTAACTGTCATCACATGATGTCATCAAGTTAAAAGTACCTGAAAATAGTACTAGTAAAAAGTAGTAGAAGTACTCAGAATGAAGCAGAGTAGGAGTAAAAGTAGCATCAACAACAGCGAAAACATGAATACTACTTTAACTGAAGTAATATACTGAATGCAGTACTTTTACTTGCTGAATCTTCTTTCATCATGTTGATTTTCATGTTTATTTATTAGTATTATTTACTTGTTACTTTACTGATCAGATGTTTTGTTTCAATCTGCAAAGTAACTACAGCTGTTAGATAAAAGTAAAAAAGTGAACAATAATAAAAGCCTGACTTTTACTTTTGGCTCTTTATGTTCATTTTTCTGATGATATTTCAGTACTTTTATTACAGCACATTGTTGAACTCAGTACTTCAGTGCAGTATTAGTATCTGTAGTACAGGAGCTGTGTCAGTGGTCAGAGTGTGGAAACAACGTCACAGTGGCATCAGGCATCCGGAGAGCGCGCGCACCAGCTGCACACCACGATGATGAAGGTGATGATTCGGTGAGGAAGATGATGAGGATGTGGTGATAATGATGAGGATGATGATGTGAGGAAGATGAAGATGAAGATGCTCGCTGGTTTCAGGACGCTGGACACGATGAGTGACTCCTGCCGCTGCTCTTCCTCCTCCTGAGACCCCGCAGGGACCGATGGGGGACCGACACCGGACCCGGAGACTCGGGAGCCTCACGACCAGGTCCCGGGTCTCCAAGGAGACCAAGCTCCGGCTGCGCGTCATCTTCCTGGATGAGAGCGAGCGCACGTTCGAGGTGGAGGTGAGTTCGTCTGAGAGCAGGTGAAAACAAACCTGATGCCTCTGAGCTCGTTTCACTGCAGGTTTGTTTTCCTGCTTTTATTGATATTTATTATACATCAGCTTTTACAAACACATCATTGTTTTTGTTTTCTGTTTGTTTTTTCCTTTATTTTGTTTTTATTTTATTTTTTCAGCCTTGTTGTTTTTCTCTACTTCCTGTTTAAAGAAAGAAACGCGATTTTTGCTCATTATGTTCAGCAGGTACAATTTTGAAGTGCTTGTACTTGAGTATTGCTATTTTATGCTACTTCCTGTTTCTACTCCGCTACATTTATTTGACATCAGTTACTTTGAAGATTCAGATTATTTACAGGAAACATAATTGAACTAAAAAATTATCATGTATTATTATGAATTAAGTAGCTAAAATTAGCCTAAGCGATGAACACATTAATGCATCAGTGATTATAATCCAGTCATACATATTATCTGAAATAATGAGTACTTTTACTTTTGGTACTTTAAGTATATTTTAATGCTAATGTACTTTTACTTAAGTAGGATTTTGAATGCAGGGGAGACACGTTTCAAACATGGAGGCAATTCAAAGCAGGATTTTTACTTTTTCTTAGTCAAAGTACAAGTAAAGTATCTGAGTACTGTTACTGTACTGAAATTGAATAGTTTCTAACTAAAATGTGTTTTATACTTAAATAGATTTAGTGTGAACCTCATCACTGAAAGTCCAGTCTCTCCCATGTGATCTCAAACTGTCCACGAATTCAACGCAGAAACAAACAGTCTGTGACTTCAGGCGACTTTTTTAGGCCTCATCACATCCTGCTGTCAAACCCTCAGGCTGCTGATACTCTGATTCACTGATGATGAAAAAAATCACATGTCGTCCAACTAACAGTCAGTCATAAAAGTACATCTTAGAATTACACAATCAATACAACAACAGAGAAGTGAAACTGCAGAGGAAGCAAACCAACCTTTTCATCTTTGTAATATCTTATAAATAGATTGAATGAATCAGACATGAGCAGACCTCTCTGTCAAACATCTGTGTGATGTGCGAACAGCTGGATGTGAGACTCTCTGCTGTCTATGAACTGTCATGTGTTTTACTATCCAGCTGAAGAAAAGCAGAGCGACGACAACAACATGGCAGCAACACAAGCTAAAAGGAGACTTTGACTCTGTGTGCATGTGCGTGTGTGTGTGTGTGTGTGTGTGTGTGTGTGTGTGTGTGTGTGTGGCTGGCAGTATTGTGTTTGCAAAGTAGCTCCATTTTCCACGCCCATGCTTTCTCTGTCGGTTTGAGTCGGCCTCCAGGACATGAGTAGCATCTTTACAAGAGGAGGAGGAGGAGGAGGAAGAAGATGAAGGAAACAGTGATAAAAGAGAGAGAAAAAGGATGAATGGATGGACGAGAGCAAAAAATAAACTCAGCCTGTGATAAATATAGTGATCTACGAAATAAACAGGGGAGGTTATAAATGTGAGAGTGACAGAACAGTAAAACCATATAAATAGGTTTCAAGTACTGTGTGTGTGTGTGTGTGTGTGTGTGTGTGTGTGTGTGTGTGTATGTGTGTGTGTGTGTCCAATCTTTTAGCCTTCGAGGCAAAACCCCAATTAATGATCAGACGACATGTGGAGGAAGAGAAAAGATGGATGGATGAATGGAGGACAGACACAGAGCAGATGAAGGAAAAGGATAAACAGATGTAACTGAATTTCTTTTTATTTTAAATTTAAATTTACGACTTTAACTATCTTAAGCCACTTAATGTAAAACTTTAAATTTCCAACCTTCAGGAAAAGAAGCTTCAGCTCTGCTCATCACAAACACAAGCTTCATTTAATTCAGCAGCTCAGTTACTGTTTTGAGTGACGTTTCCTCATCAACATCCCCGGAGTCATTTAAAATGTCCGGACAGCGTTTGACATGAATCATGATGTGAACTGACAGACTGACATTATCTAGCACACCACAGATTTGTATGGACACAGTTATACAACACAAGAAAAATTTAATTTATCGGTTGACCAACACGTTGGCTCGAACCTTGGAACTTGACTTTCATTGGACGGGGACTTCATCATTTTACAACTCATTTTAAAGGACAGTTGTTGATGAGTTTCTGTCCAGCAGATCAAACAGTCAGGTTGAATTCGTCTCTACTGAAACGAGCTGCTCTGTTGCAGCCGTTTGTTTCCACTAATCATCGGTTAGACCTCCGCTCTCTTTATAATCGCTTACAGCTGCTCCGTCCCTCCTCTTCCTCCCTCTCTCTCTCCTCTTCATGACAAGTTAATGAGGGACGCCCGGTGACCCCCGACGTGCCGCTAAACACCGGCTAGCAGACAGCAACACTAAAAAAAACTATCCGACACTGTGGTGGTAATTACAGAGATGAGAGAGGAGCAGAGAACGGGGAAGAGAAACAGATACAGAAAAAAATGAACAAAAATGGAGTTTGGCATCATATGACATCACTGTACAAGATCTCACTAAGATCAGCAGGGATAGAGAAGTATTCAGATCCTATACCTAACCAAAAGTACTAATACCACAAGTAAAAGTTCTGCGTTGAAGTATTACCAGCAAAACTGACTTAAAGTACTAAAAGTAAAAGTACTCATGTTGCAGTAAAATGTGTTTTTCTCTGGATTCATCTCCAGCAACGAGCATCAGATTCTTTAAGATGATCACATGTTTGTAGCCCGGTCGTCCTGTGAGAACCTCGTATCTCTGAAAAGTCACCTATTGTCACGTCAAGATATTTGAGTTTGGACTGAAACCAACATGCTGCCGAGTCCTAGCCTTATAAATCCAGCATCAGTCTTTAGTAAACAGATTCCAGATCAGTGTTTAAACAAGCATCTGTTTGACATGTTAACACCCAGAGACCTTCTCGTGTGCAGGAGTCAAACGAGTCAAATGTTACACGACTGGAGGATTTTTTCTTGTCGTTCACATTGAAAACAGTGGAGTTCTTTTATGACCGATAACAGTGAATTATACAAACTCTCATTATGCAAAGTTCTCGTGAGCTAAGTCAGAGAGAAATTGAGCTGCTCCCCTGAGTGTCGCCGCACTTTTAAGACTGTCTCCATTAAAAAATCCAATTATCCCTCTCGCTCTCTTCCTTTAATTCTCCCTCAGCAAAAGGTTTTAGGTGGCGACTTCTTCAACAAAGTGTGTGGCCATCTGAAGCTGCTGGAGAAGGAATACTTCGGCCTGGAGTTCAGACACCACAGCGGCAACTACGTAAGAAAATCAGACCCACGTGAACACAGAGGATATTTTCATTTCTTTCTCTCATGAACGTGTTTGTGTGGCAGGTTTGGTTGGAGCTGCTGAAGCCGCTCGTCAAACAGATCAAGTGTAAGTTACAGAACGTTTGGAAACCACCCATCATCTGTTGAACACTGTCGCTGATATTTATTTCATTTTCTCCGACAGACACCAGCGACCTCTTCTTCAGGTTTATAGTCAAGTTCTTTCCACCAGATCCGGGTCAGCTGAAGAGAGGCCTCACCAGGTCATCCATTCACATTCACTGTTTCATCCTCTGTGTTTTGTTTTTAAAAAAAATTAATCCAAACTGAATCATCAGTCTTTAAAGATCTTATTCTGTGTGTGTGTGTAGGTATCTTTTTGCCTTACAGATAAAGCAGGACTTGTCCAACGGCAGTCTGACGTGTCATGACAACAGCGCCGCCCTGCTGGTCTCTCACATACTGCAGTGTAAGTGCAGCACACACATATGATTTTTCAAAAATAGACACAGTCAAGATGAAGCTGTAAATCCAGGCCAGGATGCATACCTCAATTCATCTATTGTACATTTATAGTACTTGAGACATTTTAAGTACAAATTCAGGGTACTTGTACTTCAATTGAGTATTTCCATTTTATGCAACTTTATTATGAGTACTTTCACTTTTGATATTTAAAGTCCATTTTGCTGATAATACTTTCACTTCAGTGAGGTTTCCAATGCAGGACTTTTACTTTTCACAGTGTTGTATTAGTACTTTTGATTAAGTAAAGCACTTGAAAAAAGTCATCATTTCATCAGACATGTGTTTGTGTTTGATGTGTGTGTGTTGCAGCAGAATTAGGGGACTATGATGATGAGCTGGACTGTCACCATTTAGAGATGAAGCAGTACGTCCCCAACCAGGAATATCTGGACCACAAGATCATCAAGTTCCACAAGAAACACAGGTGAAGACAGAAGACACCAAACAGGAGTGGAGACATCAAACACAGATCCTCAATGGTTAAAAGATGTTGGTTCATATCACTTGTACTCTCCTCTCTCTTCCTGTAGAGGTGTGTCTCCCGCGGACTCGGACATCCACCTGCTGGAGGTGGCGAGGAAGCTGGACATGTACGGCATCAGGCCTCATCCGGCCCACGACGGGGAGGGGATGAGGATCAACCTGGCTGTCACTCACTCTGGAGTTCTGGTCTTTCAGGTGTGTGCTTGATGATCCAACCCTCCATAAAGCTGGAGAACAGTGCTTCGTGTCTTGCCTATACTCTGCCAACAGGGGGTGCTGTTTTTACCCCATCGGCGCAAGGAATGACAGGTCGAGTTTTTTGGTGAAATATATTAAAACACATTGGTTAAGCTGGAATGAAACGTGGTCCAGACCTTCAAGGTATCAAGTGGATGAATCTTAAAAACTTTGGTGATCCCTTGACTTTTTATAGAGCGCCACCAACAGGTCCAATTTTCCATATGTTATACTCTAAACATCAGTGTCTTATTGTCACTGAATGGATCATTTTCTTCTCTGCTTTAAGGGAAACACCAAAATCAACACGTTCAGTTGGGCGAAGATCCGCAAGCTGAGCTTCAAGCGTAAACATTTCCTCATCAAACTGCACGACAAAGTCGGGGTGAGGACCTGATCTGGGTTAAACCTTAACGTCAGCTGATGGCCTGAGGTTCTTTGTTCCACCTTTACATGTGCACTCTCTGTCTGTGTTGTGTGGCGTCCGTCCAGCCGGCGTGTAAGGACACACTGGAGTTCTCCATGGCCAGTCGAGACGTGTGCAAGTCCTTCTGGAAGACCTGTGTGGAGTATCACGCCTTCTTCAGGCTGGCGGAGGAGCCGAAGACCATCCACAAAACGCTGCTGTCCAGTAAAGGCTCCAGCTTCAGATACAGGTACAGATACAGATACAGATTCACGTCTGTCTGAGCACCAAAGTACTTAAGGTTCAATTTGATGTTCAAAACCGAGCTGGATTACTTCTTCTCAGTGACAGAGGGCAGTCACTCGACAACATGGCCGTGCTCTTATTCCATCCCATATTCTTCAAGACGATGATTATGACGACCTTTGACTGCTTATATATAACGTGTTACTTTGTGTGGCAGCGGACGGACCCAGAAACAGCTGCTGGAGTGTATGGGATCAGGAGAGAAGAAGCCTTCACACTTCGAGAGGTCAGAATACATTTTAAGAGCAGGACATAGCTTCAATTTACCAACAGTAAACTTCACCAGTGTCTTGTGTAGGTTAAAGGTCAAATTCAAAAAGACAGGGACAAGGAAATGAGACAAAATATGAGCTAATGAAAGACAGAGCTCATTTCTTATTGTTTTCTTGCTCTTCATCCAGGACCTACTGTCAGTCGGACTTTGATCCCAGACAGTGTCGCTCTTCACCTGATCTCCTCACAGACGTCTCCAAACAGGTAAGAAATGACCATTCACACAGTTCAAAACCGTGGATGTAGCCAGCAGATATCCAGACGACTGATATCCAGACCAAGACTTGGATTGTAGTCTAATGTTTATGTGTTTCCTGCTCAGCTGTACGAGCACTCCCACCCGTTCCCTCGGCCCAGTCATGCCTTGGCGGTCCACAGTCAGGATGAGTTGGACCCACATCACCGAGGAGGGGGCGATATTGAAATCAGAGGAGGAGGGGCTAAGCGCAGCCAATCATCCGTCGAGGTCGCCCACAGGACCCGCCCTCTCTCCCAGGTCACTCCCCTCTCTCCATCTCTGCACCAGTTAACCCCCTCACCCAAGATGAGATCTGCCTCCACATCTGTGATGGAGGACATGAGGGGGGCACGGATCGGGGCGCAGCGCCAAGCCCAAAGGCTCGCCGGCATCTATGGCAACCGGTCACGGCGCCGGCCCAATCCGCAGCCACATCCAGACGCCGCTCAGCAGTTGGTTCTTCTCTACCCAAACAGTCCTGCGTACCAGTATCACCCTATCCTCCCAACGTTCCCATTGGCTGGTTCCACGCCTCTCAGCCGACACCCCTACTTGACGGACTACGTCGCCGTTTCCTCACTGGAGCGTTTCCCGCAGGCAAGGAGGCGGGATTATGTGACGATGGACGGCCTATCACGGCCTGCTTTCTATCCACTCGGACATGATTCGCCGTCTGTCTCGCCAATCAGAAGGAACCTTCGCCCCTCAGGCTCAGGAGGGCTGGGGTTGGCTAGGGTTTATCAGCCAGGAAGCAACGGAGCGAGGCTCTTGGGCGTTGGACATACGGAGGCGGGACATTACAGCGATGACTCCAACTTCCTGCCAGGGCTGCCTCGCCGCGTGGCGAGCCAACCCGATGTCAAGTTCCACCTCTCAAGGAGTTCTAACCCCGCCTTTAACCCCGCCTCTGAGTTCCGTCCCCTTGGTTACTATCCCCACCTGTCTCGCCCCTCCAGACCCACCTACCTCCCGCTAAACTCCTCCCCTCTGCCCGATCGACCCGCCTCGCTGTGCATGATCGGAGGCACCGCAGGAAGCTACAGCGACTCAGACCCCGAGGTTTTCTATCCGTATTACTGCCCACCACCCCCGCTGGGGAAAATGGTACGACCGGCTGGACTGGCTAGGATGAGGTTCTCGTCTGGGAGCCTCCAGCTGGACGAGGAGGAAGAGGGCGAGGAGGAGGAGGAGGAGGAAGGAGTGGCGAAGGAGAAAGCAAAGAAGGAGCTGAAGGGTGAAGAAGAGAAGAAAGAAAAGACAGGAGACGAGAAGAAATCTGCTGCAACTGTTACTGAAGTCACACTGTAGATTAATACAAAGACGTTTTAGGTTCATGATACGATCACACTCCAAACTGGCTGGATGGTTTTAAACAGTGAGAGACTGTAAATAAAACAAGACAATCGTAACAAATGTGACAGCTCCAAGCGTATGAGAAGTGATTTGAAATGTACGGAGTTTGCCTTGTTTTAGCTAAAACCTCAACTTGTTTATTTTTATTTTGAAAATGATTAAAAACTGTAAATTTGTATCTGTATAAACTTCCGAGCTGATCGTCGAAGGTCAAATGATAAGACTCGATACAAACAGTCTGGGTTCTGAATCAGTCCAAATCAACATGTCTTCATTTTCTTCTTCTGGCCTTGTGAAACAACAGCCAACATAAATCTTGATGTAAGGTGTCACATAACCTTCTGTAGGCCAAGTTAAAAACTAGTTTATTACAACTTTGGTCTCATTTTCATATCTGTCGATTGAGATATTGAATGACTTTGATTAATTTTTGTTTCTGTTTGATGCGTAAAATCTAAAGTGTTTTAGTCAAATGAAGTCTGGCTTTTGGACTGTTGGGAAAAAGGCAGCATGAAAATCAAGCTTGAAGTCATATTAAAACAGAAACATGGGCAGATGAATGAGTTTGTGAACTTTGCTGATTTGTCTGTGCTGAGACTGATGATTAAAGCGGATTTTTGTTCTCATTAAAGCATCTGATCATTCAAGTTGTACATGATGTGTATTTTTTTTAAATGTCCACAATGATAACAGCCTTGCAGGTGGAGCAGGTCACATGATGTCTTTAAAATTATGATGGATCAAGGTTTTAGAATTTTTACATTTTGAGGGAAGAAAGTTTGTGATTTGATCCCAAGCTGGAAAAAATGCAGATAAAAAAAGGTTTGAAAAATGTATCAGAGAACTTTCTGATTGTTCATTTGTTCTTTTATATGAAAGGTTCTTGTGGATTCTGTAGAAAAATGGAGGATGATTTTTTTGTTTTATATAATGCGACTGCTTTTGTCAATAAAGGATTATACAAGAAAGATGATTGTGGTCAAAAACCTACAGATTAAATTCATCGAGCATGTTTTCTTATTTATTATAACTGTATAATATTATTTTGGAAATAAGAGATAAGAAGGAAGCCGCACGTCTGGAGCGTTTGATCGAGACAGTATCATGTTATTTTATGTTTTTGCAACATTTTCTATCCTGTGATTTTCATGTGACAAAGTACTCTGAACACTTTGAACATGAAAATCCTGGAATGAAAACTCAGTAAAAGCAGTTGAACAGAAACAGCTGAAACACAAAATGATTCTCAATCAAACTTAAATATTTATTCATAAAACTCTACGTCCCGCTACAAAAAAAAAAGAGTACATTTCTGTAAAATCTTACATCTTTTATTTCCCCCCTCAACAAGCATCGTCGCATCCCTTATGATATATAAAAAGACAAAAATATACAATGACCAAGTTTTATAGTGTCTTTGGTACAAATGATCAGTAATAGCTTCGACTGCAGCTCCTCGTCCACAACGAAGGCAAAGTCAGGATTTCTTCATTTCTACCTTTTATTTAAACCACAAATTTTAACGGTTATGCTACTAGTTAGCAAACACAACTACGCTGATCCTAATCAAACAGCAGAATATTTTCGTTATGTTGAAGGTTAGATCTGAACCCGACTCGGCTCTGGGATCAGGGAGCTGCAGTTTGAAGCTTTACTGAAGACGACAACAACAACAACATGTAATATTGGCATATAATCTGTCTCAAGTGCTACTGAACAAACATATCGACATCTACAAAGTCAAAGCGAGTCGTGACACAAACGCACTACAGCCGACGGACGAGAAACCTCCTCTATATTATTCTTCTGTGCAGCTTCAACAAAAACGCGTCATAACAAAAAAAAAAGTGACGTCTACTTTTAGAAAATGACTGGTAGCATAAATAATTAAGGCACATGATGGTAATTTAGGAAGTTTATACATAACTTAAGTAGACTCAAATTTGAATTAAGTCCGATGACACGTTCTGCTTATTATTCCAAACTTAAGGAGAAATAAAGAAGTTCATGACCCTAAAAAAGGGGAAGCGAAAATGAATCTAACCGACAGCTGGGGTTGTGTTTTCAAAACTTCGGACTGGTCGATGAAAAAAATCCAGCTGTCCTTCGATATACATATATATTTATAGTTTATATATTACATTAGTAGTGTGTGTGTGTGTGTGTGTGTGTGATGTGTGTGTACAGCGAGGAGACGTCGCACAGCAAATCTCCTCTGTCTCCTGTTTCCAATCATCCAGCAGCGTCGCCGTACGGAGACAGTCTCTCTTCACAGAGCCAACTTCCTTTTTCCTTTCGTCCGTCCTTCAGTTGGTCGAAAATCTGAGAGAGAGGCAGAAAAGTTTGATGAACAAATGATCTGATGGAGGAAGGTGGAGATGACTTGTTCTGATCATAATGTGATGGAAGAAGGATGACGATGAATTAAATGAAAATAAAAGAACCTTAAAACATGAAGAAAAGTTTTAAAAGTAGAAGAAAATGAAAAAAGTAAATACAAGAAAATAAGAAAGAAAAGTGGGGATAAAATCAAATAAAGTCAAACAAACAAATGTGAATGTAGAAAATGCTGAACGTACTTCTGGTACCTGGCAATGATGTGTCCCACCATCCTGTCCGTGATGCCTGGACAAACGTCTTCAGCCAATCGGATGTTGCGTTCCAGCTCCTCGATGGCCAATCGCTGCTCAGAGTGCTCCTTGTGCTGCTGCTTCAACTGTGACACGGAAGATTATGAAACTGAATTTTCAGGCAAAGCTTTGACTTGAGCTTCATCAACGTCTCTATTGAACTGAAATATGGAGTTTATGATTGAGATGTGCAAATATTTATGTTTAAGACTAAAGTCTATTCAAACCTCTGTGAAGACAGGAGAGATGACTGTGGTCAGACTGGCAGATTTACTTAGCTGGTCCTGACCCTGCACAGAGGAGGAGGAGGAGGAGGAGGAGGAGGAGGAGGAGGAGGAGGAGATGAAGGGTGCAGCAATATGTAAAACAGGAAATAGATCATTTTCAAAGTGAATCAAAGTTTTTAATCAGCTTAAAAAAAAGTCAAACGCAAATGTGCTTATTTATGTTCAATGTGAGAAGAAACATGTTTAAATGCTATGACAGGTTTACTTAAAAATGAGAAACTGCTTTAAAGTCTTGTCATTCTTACTTTATCAAACAATTAACTCCTCATGCTATTTTTTTTATAACGAAACATTTTGTACTTTTGTTTTCCTGCTAAACTTTGGTTCAAAACAAGAAACCACTGAGTGAGGTTTGACCATTTTGACAATAATGAGTATTTAGAGCAGCTGTTTCTGAAGTCAATGCACATATACAGTATAAATACACAGTATATACAAGCAGTATAAATACACAGTATATATAAGCAGTATAAATACACAGTATATATAAGCAGTATAAATACACACTGATGTACTGACCGTCCCATTGAGAACCTTCCTGCCCTCCGTCTTCTTCTTCCGGACGGTGGTGAAGGACCATTCAGGAGACTCGCTGTTCTCTTTATTACTGGACTCACTTTACACACACACATAAAAACACACACACTCAGACATCAGATTATTCCTGGCACCAATTTAAAACGAACAAAATTCATCATCTGGAAGTAATCAGATTACCTGTCTGAGTCCTCGGAGCTGCTGCCGCTGTGCCCCTCCTCCTTCCACCTCCGGTACCTGTCGATCAGCTCGCTGAGGTAGGACGTCTTCTTACAGTGTTTGACGATGAACTTGTGTTTGAGCAGCTCCTTGGCTGTGGGACGCTTCATGGAGACAGAGCAGAGGGAGACGGATTAGTTTTTAAAAAAGAACGTCTGTTGACTGTTTGCAGGAATCTGGATGAAAAGAGAAACTGTTAATTATCTGGAAACTTATTTTAAGACAGTTTCTTATTTGGTCATGCAGAATAAAGAACATAAATTAAGATAAATAAAAAGCAGATATCACTATTGGCCAATGAATCCTTATATTGAAGAGAAAGAAAAAAGGAGAGGAGCTAGTGGTCCACCAGGGGGCAGCAAAGTGCAGCTACAACCACACAGTGAAAAAAAACTGGCTTCAAATGAACAACAAGACGAGAAACAGCAATCGAGTGACTTTGGGTGGTGTGTGTGTGTGTGTGTGTGTGTGTGTGTGTGTGTGTGTGTGTGTGTGTGTGTGTCTTACGAAGGCAGGGTCCTTGTTGAGACAGGCCTCGGTGAACTCTTTGAAGCTCTTGGAGAAGTCTCCGCTCAGCGTCGGAGGAGGAGACTTGGGAATGTGGAAGAGAACTCTCATCGGGTGCATGTCCGAGTTCGGAGGTTCACCTTTGGCGAGCTCGATGGCCGTGATGCCCAGAGACCAGATATCAGCCTGGAGAGACAGACAGAGTCGGAACAACAGCTGTTACTGCAGACGCCTAGAAATCAAAGTGTGATATTCGCACTGAACACGAGTCAGTCCCACATTTAGACCTGACGAGCTTTTCACAAGTCTGTATTTTTATTAGTCGACAATAATAAATCTAAAAAGGTCTCAATGCCGTGAATTTCATCTCATGTGACTCTGGAAAGTTCTTCAACTTCTCAAATCAAAATATGAAACTTCAGATGCAATTTTAACCAGTTTCAGAGCCTGAAAAACATCAAAGAAACAGAACCAGAGATTTGTTTTCAACCTGAAGTGAATCTTTCTGTGACTTTTTGTAATGAAGCCATTTATTGTTTAATCAACAAAATGTTGTGTGTGTCCCAAACAAAAAGATATTCAGTTTATAATAAAACAAAACTGAGCAAACTCACATTTTACAAACTGGAACCTGGAAATGTTTTTTAAATTTTTACTTAGAAATAAATTAATTGATCATCTAGACAAAATTGTTTTAGCTTCTTTGAGGAAAAGTTTGTTCACTTGTTTAACTACATGAAAATAGATCACACAGCTTTTTGTACATGAACACACACACACACACACACACACACACAGTCAGGTGGTTTAGACCAGAGTCGTGAGGCAGACTTTTTGTTTGCTTCAACGGCTGTGATGCCCACCAACCATATGTCAACCTGAGTAACAACACACACACACACACACACACACACACACACATACACACACACACACACACACACACACACACAGTAAGAAGCTGCACGTGCACACAGGTTGAATGTCACGTCGCTTCAACTTGCTCCAGTGACCATGTGGCAGGCCAGGTAAGGAACACACACACACACACACACACACACACACACACACACACACACACACACACACACANACACACACACACACACACACACACACACACACACACACACACACACAGTACAGTTGTAGCAGAGCTGCTCAGGGTCACATTACAACAGGATGCTCGGTCACTGTTTGACTGTTTGACTCTGTCGGCTCCATTACTGTTACACACTGAACATATGGCAGCCTGCANCACACACACACACACACACACACACACACACACACACACACACACACACACACACACTTGTGCTTCTCTATCTGTGAGGACCATCACTGACGCTGTCACGTCCCCCGGCCCCTCACATGAACCATCACATGTGAAAGCCTCATCCTAACCGAAACCTTTAAGCCACTTCAGCTCTTTGAAGTTGAGAGCTTCCCATAAAGCTCCTCTCTCTGTCGGTGAAGACTTGTTCCGGCCCTCAGGTCACTCGACGTCACCTCATTATGTAACTTCATTAAAGAGTCGTGTTGACTTTGTTCCTCGGCTTCACATCCAGCCGTTGAAACCGGCCTTTGACTGCAGTGTTTGAAGGCAGCAGGTGCAGCTCTGAAAGCAGGAGGCTCCTATTGTCTCTGACATTGACTCTGAGACAGTCGCTCGGATTCAAACATGACCACAGAGAGAGGGACGAGGGAATCCCCGGCAGGACCAAAACAACTGGACTCTCATGGCTCATTATGAGGAGAGTTAAGAAGTGAATGAGGAAAAGCTTCCACAGATCAGTGTTTACTGAAGGTGTGTGTGTGATGGATCGTTTGTTCCACTGAACCAGTTCACTCTGACGTTTCACTTCAGCCCAGACAACAGACAACAGCACAGTGTGTGTGTTTCTATCACATGCAAATAAAAACCAGGAGGACGGTGGACAAAATGCAAACGACCTCAAAGCCGACGCAGCAACAAACCCACGTGGCTCCGGCTGCTGCAGCAAACACAGGGATCTAAACTGTTTAAGCAGCTTCACCACATTCAACTGAACTTATGATGATCAATAGAACAAATCCATTTAACAGCAGACAAAATGATCAAGATGGATGTAAATATGAATTATCGTAAAAAATTCAAAGCATGTTTTACACTGTGCTTGAAGTGGAAGAAATGTCGTTATAAAGTCCAATTAGCAAAAACCTGTCGACTTCCACCTTCACAACTTTCAGATAAGAACAGCTAAAAATAAACTTTATCTGATCGTCTGTTATCTCTGGAGCGAGACTGTCCAATAAGAGCCACCGAGCTGTGAATCATCTCTGATTCATGGTCACGTCAGAGGAGAATTTCCCAGTTACACGTTCATCAAATATCATATCAATATGTGAAGATAGAAACTAAAGTGAGCTTCAAACCTCATTTTCAGATTTGAGTGTTTCAGCCCTTCCTCTAGAGAAAAGGTTCAGACCACAGATACACAATGAAGAGCTGATGTTTTACCTTGGAGTCGTAGGCCGACTGCTGGATGACCTCGGGAGCCATCCAGAACGGCGTCCCCACGAAGGTCTCCCTCTTGATCTGCGTGTCCGTCAGCTGACCGGCCACCCCGAAGTCGGCCAGCTTCACCTGGCCGTGCTCCGACAGCAGCACGTTGGCAGCTGCACGACAGTCACAGCATCAGTATCACTGCTTTTATTTAGTGAGTCAGTTTTGTAGTTTGCACCAACACAAATAAAGCAGGTAAAAGTTAATCTGAGAGTAAGAAATTCAACTTTAAAGCCTCAATGTTTGGATTAAAGTCTTTTATGCATCTATTGTTTGTGTGTCAGGTCATTTTTCATTCCACCATCAGGGGGTGCCAAAGTTAGAAATTCTTCATAAAGTGGCTTTAGATGTCAGCAGTCTGAGGGTTGAGTCTGAGCACAGAGGGTCAATGAGTGCTGTTCATTAAAGGAGGATGACACCAATTTCACACAGCAAAGTCAATTCAAAAGAGACAGGAAGTCTGCAGCTCTGAAGGAGCTTTGTCAAGGTGCATTATGGGAAGTGTAGTGTTCTTGAAGTAGTGTTCTCGAAGTTTGAGGATATTGACCTCTGCTGCAGGGCTTGTTGGCTTTTCTTTCAAGTCCTCAGATTCTTATTAAAATGCAAAACTAAATCTCAGGTCTGTTGTTGTTTAAGGGCACAGACAGACAGAGGATCCTGATCAGGTCGTCGGTACCTTTGATGTCTCTGTGGATCTTCTTCTCAGAGTGCAGGTAGTCGAGCCCCTTCAGGATCTCCTTCAGCATGGTGGCAATCTGAGACTCATCGAACGGGCCCGCCCGCAGCTGAGGGCACACACACACACACACAGACACACACACACACACACACACACACACACACGCACACACACGCACACACACGCACACACACACACACACACACACACACACACACACGCACACAGACACACACACACACACACACACACACGCACACAGACACGCGCACACACACAGACACACACAGACACACACAGACACACACACACACACACACGAGCACACAGAGACACGCACACGTCAAGTGATGACACAGATATAAAACAGTCGCTCACATGCCAGAGGCCGTGAGCAAGAACTCAAACACGCCCTGTTCAGTTTCATTCACGACAAGACTCAACAGAAATTAGGTAACCAAAGTACACAACCAGGTGCTGTGGTATAATTCTTATGTAAACCAAACTTCAGATTTCATTCATGTCCATTTCCAACATTTTTATTATTCTTCCTACACACTGGCTTCATGGACTCGTTGTTGTTGAGGATTTATTTGGACATCAAACAAAGCAGAATATCAGAGTCTCATCCAAAAATATTCAGACTAAACTGAAGGACTACGCCTCCAAAGGGTGGCGCTATAGCAGCCATTTGACTGTCAGACACCTTTGAGGTGAGGATGGATGAACGCCAGTGAACTCTGAATAAATGCCAAAACCTCTTCATGTCAGTTTACTGAACCGGATCAGGTGACTCACCAGGTCGAGCGCTGAACCTCCACCCAGATACTCCATGATGATCCATAGTTTACTGCCCTGGAAGACACAGAATTCACTTTCTGAGCCTCTGACATGCAAAGAAAGAAAAAGCTAAAGATTGACTTAAACAACGTCGTCTGCAGACGTTAAGAACCCGAACATTCATCCTGCAGATTAAGTGTTATTAACTTTGATTCCTTCAGATTACAGACTCACAGTCCAAACAGTTTAAAGACCCGTGTCTTCTCTCTGGTGTCATGAACAGATCGGTTTGACAGGAACAGGACGTGCGTCTCACCTTCAGGTAGGAGCCGTAGTATTTGGTGATGTAGGGGCTGTCGCACTGACTGAGCACGGTGATCTCCTGCTGGATGTCCTCGATCTCGTCCTCCGCCTCCTCCAGGTCGATCGTCTTAATGGCGACGACGCTCTGAGTGCGATTATCGATGCCTTTGAACACCTGCAGCAGGAAGAGGAGGAGGAGGAGGAGGAGGAGGACGCCGAAGAGACGAGGAAATGGAAATAAAGCGAGTGAGGATTTAGGAAAAGATGGAGGAAAACAGAAGATAGAACAGAAATGATTTCACTGATTTCAGTAAACACAGGTTTCATGATTAAAATGAGGCGTGAATCATGACACACACCTCTCCGAAGGATCCCTTTCCAATACGATCCAACTTCGTAAACAACTCCTCCGGATCGATCTGAGTACTCTGAGAGGAAGGAGACAGGAGACAAGGTGATTGTCACAGAATTATTTGAATATTTAAAAAATGTACGTTACTTCAAAATGAGGTTTTGCAAAAAAAAAAAAAAAAAGTTTGGGTCAAAGTTCTTCATGTGCAAAGTCCACTGAAGTATAAAAGTTCTAAAGAGTTTCCATCACATTCCCAGAGACTCTGACTCTTATTTCCTCACACACAGGCTTCGCAACACGACAGCCATGTTGTCACCACAGAGCTACACACACACACACACACACACACACACACACACACACACACACACACAAAAACCATAAAAACACAGAAGGAAGCAAGCATGACAGTTAAAGATAACAGGAACTGAACACACACAGCTGCCAGACCACACACACACACACACACACACACACACACACACACACACACACACACACACACACACACACACACACACACACACCATACTTATCTCGGAGGACTTTCCACTGACTTACAGTTCCTAACGCTGCAAAACTCACAGCAAGTTTAGAGGAATAAACGTCACAGTGAAAAGCTGTGAAAAGTGAAAATGAGAGACTCTGTTTGCCGACTTCACTGACACGTGTCGCACCAGGATGCAACTCTAACTCTATATTAACTGTGTTTAAAGTTAATGGCTGTATTAACCTGGACGTGTGAGAGAATCAACCACTGTGTCAACTGAGGTCTGACTCAGCCACGAGGATCATCGCTCACTTGACTGGTCCAACCGTGTCATTACAGCTTCCTGACAATAATAAACAACAACAACACAACATTTCTTTCAGCGTCACAGCCTCCATGACAGTTAGCAGAGAGATAAACTAACTATTTGATTTGCTGAATAAATCACAGATAAATGACTGTGAAATCAATCGATGCACTTACACTTGGACACAGATGCTACAACAACACTGTGCATTTACTCCAAATGTTCAATGTTCAAGCCGACTTGTTAACACACACACACACACACACACACACACACACACACACACACACACACACTCGTTCTCTGTCTGTCCAACACAAACACACACGCCAACATCGTCCAGTTTGCAACCACAGATCCACTCCCTGCACCAGCCGTCTCTAGTGCTGCTGTCAAGGCCTCCACCAGCACTTGTTATGCAAGTCCGAGCAACACACACACACACACACACACACACACATACACACACACACACTCTAACACACGCACACACACACACACACACACACACACACACACACACACACTTTGTTCATAAAGTCCAAGAATTATTTGGGAGAACGTTCAATAAACACACACACAGAAGCATATGATGTTCCTATGATGCTGGTTGAGTTTCCTCTCTGAACTAAAAAAAGGAACAGTCACCACACCACACACACACACACACACACACACACACTGTGCCCACAATGTGGCCACACCCTGTCAGCAAATACAGTGGTGACTGTCTAATGATACTCTTAGCCTGGTGCAGAGACGGAGAGCAAACAGATGAGAGGGAGAGCGGAATGAAGTGGAAGATAATAAAAACAAGCATCTGAGTTACATCATGATCCAGAAGTGGAGAAAAGAAAACATGCTTCTAACGTGAAATAATGAAGACTCAAAGTGTCTAAATGTGCTTTTCAGTTTAAAGTTTAAAGAGACTGGACATGTTTTACACAAGGAGTGACACCAACATATTTACATGTGTAAAAATTCAAATCACTATTAAAATATAGTTTGAATTAAGCTATTAATAGAATCTTTGCAGCCACACAAAATAAACAGTCATTAAAGAAAATCTTCTGCGATCAATCATCTGATCCGACGCCTCAGTGACTTGTCATCGGACTCATCGGAGCTGCTCGGTACTGAACAGCTCAGAGCAAAAGGTTCCACACAAGCCTGAGCTCTGTGGATGTTTCCATTATAACCTAATATGAATATGAATAAACAATGCGAGCTCTGTTTCACCACTAGAGTGGAAGAAAGGCAAACTGCTCTCTTTTCAGAGTCAGTGCAGTGATGGAGGTCCAGGCTGCTGTGGTGGAGGCCCGGAGGCTGAGGGGAGCAGCTGCCGTCATGAGGCTGCAGGTCGGCTACTACAAAAATATCAACCCTCTTTTAACCCGATATCTTCTGTCGCAGTCTGTGGTGGTGGTGGTGGTGGTGGTGGTGGTGGTGGTGGGGGGTGGGGGGGGTCCTGGTCGCCTCTTGGTTTAGGTGCAGACCATCTAACCACAGCGTCCACTGTTCGCCCTGTGAGTCAGGCTGCATCCTCCCTCCACACTTCCTGTCACTGTCGGCTATCAAATCATAAAAAAAACTATGTGTGTGTTAAACAATGGTGGCCACATTCAGGCTGAAGATCATTTTCATCTCTACAAAACATTTCATTTTCTCAGCTCGCCTTAAATCTCACCCAGGTGTTTTCACCTTTTCAGCCGATTAGACCTCATCTCATAAGTGTGTGTCCTCTTTGATCCCACATCTTTTAATCTCCTGACAGCGTTCTTTCTTTTACAACTGCTAAGTGCAGGAAAACATACTGTGCTTCTTTATCATTCCTGTAAGAAGGAGGAGTCTGGTGACACACAGTTCCCAGAACAGTGCACCTGTCTTCAGTCTGATCACTGGATCAATGAGTCACTGAATGAAAAAATCCCAAAACTATTGATCGATAATGAAAAGAATCAATAGTTGCAGTCATTATACAGATTTTTTTTAAAAAGAGTGAAACGAAATTAAAAACGTAAAAATGAACTACGAACAATATAAATACAGTAAATAAGTTGGCAGAAACATTTAAGATATTTTCAGACAAGAGGTGGAATTCAGTACAACATTGGAATTTATGTTTTCATAACGCTTCAGACAATCTTACGACGCACTAAAACAATAAAGATGTGTCTAAAATATCCTTTAATTCTTCCGCGTGTTTTCGTGTTTCCGTCTGTGTCGTCCAGGGAAAATGCTGCGTGATTCATGTCGAGGCAATAAGGAAACTTGCTGCACAAAAACCGGCTGGTTAGAGATCAATTATGAGCTGATAAAGTGATATGTAACAAAGAGGCTTCCCCTGGACTCCACAGATCTTATCCTGATAGCACTCGGTTACAAAATCCAGCTCGAACTCTGAATCAGAAACAGAGACTTAGAGGTTTATTGCCAAGTAAATGTGTATTAATATAAATCAACACAGGAATATTTGAACAGATTCAGTCGTCTGATTCGACAAAGTATCGAGGTAACGACAAACGTTTCCTTCAAAAGTGATTCAAATTCCTTCACTGGCTCAAAGTGGTGAAAGTTTTTTCATCAGTGTATAAAGACTGAAACATAAACCAAGCAAACATGAGGAACTGAACTTTGACCTTTCTGTCTGTCGGGTTAAACAACATTTTGAGGAAAGAAGGAAGTTAAATATTCAACAGTGGCTCGATCATTTCAGACCACGTGGGCAGGTTTGTCACTGTACATCAATTCTATATTTCTGACGTGAAGAGGCCTGAGAGAGACAGAAACTGTAAAACGACCATGTTTGACTGTTAATGTTTCACCGCAGGTCAAACAATCTTTACACGACTGCTAAGAAACGCAGTCTGGGAATTTTAATTTGGGCTTATCAGACGCTTTCAAGGAGATTTACACACATGCAAACAAACGTACGATCCAGATTTAAAAAGGTGCTTCGTGTTAATGTTCAACCACAATGTCAAGTTTTGATTGTGCATTTGAATAAAATCTACCAGTCGAAGACGTGCACAAACAGAACAAGTGTCCTGATTTCTGTCAAAAAAAAATCTTTCACTTCCTGTGTTTTTATTCAGTAACAATTTTCCCCTGCAAACAAAATCTACGTCAGATGCCTGCCTCTTCCTTCAACAGTCTGTTTGACGTTCCCAAGATGCACATTTGATATCAGCGTGGTGAAGAAACACACACCTGAGTTTTACAGCTGTAGGTTAAAGGCAGATATGGAAAACAGTGGTGATAAGAGGTGGATTGGTGTCAGAGCTGCACAGGCAGAGCTTTAGAGGTCAGTGAAGTCTGCTCCATGCAAACAGTCAGCTGCCCGGGAAAACTTGGACCAGGCCGTGGAAACTCTGTGTGCGAGCGAGTAACAGAGAGAAAGAGAGAGAGAGAGAGAGAGAGAGAGAGAGAGAGATCCATGTTTTTACTAACAAGTGGTGTCCAAATATCCAAACAAAAAAGCTTTATGTGTGTGTGTGTGTTAGGGGTCAGAGGTCACAGCTGCAGGAGGAGGAAGTACAAACACTGCATTCTCAAAAATGACCTTTGCGGAGCTGCATCATGTGAAAATCTCACCAGTCTTTAACATTTCCTGTTTCGTTAAAGCTCCACTCCAAAACATGACACGATGTACTGAGTCGACTTTTCCAAAACGGACTGAGGTCCACTCACACTCGAGGCTTTTTTTTAAAAAGTCTGAGGGATGAAACCTCACAACACAGTGAAACTGCCCTAAAAACAAACTCAAAAAATCCTTGATCAGTGAATCTGCCAACTGGTTCATTCAATTAATCATTTAGTCTCTGAAACAGGAAACAACAGTTACAATTCTCAAGCTTGTTTCATCTGATCAACAGTCCCAAAAGTCCAATTTACTGATTCATTGTCGCACAAAACGAAGAAAAAACAGCAAAATATCATGATAAAGAAGGTGGCGCTAGAGAGCCGAGACAATTAATTATTAAAATATCTGCTGATTAACTTTATGTCGATCGACTAAGAAGATGAATCGACTCAATGTTTGAGCTATAAATTCAGTTGTAACTAAATGATGACTGTGTCAGTGTCTTCAAACATTAATGTGTTCAGGTTATAACTGTGTATGTTTTGGAGAAGCCTCTGACGTCAGGATGGAGTCAGCTGTAATCATGAGTGAAACAGGGGACTGTACTGACTCACAGCTCTTTGTGAGACCATGTAATTTCTGTTCAAAAGGAAAATGTGAATGTAAACAAACCCAACGCAAGAACATGGGAGCGAAACAGAGTTCTACTGTGATTCAGACCACAGAAGAAGTGACTCACCAGCTTCAGTCAAAACCTACAAGCAGCTGGCTGGTTGATGTTTTCTCACCCAGGAACACAGAGGAACATGCGAGTGAGGAGTCTTTCAAGTTCCAGGCTGGTGGAGCCTGTGATTATGGCTGAGAGCTCTGAGAAGGTGCAGCCATAGAAATTACAAAGACAAGAAGAAGGAGGAGGAGGAGGAGGAGGAGGAGGAGGAGGAGGAGGAGGGGGACGAGGAGAGGACACTCCCTGGTGTTTGATCAGGACCATCACCGTCGACATCTCCGCACTGTCAGAGCCAACCTGCACAGACTGTTGGCATCAGATGGTTTACGACAGGAAGGCCTGACACCAGACCGCAGGAAGGTTGAAAATGAAGAATTGATCCTGTGCAGGAGTCAAAGGAAGTCCTCTCCTTTCTGTTCTCGTTCAGTCAGAGGCGTCAGAGGTCGACTCGACATCGACCCGGAAGGCTCAGAGTCTTCCTCAAAAAGCAAGGAGAGGTTTCAACTCAGGATCCTCTGCTGACATGAAACTGAGCTTTGGACACAGGCTAAGAAATCTGTCGTCTCCTCATTCACATCAACTTCTCCCAGTTCAACTTTCGTTCAGATCAGACCAACATTAAAAGGACACTGAGATTCTCCACTGTTGTGCATGATGGTAAAACCAAAACTGACAACAACATGAAGATGATCAATAAAAACTGTTTCCATGTCTCTGACCATGTGGATTCATTCAGAAGGTTTCTCATAAACGACCAGCACGTCGTCAGTCATTAAACAATTAAATCACAGCTCATCATCATCACATCAGAATCAGCAGACAGAGTCACATCCATCAGCAAAACTCAGTCATGTTATCTTTCATTAAGATAGAACGGCCTTTATTTCTACACCAACGTTCTCATCCATCCAACAGTCGTCAAGACCCGTCACTTAAAACCACAAATGTGCAGCTCACGGTGACGCGAGAGGAAAACTCGGGGGCACGACTTCTCAAAAACCAGATGGATTTCTTTATATGCCGACATTGCGACACAAGTCTCATGAATATTATCATGTGATCAATGTAGTTACTAGAAAACAGTCAAAACAAATGTGACACCACATAACGAAGAACCTCTGCTGGTTCTCTCTCTGCAGGTTCATAAAGGTCTTTAAATTCTTCTGACACTGGTTTGTATTTCAGGCTATAATCCACAAACACTCGCTGTGGAAAGAGTTCATCCACAGACACGAGCCCGAAGCAACAAGACAGAGCTGAACAATAGACATATTATTGTAACAGGCTGTAAATAACAAGAGTCAGCTGGACACGTTGTGCAATAAAGGCACAGTTTTGAAATGACGTCAAACTTATTTTCCTGCATTATGTAAAGTTATATTCGAGAGGGATGTGAAAACACGCGTGTGCGCCGAGCCGAGACGCCACAGAGCGTCGGCTGTGTGACGCCGAGTTTATGAAAATCGTCTTGTCTGAAGTGTTGAGATTTCACAACAGTGCAGGGTCGTCCATCGATAAGAGACAGAACAAACTGAGGCGTCCTGCTGGTTCAGAGGTCTGAAGTCCACAGAGGAGCCGGAATCTGAATCTGACCTCTTCTGTTTCTTTTCACAAGCTATTGAGGAAAATACCAAAAGGATTGAAGACACAAACATGAAATAACTTTAGACAATAGAATAAAAACTGCAACTAAGGATTATTTTCATTATTATGTAATCTAACAGGTTGTGTTTTGATTGGCCACTATTTAACAGTGGAAACAAGCTGTAACTACAACACTGACATGACAGCAAAGTCTTGAATGTGTTTTAATATTTACACATCAAGCACACATGCAGCTACATTTGTCATCATTTGGAGTCTTGTTCCTGGGCGTCTGATGAACATAAGTCTGATATTCACTCTGCTTTTATCTCTGTTTATGGTCAAACATATGGCAGCTAAATGCTCCACTATGTTCACCATGTAGTCAATAATTATGTGTGTGCTGAACAGCGATGATGAGAGAGAATGAAAACAGTAAAGTTGTGGACAGTAAAAGCAAAGCAATGAGCTGAAAGATGCTGAAACGCTGCAGTCATTTGATTCCTTGTTCATATAAAAATATTGATTGATAATTAGCATCAGCCAAAGTGATCATATAAATAGAAAATATTCAGCCAAATAACTGAAAATCTATATCTGATATAGCTGCTTTAAAGAGAACAATCAACTGTCTAAACTGCCGTTTGTCTTCTGTCAGTTATTCGATCAGTCAGGTTTTTCATTATCCGTCTCCACAGGTGCAGCAGATATTCCTGTGTTGCTGCAGCTGCTGCCAGGTGTCAGGTGTGTGTTGACTCAAACGGCCTCGGACGCCACTTCCGCCCCGCCCACCTGGGACGACCGGAGCAGGCAGAGCGAGTGAGCTGACAGGCAGCCAGTCCCACAGGTAGACACACCTGAGAGCCGGCCGAACAGGAGGCCGAGCGCAGGCTGTCACACACTGAGAGCTCAACACACACACCTTGTTCAGAAACACAGCGTGAGTCTGCTGATTTACCTTCAGTAACCGACGACAAGCCTCAGGCAGTCAGTGTATAAGGAACAAAATATCCAATAGTGACACAACTGGAAGTCCAATGAAAGATATAAAACACTGTAAAGTCACTGTTGAGTGACACAATATAGGTCACTGAAGCAGTAACATGCAGGTACAGACACACCTAATTCTTCACAAGTGCAGCTGTTAAAAGTCACATAAAGTAGATAAAGATGTCTGAGATATAAATAAATGAGTCACTATTAATATTAATGTGACGTAACCTCTCATAAAAGTCATTTTAAGAAACATAATACAGACCCTAAAGTACCAAAGGGTCACGATGGGTCAGACAAATAATAAGTAACCATAAGAAGTCTATAGGAGCAACAAGAGATAAGACACAGCATCATAAACTCAAGTTTAAAGCACCAATATACGAAGGAAGAACTGAGGAAACAGAAACACCTTCAGTTCACTGTAACCTCAATTCTGAGGTCCAAATTCCATTTATAAATTACTGAGAGAGACATAAATACCATGAGCTCACTGTAGAGTACTGACAACACAACAGAAGTCACTTTAGAAAATTTACTCAGTGTGAAGTCAAGTCAGTATTATTGAGCTATTTTAAACAGCGTACAGTCACTATAAACTCGCTTTGGAGCAGCTAAGTGACATTATCAGTCATTATTATAAAGTTATTTTAAAAGACTGAAACATCTTCAGGTCATTATAAACCCAGTGTCAGTGTCCCTAAGCTAAAACTTAATGGACATCATTACACATCAAAACATCATAAGGTCAGTACAGGTTAACTCTGGAGCAGCTTAGTGACATTATCAGTCATTATATAAATATTATAGAGTTTATTTAAAGACATTTAAACACCACACAGTCAATATAAACACAGTATGGAGTCACGTTATAAGTCACTGTGTGAATATTGTGGGATCATCCAAACACCATAAGATCATTATAATCCCAGGATGAAGCAGCAAAGTCATTTAGAGACTTATAAGCAATTAAATGAATATACATCATAGGGTCAATGTAAACTTAGTATAGAGCAGCTTAGTAACATTATCAGTCATTATATAAACATTATAGACTTTAGAGATGTATACACCATCAGATCATTATAAACTCAATATGAGTTACCAGAATCAATTTATGAGTCACTAAATGAGCAGAAAATACATTATGATAATGTCACTATAAACTTAGTTTGGAGTAGCTTGGAAACATTATCAGTCCTTATTGTGGAGTTTATTTAAGAGATTCAAACACTATACAGTCTCTATAAAGTCAGTGTGTAGCACCAGAGTCTTATTATAAGTCTCTATATGAACATTATAGGATCATCTGAACATATATAAACATCATGATGTGGCTAAAAACTTGAGTCAGGAGTCACATCATGAACATTATAGTTCAGTATAAAGTCAATGCAAAGTACAACAGCAACTATTCAAAGTAGTTTCTATGTGAACATTATGTTGATTCTGTTTTCAGACTCCTGCAGGTTTTTAAAAACCACATGAAAACCAGACTAACGTTTTCAAACCTGTACAGAGTTTGAAGCTGATTGAACTGGTTTGAAAAAGCCTCAGATCCACCTTGGTCTTACCTGCATACCAGGAACTTCCATGGTGGTTAGTTCGAAGACAAAACGCCCTTTTTCTCCTCCAGCTTTCTGTTGTTTTCTCTGCTGGAACTTTTTCTCTTTATCTGATCCTCAGTAATATAAATCCTCCACAAGAAACCAGCTTCGACTTCGAGGTGGCGAAAATAAATCCGACAGATGAAGGTTTGAGTGCAGCAGAACCAGAAATGAGCAAACTGAACAAACTGCAAACAAACACACACTCTCTCTCACACACACACACACTTAGAAACACACACACACACACACACACACACACACTGTGTCTGCAGTGAGAAGAAGTGTGACGAGTTCAGGGGAGGAGCCACAGAGTGTGGAAATGTCAGCTTCACACAGCAGGATGTCTACCGCCACCTGCTGTTCACTGGCTGCCACTGAAGAAGAAGAAGAAGAAGAAGAAGAAGAAGAAGAAGAAGAAGAAGAAGAAGAAGAAGAAGGCGTCTCCATCTATTCATCTATCGACAGTATGTAGGCTACATGCTATATTAGGGTTATTTTCCATTATTTGACATATCATGCACTATTACCTGTTTCAGAAAATTGTGTCTAAACATAGCAGGATAAAAATCTTTTTAATACTTCAAGGTATTATCATTATTATTATCTTTATTATTATTATTACATTTTGGGTGAACTGGCCTTTTAAATGCTCTGCATCATTTCCTACGTTCTGGTAGGCGGTGTGAGGCATCAGTGGCGTGACGTCACCCGGAAGCGGGGACGGGGAGGCGGAGCCCGGCACAAGATGGCGTTCCTGCGCTGTAGGCGAGACCCCTGCGGCGTTATCTGTCTGATTTTAACTTATTTCAGCGTGTTCTACGCGGACTACGTGGTCATTCAGTATGTGCTCATTCCCGCCTACTCGGACAGGTCGGTGCTTTGCGTTCTCAGCTCGTTTAAAGCGTTTAAAAAGCAACATGGCGCCTTCTTCTCCCTGCTTCTCTCCATTCATTTGACAGCATCCTCACGCTTTTTGTTTACTCTCCTGAATCGAGACCAAACTTGTTTTTCAGACGCTAACAGACATGTGGACGTGTTCAGGTGGATGTTTGTAAAGGTTTTATATTGACGTGACACCAGATCACGTGGTTTTCCGTTTGTTTACTAGCTGAGACGAGGAGCTGCAACCAAAACAGTCAGTGAGCTGCTGCTTGTTACAGGATGTTTCTGTTTGTTTACTATCAAGATACTGTTAGATATCTAAAGATACTAAAGATACAACTGTCATTTACTCATCTTACATTCCGTTTATATTTTACTGATGTTTTTTTTATTGTTTATGTATACTTTATTATTGTAACCAGCCAGTGGTGGAAAGTAGCTAAGGACATTTACTCAAGTACTGTACTGTTAAAAGTACTTCTACTTTAGTTAAGTAAATCCGGGTTATACTACTTTATGCTTATATACAGGATATTACACATGATATATGTGTAAATTTGCTGAATAAATGATTGTGTAATTGTTGTTCAATTACATCAGCTGTTTCTATAAAATTTCTGTGAAGCTCAAATATTAATGGGTCCACACAGGAATCCTTGACTGTAAATCTGTGTTTGTTGTATTAGAGCAGCCAAACTTGTCAGGACATTTAGACTCGTCATAGCAGGAAAAGCAGGTAGAGCAAGTGACATTAACAATGCAGCAATCAGCAGTGTTATTAGTCACACTTGTGCTGTCACCTTCTGTTGTCTCCACATTTTCTGCTGAAGTTAATGATAAGTTGTTTTTTTTTAGTTGGTTCTCTGGTTTCAGTCATTTCTTTTAAGCACATTATAAAAAAGCAAAATTATATCATTGTGAAGTAAAAATGTTTGGGTTCTGGGTCATTTGGAAGACATCACCATGGACTCTTGAATGTTTCAATTATCAAATGATTAATCAAGAAAATAATTGACAGGTTGATCGATTAATTGCAGTTCTACCCCTGACCCCCTGTTAAACCAGCTGCTGTGTCTCATTGACAGTGTGTGGTGCACTCTACATGGATCGGTGTTCAACCTGATCCTGCTGCTGCTGCTGGCCTGCCACTCCAAAGCTGTCTTCTCAGATCCAGGTCAGTGACTGTGAGAGTGTGTTTACTCTTCAGGCTCATAAGTCAAGAGAGAAGAAGAAGAAATGCTTAGAAAGAAAACAGAAATTCTGTTGATTTCATCTATTTCATGTGTTTGTTTGTTGTAATCCAGGTATGGTGCCTCTTCCTGACACAGCCATCGACTTCTCAGACCTTCGCTCGCAGTCGTCTCGCATGACTGAGCGGGTGAGTCACAAAGTAAAAGTCCTGCAAATCTAAATCACTTTTCTTACAAATTACACAAAGTTTAGACCATGATTTTCCTGCTGAGCCAAGGATGAATTGTTCAAATATTCAGAACAACATGTCAAATATAAAGGTGTTCAGTCAATAATTATAAGTTGTAAGTGGGTTTTTCCACCTCTGAGATATTTATATGTTTAAAATGAATTCAGTGATAACTTAAGTCTTGAGCTAAACACTAATAATAGAGAGGGAGTATCAGGGAGATTGTAGCTTCCCTCTGATTATAACTGTACTATTAACAACTCTGTATTTAACTCATGGTGACCCTGTATTTACATCTTAGCAGCTGCACTTATGTCTGCTTCTGGCCTTGTCATTATGTTCTTATGAGCTTAATGACAGACGTCTGTGTTGTCTCCATGTTATTGTGTGACCTGGTGGTGGGAAGGACAGATGAATCTTCGCTATAGCTCAGCTAAAAACAGGAAGCTGTTGACTCATAAGAGTCATAATTTGAAATCAAAATGTACAATTAAAACATGTAAAATAAATATGTATTTTATAAATGTTCACTGCATAAAGAAAGGAACATGTGTACAAATATAGGAATGTATTTGATTGCTGTGATTGGAAAAAAATGTCGGATGTGGGGAAATTATGGAGATCAAACAAGTGCATAATTTTCCTTTCAGGTACAATAAAGTTGAAGTTGAAACTGTATTATTTGTGGTTGAATAACAATCAGAATGTGGCATTTTTCCCTGTTGTCCTGCTGTGTTCAGGGCTGTGAAGGCTGGACCGTGTGCAGTCGCTGTGAAACCTACAGACCTCCCAGAGCGCATCACTGCCGCGTCTGTCAGAGGTGTATCCGCCGCATGGACCATCACTGTCCCTGGTGAGAAAAGGCCTTCTTCTCCTCCCTCGGCTTTTTTCATCTTCTGCATCATTATTCATCAGCTAATTCATTAATCATCCATCATATTTGTGTATTTCAGGATCAACAACTGTGTTGGAGAGCTAAACCAAAAGTATTTCATCCAGTTCCTCTTCTACACGGGTGAGTTTGTCCTTCTTGAAGCTCCTTTCAGAAGAGTGAGATTTGAGATGAGAGATGAGATTTGTGCCACTTTTTTTTGTCATTTTCCAGCACTGATAATCTGATGGTCACAGCTGGACTCATGGACTCTTTGCTAACATAGTCTTTTCTACCTGTAGCCTCTTTATTTATCTTTAGTTCCTGAATATTTCCTCTTTATAATTCTCGTATTCTTCCACTACGATGCTGGCACAGCTCCAGTTGAAGGTAATGCTGTTGTTCCTGTAACTGTGTGTGCAGGCATGGCCAGCCTGTACTCCATGGTGTTGGTGGTGTCGGCCTGGGTGTGGCGGATCAGGAACGAGAGAGAGGGCGATGCAGAGAAAGAGGGAGAAGAGACGCCCAGCAAGCACCTGATAGTGTGAGTAAGAACAGGGGTTTCTGAATCTGACGGCTGCGTTTTGGTGTTTCAGTATCAAACAGTCTGTAAGTGTTCAACTCGCTGTTTTGTTTTGTCTGTGAAGTTGTCAATGGGTCTGTTACTCATTTAATCAGCCTGATACTTTCACTCTCTCAGTGCTCACTACATCATCCTCCTGGTGGAGTCGGTGCTGTTTGGCGTGTTTGTCATGGTCATCTTCTACGACCAGGTACACACACACACACACACACACACATATAAAACATAATGATTTATGTTGTGCTTACTTGCATCTTGTCCCAATCTTGGGCCATTTTCTGCAGAGTATTTTTACTTTGAATACTTATAGTACATTTTCCATACATTTACATACTTTTTGTCCCCCCTCCAGCTGGTCTCCATCATCACAGATGAGACTCCCATAGAGCAGATGAGGAACAGGCTGATGATCAAGGACAGAGGCTCTTCATCTTCATCCTCCTCCTCCACCTCCTCCTCTCAGCCGCCTCATCACCCCCCACACACCCGCAAGCCGAAGCTCGCTCTGCTGCGGGAGGTTTTCGGAAGAGGTGGGTTTGTGTTAATCATCTGCGTCTTCCTCTCAGCAGTGATCATCAAACTGTTGATCATCTCTTTGTTTAATCATCTCAGCACTAAAAGAGTCAGCTGTTTCTTCTTTCTCTCCAGGTTCGGTCTTCTGCTGGCTCCTCCCTCTCCACTCCAGCCCTCCGTCAGTTGGCGGCATCACCTACTCTGCCCTGCCCGACTATGACGTCTGACCTTTGACCCGTGAGAGCGGCGGGAGAAGACGAGGACAGGAGGGCGAGAAAGGTTTCCTGTGTGTATGTGACCGTGTGAGAGCGAGCGAATTTTCTGCATAACTACGATGTCTTATCTTTGGACCTGAGAGGTGAAGAGGACGAAGGATGAAGGCCGAGACTGGGACAAATGAAGAAAGCGTGTGTGTTCAATGAATGAATGAATGAATGAGTGTTGTGCCGTGTGACTTTTTCCCCCAGGGCCTAAAAAAGTTCAGCCTCAGACCCCAGACTCAAAATGGATTTCTGTCATAAGAGAAGAGCTCCGATGGTCCCTGTTTTGTCGTGATCTGAAGTTTAACTACCTTTGTTCCTTCCTTGTTTTGGCTCATGTGCAAAAGTTGTTCCCTTGTGGTCGCTGGGGTTTGACTGATGAGGCTGATTTGCATATTTTGACCCTGAAGCTGCTGATGTTGGATGTTTTAACCTGCTTGACCTACTTTTTCATGCCCAGAAATTTGCAAACCAGATTTAATGAGGAACCTGTGCACTGTGGGTGTGTTGAATTTTCCGGAACAACCTGCATGTGTTTAGCTCCAGATTTACAGCAGCTCATGATGTAGTGCTGGGTTGATCTCAAGGTGCAGTGAAGGAAAGCTCGTAGATGCAATTAAATAATGGGATATATGAAGGAAATGTGTAAAAACATAGAAACATTTCTTCAGCTGCTGTTCAAGTGCACCTGGAATATGTCTCCTCCTGTTTGCACAATCCTCCCCAAAAGTCATCTACAATAAGGACAACACAAACTGCAGCAGAAAGCATCATATCACTGCCCCAAAACACTACACAGTGTAAAAACCTCAGTAAATCGGATCCTCTGTGTTTCCTGCAGAATTCATATTTAGGTCATCAGGCCGCACCAAAACTATCCAAGACGCTAATAATGGAGTCTGATATGCAAACATGTTTATGCTGATACATGAGAATCAGCTCAAAGCGGGATTTTCAGTAACGAAAATGTCAGTTCTGTTTGAGTTCGACGTCTCTGACCAACTGTTTTCTGACTCGACTCACACATCAGTCGAACCCCAGTGCAGCTTTTTTTTTTTTTTTTTTACTGACACTGTGTTTGAGGGCTTCCGGCCAGTATTCATGCTAACAGATGTTTTAGCACGCAGACGTTCCCTCGTCAGTTCCCTCTCACTTTAACAAGCACCAGCCTCTTCAAAAAGCCTCTTCGAAAAGGATGTCAACTTCCTGTTTCATCCAAGTGATTTTACACCTCCTCCCCCGGAATGAAAACCCATCAGCTGGGATTTTGGTTGTTCAACTGTGGAAGCTAACTTTGCCCTAAAACTGCTATGTTACTGAATTATGTTTTGATAGATGACAGAGCAATTATTTGTTTATTTTATATTCTTTTATCCAGATGAGCCAAGCTTTAAATAGTTAATAGGGAGGCACTGATATTTTGAAAGCTGGTACCAATGTCCGATATATTCCCATTCGTATTTGTTGAATACGTTCAGGAAGCGCTTTAATTTTTTTTAAGAGTCAAAGATCAAAAATTCTCAATACTTTCATAGAATGATTATATATACAATAGGGCCAAAAGTGTGTGGACGCCTGAAGCTGGACATCTCATTTCAAAACCATGGGCATTAGTCTGATAATTCACTCGTCTAGTTTCAGGAGTTCCACCAGATTTTGAAATGTGGTCACTCCCATTTAAGCCCGAGAGCACCAGTGAGGTCCAGCATCTGGTCTGGCTCAGAGGCCGTGACATCATGGTGTCCGGTGGCATTGACGCTTCTCTTCCCTGAACCAAGGGGCACAAATCATGAAGGACAGCCCTCCATAAAATGTCTGCTTACTTTTGGCCACTGTAGATCAATGAATTTTCTACTATGATTCTATTATTTATTCATTATTTATTCTCAAATCAACCACTTTAGCTCAAGATATCAGTTACTGTACAACAACACATTTTTAAACAATATCATGAAGTTATATTTTTTTCCACTAACATTTTATTTTTAAGAAAAAATAAACTAGCTACCTGTCCCCCTTTACATCCTCTGAATTCCAACCACTAAGCCTGTGTAAGAATAGAAATTACTGGAAGAAATAAGATGTGTCAGGGTTGGATGTGATGCCTTGGGGGTTCATAGGCAAACAGGAAATGGTCAAAGTCTGCAAAGAGATTCATTTTTGTGGTTTGTGTTTTTTCCTCATTCCTGTGTTTATCCTGACGTACAAAGAAGTTTGACATGCTAACTAACTAAACTGTGTTACACTTTAAGATTTACAGTACTACTACAACACACATACACACGCACACACACACACACACATGCAAACAGGGTGTGATTTAATAAGACTCAAGTTTTGTTTACTGTCAGACGACCCTTAAAGTCTATTTTTACCTGATGAGATAAAAGTAGTATTTTATGTCATTTGTTCCCCATTAAATCACCTCCACACACACACACACACACTCACACACACACACACACACACACACACACAGAGTACAGCTCTCAGTATTCTGCTAAATCTCAGTGAAGGGACGATTCTTAGCGTATTTATTGTTTCTAACTATTCCGTGGAGTTAACTCTACCAATAACGGTGTATTTGTATGTGAGGGGTGGCGTTGCCTTTCCAGACTGACCCGGTTGTTCTGTTGCAGGCAGAACAACGACAAACTGTATAATGGTGAAACAAAGCTATGTGAAGGATAATCTGAAGCTACTTTTACCCACACGATCTATTACCTCATATTTACAATGGAAACTAGTTCCAATTTGAAGTTTACGGGGGCTTGTGTTTCAAAATCTGAGCCAGTCAGAGCTGCCTTTCTCACAGAGATATCTCCATTTTGAAAGTCGGACATGTGGCTGTGTTTGTGTTAGCTGTCCTTCATACAGGCAGCGATGTCTCAAACTCAGCTTTGCTTTTATTGGACGGGAAAGTGGTAGAGCCAGTGTTGCCCACTATTTTGACCATGAAACGCTTACACTGAGATTTTTCATGGTCGACACTATAAACTGAAAAGTGGCAGAGAAACCGCAAAGACAACGTCACCCCTCAGCGTGTTTTTATGTGTGTATATAGTTATTCTTCTGATTCTGTGTTTGACCTGGGAGACGTGAGTTTCAGATACACAAGGGAACATTATTCCAAGTGCTTCAGTGGATTTAATGAATGATGAATCCATTTTATTCGTGGTCCTCACATGTTAAAACGACAGCAGCTGCCAGTTGGGACATGATGTCACTTGTTTGCTCTGAAAACTTCCTTTTCTTGAATTATGTGACTCAAATCTGCCTTTTTTTATTACACTTTCACATGTTTCAAGAAAATCGAGTTACTGATATTTACTGATAAATTATTCTATTAAAACATGTTTAACAGTTGATCTTCGAGTCGCTTAACAAAGCAAGTGAGAACTTGGAGAGATGTTAGCAGTGGTTATGAGCAACATGTCAGAGGGTTTGAAATGCCGCATTCACACTGTGAGCAACTTGGTTAATATTTTACTCTGAAGAACAGTTACATGTTTTTAAGGTAAATCATTAAATATATTGTAAATTTATGTTGTTTTAAATAGTTAATGTCAACAAGGTTCACTGAATTTTTTTGAATCAGGGTTGCAATATTTTTTCTAAGTTCAGATGATATTTTCAACGTCAAATCCAAAGTGAAAGCTCTAATTTCTATTTTCAATTTAAGTTCACAATGTTACGTTACGCAACTGTTCTGTAGCTCTTCCTACCAGGAACAGACAACATTTAAGCTATAAAATGTTCTTAATGTTGTAGGTAATTTTTTATACATTATGTGTGATTTTGTTAAGCCGAGGTTACGATGCCAGAGGGTTCTGTGATTTTGTTATTCATTCAGCTCACGGTGTGAATGCCTGTTTCCTCAAAGCAGCCGTCCTCCGAGCTAAAAGATGCCTTATTTCTGTTGGTTTTTGTAGAGTTTGAATCTGACTGCGGACAAGGGCGGAGGCTCGATGAAAGAACTGGTCATAACTTTTCCCCAGTGTTTCTCATAACCGCTCGTAGCCGCTCTCCAGCTCTCACTGACAGGCAGGTGGATTTACAAGACATCTTTCCAGGTTTGGTTTTGTTAGCTGTACATAAGAAGGTTCGTTTTTATATCGACGATGTGCAATTCTCATGAAGGGAAAGTAACTGAAACTCAGAGCATTTTTTGTTGTTTTCTATCGCGATCTGGGTAAAACGAAACAAGGTCTGAAATGTTTTTTTGTGGATATTTGCAAAAATCAGGTGCAGGAGGTTTTTGTCTCACCTTGAATATAATATTCTTAAAACGTGGTTTCTTTCCTGTAAAATCTGAAAAACCTAAAAACATTTCAAGCTGTAAATGTTTTGGTCCAGGTGTGTGTTAACTATCAGGGTACTGGCTCACTTGTTTGACTCCGTTGAAAAAAATGCAGTTGACCTGTTTTTCGTTTTTTTTTGTATCAGTGTCGATCAACAGGGTGCGTTTGTTTCGGTTCTAAAACATTAGTGTCATTAGTTGGCTCCATCAGTGAAAACCCAACAAAGCTGACTCTGGCCCACTGTTTGCTGAATCAAAACAAGCGCACCTCATTTGCTGTTTTACTTGACAGCGGGAAGGAATGTGTGTACAAAAAAAAGAGGGCCTGAAATCAACTTAGCCACCAGCCAAACACTTCAGCATTTAACATTCAGTTCTATCAGCCTGTTTGGCAACCTGAAACTTTATTGACTTCTATGTCCCAAAGACGTAATATACCACTTTTTGACCAACTTATAAAAGCTCAAGTGTATCAAGAGGCTGGTCTCTTTTCCCAGAGTGGATGTATTTAAAGTGTATGTAACCACTGAGGTCAATAAAGAATCATTTAGACAGGACTCCGCATTTTGCACACTCAGCGCACTTTGACCCCTGAATCTCTTCAGCTGGTAAAACTCTGTATTTCTTGGTTGGTTGGCTAAAAAAAGAAGTTAGTTTCAGGCCCTCCAAACAAAACCAACAAAGAGTTTAATATCATGTGGCTTCATGATGAACAAGTTTACAACCGACTGATGTTTTATTTATTGTTACTATCTTGAAACCGTGACCTGTGTATTATTCCTAATGACATGCTGCTCTGGCTCGTTCAACTGGAAGTAAAACAGATGTCTTTTAAACTTTACTGCTCATTTAGTTGTTTTTTCACGGCTTGTATTCGTTCACATTCTTAACTCTGGATTAATTGTGGTTGGGGATTAATTAGCAGACAGCGTTTATCAGGAACCTGCCTCAAGTATTTTCTCATAGGAGCTGCCCGCCACTACTTTGAGTTTATCAGGACCAGAATGAAAGACAGACGGCCATGTTTTTTCGTTAATACCAATAAATAAATTAAATAAAATGAAGCTTGACAATCAAAAAGGAGTAAAATACAAAGCAACAGAAAAAGGCAACTGGAAATAAAGTTTCCCTGCATAGATGATCATGTTGAACCAGCAGGGGTCGCCGTGGTTGTAGATTCCAGTTGCAAATGACTCACAAGGGTAAGAACGATGTTTGATGGCAGCCCTCGTCTCACCAGTTCGTCTTTAAGCTGGAGGGAAAACACATAGTGCTGCTGAGATATGACTCACTACCTGATCTGCACATCAGGGCACCCAACTGGGCAGAAGCACTACCTTTGACTTGGTGCATTGCCATCAACTATTATCACAACCAATTTCCCTGATGCTGTTTGTAAAACATCCTGTTGGCACCAATTCATCGGCACAAATTTCACCATTTTAAAAGCTGCTTTTATCAGTAGTTGATACATGTTAATGCAGAGATACCAGAAATCCGATCTGCATTTCAACTTCTCTTGAAAACCTGCATCAGACATTACCTGTAGTACCAGTAACTACTACATATTCAAAGTATCTGTGTTGTTCTCTGATGCTCTGATAGGACTTCTGATTAGATAAGAAGGAGACTGACCTGTTGCAGAACATCCTTTATGTTGTTGGCAGACAGTGGATGCAGAGAGGAACTCCTCAGTCTGAGACCTACGACAACTAGAAACACAGTGACTTGACATTACAATGCAGATCAAAAGAGAACTTTCTGTTCTGCTTCCACACAACACATAAGGTGCCGAAGCTGAGTAATAAATTACAAACAGACCCTGAAACTAACAAAAGCTGTTTTGTTTGTGGCTGGAAAGTCAGGGTGTGGTCCACTGACAGATGGGTCCTCTGATTTGAATGGCAGTGAGGTATTAAAAGTTGTTGATTGTTCATAGTGACGTACCTGTAGGTGTAGAGGAAATGGTTAATACATACTTTGACTGGAGACTGTCACTGCCGTTCCTTTTGATGATGGTTCAGTGAACAAA
Source organism: Centropyge bicolor (assembly GCA_037975185.1). Lineage (NCBI taxonomy): Eukaryota > Metazoa > Chordata > Actinopteri > Pomacanthidae > Centropyge > Centropyge bicolor. The sequence continues at coordinate 266,476 of JBBMOC010000126.1, forward strand.
ACAAAAAAGACTGGTTGGACATCACCTTTACCTATATGTGAAATCAGCAACAGAATCTGAAACATTAAGAGGCAGAAAATAGCTTTGCTCACCCTTTACGACGCTTACAACAATACATCGGAGCTCGGAGTGATACTTGGTTGAACTGAGGAAAAAAATGAAGACAATTTACGAAATGGAATTTTTGAAAGTACAAAATACATGACAAAATTGAATCAAATAAACCTGCCTCCTCAACTGTTGAGATCTGTTCATTCTGTTTCAGGAAATTTACGAAAACTTTTATTGCCAAATGAGCTCTTTCATCAAATGGACTCATACTGACACAAGTGTAGACTTTACAGTTGTACTTCTAACTACAACCTTGCAAGAACTTGTCTGTTTGTTCATGAACATTTTTCTTGGGTAGGTTGACTCTTGAAGACAAAAGACTGACTTGTAAACTGCTTGGACGACAAAGCAGATGGGGTGGCTTTCTCCATCTTGGTCCTTGGAGGGCGTCCATCTAAGGATGAATTGTCCTGCTCCTGATGTGGTCTGGTTCATGTTGTACGGTCCACTGAACAGCAGCTCAGAGACCCTTTAACAAACACATGAACAAGCTTGTCAAGGTGAATCAGTTTTGAAACCAGCCCCTGCCGACATATGTTGACTGTGACTCGACAAGATGACTTTTTTCCCCCACCTGGACTCTGATTAAGCTATATTCCTTTATTTACTCTCCATCATGACAGTTGTTGTATGTCTTTGCATATTTTAGTTAATTTCCTTTTAACTTACATGGAGATACTTGCTTGTGCTCTGATGCTGATTTCCATGGTGTAACTGTAGGCGGTGTACAGCTGAGCCCTGTTGGGTGGGGTTGGAGGCAGGAACTTGGGCAGATAGAGTCCCTCTGTGCAGGAAGGCACCTCAGGATCCACTGGAACAACAAAGACAAACACAAATGTTGCAAAGAGATTCAAACTTCAGTGAAGCTTGAAAGTGGCTGTCAGCCTCAAAATGTGAAATCTGACCTTTTAAAGCAAACTGGACAGGTATTTTGCTGAGAGAGTTTTTGGTAGTTATTGTGGACTGCGTCCCGTCACTGTCAGTCAGGGTGATAGTCTGCCTGGGAAAGTCCTCCATCACCAGCTGGACGGCGTACGAACCTTGATTACTGCTATTGGTTGGACTGAATGACAACGAACAAGACTGCAAAAGGAAGACAAAAGGAAGTCAATATTCTGTGGTCGAATAAAATGCAAGTCAGCATCTCTTTAGCAATCCATGGCAAAAATGATTCCACAGCTGCTCTTGGTCTCCTTGGTCTCACATCGTCAAAAACAATGCTTGTGTTTTGGATCCACTCTGCTCACTCGCACCAAGATGACAATGCTCTGGATGAAAACTCTGTCGTCAAACAGCTGAATACTCACGGATGAGAGGTTGAGAACGGAGGGTGGTGTGCAGGGATTACACGCCAACTGTGTTGTGTTTCCATATCTGCATTTGACCTCGTCTCCGTCAGGGTCAAATGCCAACAGGTTGAAATCTCTTGGACAGTTTGAGGGAACTCTGAGAGAGAAACACAAACAGCTTTAGCACTTGTTTCATCTTGTGTCAAAGTTGGGCTTCCTGGTCATGGAGGAACCACATGTCCTCTGGAGCGCATCCGATTGTACACTTGTCCAATTGTGGCTTTTGCAATTTCCCTATATTTGTTTCCAATGAGACCTGAAACAGGCATCCAAGCAATGAAAAGCACATGTAAAAACATTATCAGTTTAATGAGAACATTGATGCAACCTCAGAAGTCCAGGTGCAAGTTGCTCTCTGGTGTTTGGCCGCATTATTTGTTGACAGTGATGTTTTGGGATCTGACGGGAACAGAATCAGTGAGTATTCCTACCTCACAGCCGGTACTACGGTGGTCTGGGGTGATCTGTTGGCTCGGCCAGTGTCCGACCGGTTCCTCAGCTCCACCAGAGTCACCGCTCTCCATGATACGATTCCATTTACAATGTCTTCTATCCAATTACCACCAGCGAACCTGTGGTGTAAGTTCATGGAGAGGTTGTGAATGTGCAACAGAGACTGTTAGTTCAGGCATGTAGAGCTGCCTTTGATTCAGGACTGGAAGAGATCCTTTTGTTGTTGCACTCCAGGTAATCTACCCAGCTCATGGATCACTAACTCGACGTATCCGAACAGAGCTAAACAGTTGTATAATTTGGTGAACTTACATAAGTTGAAAGGGGACGTTGGTGGGAACCTGCCGGGTCATGATTCCTTCTCTCTGACACCACTCTCCACTGCTTTCATTGTAGACCACGTTCAGCACTACCTGACTCTCATTCCCACAATTGCCACTGAAGCATGTCCACATGTCAACATCGTCACATGAGTGGAAATTCAGCTTGTAGCGGATGATCACCTGCAGGGATAACATGAAATCATCCTGAGTATTGACAATCAAGTAAAAGTAAGAAATACCATTTGACACACCTGCTGAAGTAAAAGTATGAAAGTACATGGTCAAAAACTACTCAAAGTACTTCAAGTTACTTTGCGTTTTCATGTGTGCAGGCCAGAGATCTTCATAAGTTCAAATCAAGTCTCAAGTCTTAGTTTAGAAAGATCATCATGAAGAGAATTCACCTTGTGTTGCATGTTGATTATCTCTAAATAAGGTGTTTCTGTTTAATACAATCATTTTACTATTTTGTCTACATGTAGGTTTCGGTAAGATCAGACTGGCCAGCCGCACAGCCTCTCTTCTTATGCTGATATACACATGTAAACAACCAAAGATCTTTCTTTAGTTTATGATTTGACTTCTTCAATATCACAAACACCAAATTTGATTATCCCTAAAACATCTTTGAGGATTATCTTTTGAACATAAAGAATTATTGTGGCAATAACAAAGGAACAGGCCATTTTTGAATGAAGCAGTAGGAGACCTGTGAGTCTCCTGTGTCCACCTATATTTTCTCTCCGTGTGCTTCTCAAGAAGTATTGTTTCCTGAATAAGTAACAGCGGAGTGAATAAAACAAATACGGTCATTATAACAGAAGTTTGGATAACAGTTCATTTCAGTTAATGTAGTAAAATACAAAGCAGATAACAGACGAGTTACAACAACGGTATGAGTGGCAAATGGAGCAAAATTAAAAGTAGATTACTGGCCCCAAAAAATACTGGAGTAAAAGTTAAAGTACAGTTTTAAAAAGGAACCTGAGAAGTTACCATTCCAAAAATAAAAATGAACTAAAAAAAAATGACTTTTTCCTCATTTGGATGAGTGAATACAAAGGTAGTAGTTGTGCAGATGTTGATTTCACTTTGTAATCAAACAGTATTGACTAATATGAAGTAAGGTTAAAAACTTCATTTTCATGCTAGAATGTTCACAACTGTATTTCTTTTAGGAAAGCAAATCTTTTAGACCATTATGTCTTACAATCTTCCCAACATTGTCATTCTTTGGTTTGTTTGGATATACATACCACAACAGATCCGTCAGTGCTCGTTTCTTTTGGGTCGTAAGTCATCACAGTTCCATAGAAATGAGTCGCCTGAGAGCTTTGTTCGTCATTTCTGACGCTTACAACAATACATCGAAGCTCGGAGTGATACTTGGTTGAACTGAGGAAATAAATGAAGACAATTTACGAAATGGGACGTCCATTTTTGAATTGAAAAGTACAAAATACATGGCAAAATTGAATCAAATAAACCTGCTCCTTCAACTGTTAAGATCTGTTCATTCTGTTACAGGAAATTGAGGAAAACTTTTGTTGCCAAATCAGCTTTCTTTCATCAGATGTACTCATACTGACACAAGTGTAAACATTACAGTTGTACCTCTAACTACAACCTTTAAAGAATTTCTCTGTTCTGTTTGTCCATTTGTAACTCTTGAAGACAAAAGACTGACTTGTAAACTGCTTGGACAACAAAGCAGATGGGGTGGCTTTCTCCATCTTGGTCCTTGGAGGGCGTCCATCTAAGGATGAATTGTCCTGCTCCTGATGTGCTCTGGTTCATGTTGTACGGTCCACTGAACAGCAGCTCAGAGACCCTTTAACAAACACATGAACAAGAGCTTGTCAAGGTAAATCATCTTTGTAACCAGCCCCTGCTTACATATGTTGACTGTGACTCGACAAGATGACTTTTTTCCCCCACCTGGACTCTGATTAAGCTATATTCCTTTATTTACTCTCCATCATGACAGTTGTTGTATGTCTTTGCATATTTTAGTTTATTTCCTTTTAACTTACGTGGAGATATTTGCTTGTGCTCTGATGCTGATTTCCATGGTGTAACTGAAGGGGATGTACAGCTGAGCCCTGTTGGGTGGGGTTGGATCCAGGAATTTGGGCAGATAGAGTCCCTCTGTGCAGGAAGGCACCTCAGGATCCACTGGAACAACAAAGACAAACACAAATGTTGCAAAGAGATTCAAACTTCAGTGAAGCTTGAAAGTGGCTGTCAGCCTCAAAATGTGAAATCTGACCTTTTAAAACAAACTGGACAGGTATTTTGCTGAGAGAGTTTTTGGTAGTTATTGTGGACTGCATCCCGTCACTGTCAGTCAGGGTGATAGTCTGTCTGGGAAAGTCCTCCATCACCAGCTGGACAGCGTACGAACCTTGATTACTGCTATTGGTTGGACTGAATGACAACAAACAAGACTGCAAAAGGAAGACAAAAGGAAGAAAAGGTCAATATTCTGTGGTCGAATAAAATGCAAGTCAGCATCTCTTTAGCAATCCATGGCAAAAATGATTCCACAGTTGCTCTTGGTCTCCTTACCCCTGATGTCATGATATTACACATTGTCAAAAACAATGCTTGGGTTTTGGATCCACCCTGCTTTTGCTTGTCAGACAGCTGAATACTCACGGATGAGAGGTTGAGAATGGAGGGCGGTGTGCAGGGATTACACTCCGACTGTGTTGTGTTTCCATATCTGCATTTGACCTCATCTCCATCAGGGTCAAATGCCAACAGGTTGAAATCTCTCGGACAGTTTGAGGGAACTCTGAGAGAGAGACACAAACAGCTTTAGCAGTTGTTTCATCTGGCATCAAAGTTGTCTTGGGCTTCCTGGACATGGAGGAACCACACATCCTCTGGAGCGCATCTGATTGTCTGCTTGTCCACTTGTGGCCCTGTGCAACTTCCCTATATTTGTTTCCACTGACACCTGAAACAGGCATCCAAGCAATGCAAAGCACATGTAAAAATGTTATCAGTTTAATGAGAACATTGATGCAACCTCAGAAGTCCAGGTGCAAGTTGTTGTCTGGTGTTTGGCGGCATTAATTGTTGGCAGTGATGTTTTGGGATCTGACGGGAATAGAAACAGTGAGTATTCCTACCTCACAGCCGGTAGTACGGTGGTCTGGGGTGATCTGTTGGCTCGGCCGGTGTCCGACCGGTTCCTCAGCTCCACCAGAGTCACCGCTCTCCATGATATGATTCCATTTACGATGTCGTCTGTCCAATTACCACCATCAAACCTATGGTGGAAGTTCATGGAGAAGTTGTGAATGTGCAACAGAGACTGTTAGTTCAGGCATGTAGAGCTGCCTTTGATTCAGGACTGGAAGAGACCAAGCTCATGGATCACTAATGCGACGTAGCTGAACAGAACTAAACAGTTGTATAATTTGGTGAACTTACATAAGCTGAAAGGGGGCGTTGCTGGGAATCTGCCGGGTCATGATTCCTTCTCTCTGACACCACTCTCCACTGCTTTCATTGTAGACCACATTCAGCACTACCTGACTCTTATTCCCACAATTGCCACTGAAGCATGTCCACATGTCAACATCGTCACATGAGTGGAAATTCAGCTTGTAGCGGATGATCACCTGCAGGGATAACATCCTGAGTATTGAAAATCTTTACTCAAGTAAAAGTCAAAATTACTATTTGACACACCTGCTCGAGTACAAGTACAAGGTATAAAGAATTATTGTGGCAATAACAAAGGAGCAGCCCATTGTTGAATGAAGCGGAAGGAGACCTTTGTAAAAGAAACTACTTTTTTTTACTGATTTGAGTTACATGTAACAAGTTACTTCTACCTGAATACAAAGAATGTCGTTGTTCTGAAGCTGGCTTCACTTTGTAGGCAAACAGTATTGACTAATGTAAAATAAAGTTTAAACTTCCTTTTCAAGGTAGAAAGTTCAGAACTGTATTTCTTTTAGGAAAGCAAATTTCTTAGACCATTTTCTCTTAATCTTCTCAACATTCTTGGGTTTGTTTGTAAAGAAACTGCTCTGAAAGAAACAGATACACGTACCATGACAGATCCATTGGTGCTCATTTCTTTTGGGTCGTAAGTCATCACTGTCCCATAGAAATGATTTGCCTCGGAGATGCAAGCAAGAAGCATCAGGAGCAGCTGAAGAAGGGGAGACATGGTGAATCCGAAGGTCTCTCTACACACAGACAGTAAATGAAAGATTCCTATCTGTCCGTCTGTCTGAGTCCCACACTGAACAGTTTCTTTTGACAGGTAACCAGGAAGTCACCTCCTGTCATGTTTATGAGATAATGATCAACCAGTATCTGTTTCGGCCTATTGATGTGCAGTGAATCGTTTTTATACATGTTTTAATCTTTATACTGAATGACATGAGGTAGAAAATACAACCCTGATTTAAGAAAAAAGATGGGACACCGTTAAACATGAATAAAAACATAATGTGATCATTTGCTAATCCTATTTGACATTGAAAACAGTGCAAAGACAATTTATTAAATGTTTGACATCATCAGCTTCATTGATTTATTCTGAATTTGATGGCAGAAACATGTTTTGAACAAGTCAAGACAGGAGCAACAAAAGAATTGTTATGATTTATTCAGTCATTCTGTCTCCATTGCACTTTGTTGCATTTAGTTTTTATCAGTATAACAACTTTTTCATCTCAACCAAGCATAAAGCTTTTTTGCAATGCTTTTTTGCAAATTTGCATTCAGGTTTTGTTTTTATGCCCCGACTGAAAACAACATAAAACAGGTTAAATTACTGCAGTTAAATGTATTCCTGAAGTAAAGGATCTGTGTATTTCGAAGGAAGCTGTAAATAGGCCTAAGACTCGGCCCTCTGCTTGAACACATGCACATGCACACACACATGCAAACAGGTAAATCATCAAATATATTGTAAATTTATATTGTTCAGATGATAATTTCAATGTCAGATCCAAAGTGAAAGCTCTAGTCTCTCATTTTAATTTAATTTCACAATATCACGTTACACAACTGTTTTGTAGCTCCTCAGACAACATTTAAGTTATAAATTGTTCTTAATGTTGTAGGTAATTTTTTATCATCGAGGACACCAGGAAGTGCAGATACATCATGTCTGATTTTGTTAGGCTGAGGTTACGATGCCAGAGGGTTCTGTGATTTTGTTATTCATTCAACTCACAGTGTGAATGCCTGTTTTCCTCGAGCAGGCGTCCTCCGAGCTGCCTTATGACTGCTCAAGATGCCTTATTTCTGTTGGTTTTTGTAGAGTTTGAATCTGACTGCGGACGAGGGCGGAGGCTCGATGAAAGAACTGGTCATAACTTTTCCCCAGTGTTTCTTGTAGCCGCTCTCCAGCTTTCACTGACAGGCAGGTGGATTTACAAGACATCCTTCCAGGTTTGGTTTTGTTAGCTGTACAAAAGAAGGTTCGTTTTTATATCGACGATGTGCAATTCTCATGAAGGGAAAGTAACTGAAACTCAGAGCATTTTTTTTTTTGTTGTTTTCTATCGCGATCTGGGTAAAACGAAACAAGATCTGAAATGTTTTTTGTGGATATTTGCAAAAATCAGGTGCAGGAGGTTTTTGTCTCACCTTGAATATAATATTCTGAAAACGTGGTTTCTTTCCTTTATAATCTGAAAAACCTAATAACATTTCAAGCTGTAAATGTTTTGGTCCAGGTGTGTGTTAACTATCAGGGTACTGGCTCACTTGTTTGACTCCGTTGAAAAAAATGCAGTTGACCTGTTTTTTCGGGGGGGGTTTGTATCAGTGTCGATCAACAGGCTGCGCTTGTTTCGGTTCATAAACATTTGTGTCATTGGCTCCATCAAAACCCAACAAAGCTGACTCTGGCCCACGGTTTGCTGAATCAAAACAAGCGCACCCCATTTGCTGTTTTACTTGACAGCGGGAAGGAATGTGTGTACAAAAAAAGAGGGCCTGAAATCAACACTTAGCCACCAGCCAAACACTTTAGCATTTAACATTCAGTTCTATCAGCCTGTTTGGCAACCTGAAACTTTATTGACTTCAATGTCCCAAAGACATAATATACCACTTTTTGACCAACTTATAAAAGCTCAAGTGTATCAAGAGACTGGTCTCTTTTCCCAGAGTGGATGTATTTAAAGTGTATGTAACCACTGAGGTCAATAAAGGATCATTTAGACAGGACTCTGATTTTGCACACTCAGCACACTTTGACCCCTGAATCTCTTCAGCTGGTAAAACTCTTTCTTGATTGGTTGGCTAATAAAAAGAAGTTAGTTTCAGGCCCTCCAAACAAAACCAACAAAGAGTTTAATATCATGTGGCTTCATGATGAACAAGTTTACAACCGACTGATGTTTTATTTATTGTTACTATCTTGAAACCGTGACCTGTGTATTATTCCTAATGACATGTTGCTCTGGCTCGTTCAACTGGAAGTAAAACAGATGTCTTTTAAACTTTACTGCTCATTTAGTTGTTTTTTCACGGCTTGTATTCATTCACATTCTTGAGTCTGTAGATTAATTAGCAGACAGCGTTTATCAGGAACCTGCCTCAAGTCTTTTCACATAGGAGCTGCCCACCACAACTTTGAGTTTATCAGGACCAGAATGACAGACAGACGGCCATGTTTGTTCGTTAACACCAAGGTGCATTTTTCGAAAGAATAAGCAGGTGTGACGCACACAAATGTATGGTCACATTTATGTTTTTATTTTAATTTTGAAATGTTGTTTCTTAAATAGAAATATTATAAATGGACTCTTATGCCCAGTTAATATCCTGGTGGTACACAGGCTACATAAAAACAATGTTAGTTGTTTGTTATTTTCAGCCCAGTCGCTAGGGGGCAGTGGCGCCATGTTCTTCTCTCAAGGACCCTTCTTGTTGCACGGACGGCAATTTCCTCATTCTGCTCAATGAGGCTGCATTAAGAAGAACACACGCCGTTCGCTGTCTTTATTATTTCTCCTGTTTTAACAGGTTGGTGGACACTTAAAAGTTATAAAAGTACATGCACATGTTGGTTACGTTTTTATATTGCTCTGGGATTAATTTTGGCATGTATGGTGATGTTTTGAGTTAGTTTGTGACCAAGAAAAAAATGCAGTTTGCACCCTTTAGCATGTGGTAGCGATCACCTTGAGGATTAGCATAAGTAGCTAGCTAGCTAGCGGTGGCTAAACGTAATTAATTTTGAGCTCCAGTACATTCATTTTCAGTTCAAAAGGTTTTATAAGCTAATATGGTGTGCTTTGTCTGATTATATGTCATTTAGTGTTGAAATTAGTCTGCTTACCGGTCATCACTGTGAGACCTGTAACACAGGCATCACATGACTTGGGTCACATGCACCTCATGTTTTAAATAAAGACTTAGTTATAGTAGTTAGTTCTTTATTGTTGTATGTGCAACGGTTACAAACAGTTAAATTCTTAAACCTCAGACTCCTTCCAACGTGCACAATATCTACATCAACACGAAGAGCGGTATGTTGAATACAAGCGTCATACATGATGATACAGCATCTGAATAATTTTGTAAGCTAACAACAGTAATGGTGTTAAAGGTTCACACATGGTAAAAACAAACAAACAAACAAAAGAATGAATAAAAAATGTCAGTTTGAACATGTACACGTCAACTGGACCAACTCCGTCCTTTCTTTATTAAGCTGAGATCATGTGATCAAAAGTTCCAGAACAGCCACTAACTGGACCTTGTCAGCTGTGTTGTGATGTCATTTCCCCCAGTTGAATCTATAAAATGAAGCTTGACAATCAAAAAGGAGTAAAATATACTTTATATTTTTTGTAAGTAGAGGTGGAAAAGCTTATTAAATTATGTCAAGATAACGAATTTAGACAATACAAAGTAACAGAACAAGGCAGCTGGAAATAAAGTTTCCCTGCATAGATGATCATGTTGAACCAGCAGGGGTCGCTGTGGTTGCAGATTCCAGTTGCAAATGACTCACGAGAGTAAGAACGATGTTTGATGGCAGCCCTCGTCTCACCAGTTCGTCTTTAAGCTGGAGTGAAAACATATAGTGCTACTGAGAAATGACTATCACTACCTGATCCGCACATCAGGGCGCCCAACTAGGCAGAAGCACTACCTTTGACTTGGTGCATTGCCATCAACTATTATCACAACCAATTTCCCTAATGCTGTTTGTAAAACATCCTGTTGGCACCAATTCATTGCCGTCTAACTGAAACAATTTGTCAACGCTGAAAATTCCTGTGTCAAAGTTCACTAAAGTTGAACTGAATTCAAATTCAGTTCGATTCCACTGAAATAAACTGATTTTGCTGCCAAATTTCACCATTTTAAAAGCTGCTCTGACTCTTTTATCAGTAGTTGATACATGTTAATGCAGAGATACCAGAAATCCGATCTGCATTTCAGCTTCTCTTGAAAACCTGCATCAGACATTACCTGTAGTACCAGTAACTACTGCATATTCAAAGTATCTGTGTTGTTCTCTGATGCTCTGATAGGACTTCTGATTAGATAAGAAGCAGACTGACCTGATGCAGAACATCCTTTATGTTGTTGGCAGACAGTGGATGCGGAGAGGAAATCCTCAGACTGAGACCTACGACAACTAGAAACACAGTGACTTGACAATACAATGCAGATCAAAAGAGAACTTTCTGTTCTGCTTCCCCACAACATATAAGGTGCTGAAGCTGAGTAATAAATTACAAACAGACCCTGAAACTAACTTGTTTGTGGCTGGAAAGTCAAGGTGTGTTCCACCGACAGATAGTTTCTTTGATTTGAATGGCAGTGAGGTATTAAAAGTTGTTGATTGTTCATTGTGACGTAGGTGTAGAGGAAATGGTTGATACATACTTTGACTGGAGGGTGGTGTAGTTTCTGGTCCTGCTGCCGATCCTTTTGATGATGGTTCAGTGAACAAAACAAAAAAGACTGGTTTGACATGACGTATACCTATCTGTTAAAACAGCAACAGAATCTGAAACATGAAGAGGAAGAAGTTTTGCTACCGTTTACAACGCTTACAACAACACATCGGAGCTCGGAGTGGTACTTCGTTGAACTGAGGAAAAAAATAAAGACAATTTATGAAATGGGACGTCCATTTCTGAATAACAAAGTACAAAATACATGACAACACTCAACCAAATAGCAAAACTTTTAATGCCAAATCAGCTTTCTTTCATCAAATGGACTCGTACTGACACGAGTGTAAACATTACAGTTGTACTTCTAATTACAACCTTGCAAGAACTTGTCTGTTTGTTCATGAAGATTTTTCTTGGGACAATAGACTGACTTGTAAACTGCTTGGACGACAAAGCAGATGGG
>JBBMOC010000126.1:302915-324133 GCA_037975185.1 Centropyge bicolor
TTACAAATAAAACATTTTATTATGTCAGAACACAAACACATTGTATCTGAACCTCCGTTATCACATTTGGAGAGTCTCACACTCCAAAATTTAGAGGAGAGAGGTCAGATTTCTTTATTTTATGTAGCTCTATTGACGCATGATAAGGAAACTACCACTGATAGGCTGGATGTATGGAGGTCTGACCTTCAAGAGGATTTACATGAGGTAGACTGGAAGAGTGCATGTTTAAAAGCCCAAACACAATCAATTAACACAAGGATGAGACTCCTCCAATATAAATGGTTGATGAGAACCTATATCACTCCAGTCAAACTGAATCGTTGGTCCCCTAACATCCCAGATACCTGCAGCAAATGTCTAGAAGAAAAGGGTACTCTGTTTCACTGTGTTTGGAGCTGTTCAAAATTACAGAATTTCTGGAAGTCAGTCATACAAACTTTGTCTAAGATTGCTGGTGTGAGGGTGCCCTTTCAAGCAAAGACGTGTGTGTTGGGTATATTTCCAGAGAGCTGTATTTTTACTTCAAGCCAGTCAACAATCATTGACTTTGGACTCCTGCAGGCCAGGAGGTTGATATCTTTATACTGGAAGAAATGGACATACCCTCAATACATATGTGGGTGAGGGAGATGGCATCTTGTATTGTAATGGAACGACTTACTTACATTGTCAGAGGAAGGGGAGGGGATTTTGTGAAAATATGGTCACCGTTAACTGAGTTTCTCAGATGTTACGAGGCTAATTAATATTGATAATGGTGTTTATTTGTTGAGCTGTATGTTATGTATTTATTTTTTATTATATGTACATTTATTTTATTATTATTATTTTTAAAATGTATTTATTTATTTATTTATTTATTTATTTATTTTGCTTTCATTTATTTATTTATTTGGGGGGGACTATGTTGCTTATTGCTTATTTTATGTTGAGCATATTATTAATTATTTTGTAACAAAAACTCAATAAAGATATTGTAAAAAAAAAAAAAAAAAAAAAACGTTTGACCTCATCAACTTCATTGATTTTTGTAAACACGCGTTTATTTTGAATTTGATTGAACCAACATGTTTCAAAAAAGTCAGGACAGGAGCAACATTCTGTCTCCATTGCACTTTGTTGCATTTAGTTTTTATCAGTATAACAACTTTTTTTTTTAAAATCTCAACCAAGTATAAAACTTTTTTGCAATGCTTTTTTTTGCAAATTTGCGTTCAGGGTTTTTTTTATGCCCCGATTGAAAACAACATTAAACAGGTTAAATTACTGCAGTTAAATGTATTATTGAAGTAAAGGATCTGAGTATTTCGAAGGAAGCTGTAAATAGGTCTAAGACTCCTCCCGGTGCTTGAACGCTACAGTAAAATACGTTTTATTTAGTATTTGAACACGGCCCTGACTGTCAAACAGCCCAGCCAATCACACGTCGCCTTCGAACTCACGCATCCCAATTGAGCTCTTTGATTGGTCGAGCGCACCGTCCATAACAGCCGTGACTCAGACCACAGTCATGTGACTGATGTTTTGTTATTTCGCTTCCGCCTTCAGTTTCTCATCATCTCATGTGGATGTAGAGTAAAAAAACACAATCTGAAAGGTTTGTGGCTTCAAATCTCTTCAGCGACTCTTCCAGAATTCTCTGCCGGGGGTGTAGGGACTCTCCCCCGCTGCATAGACTCCTTCTGAGGGCGGCTCCAGGTCCGGGGACAGCGATGGCGGACGGGGAACGTTCGCCGCTTCTGTCCGAGCAGCACGACGGGAGCAACGGCTTCTCCCCCGGCGGCGGCTCGCATGGAGGTCCGACGAAACCTCACAGTATGTCAGCCGCTTCTACCCAGATACAGACACGTTTACAGGCTTTCAAACAGACGCGTTCAGTTTGTGTTCAGGCTCCACTTGCCACCAAACGTTAGCTAATGTTGTAGTTAACAAGCTAGCTGGCTAACAAGCTTGTCAGACGTTAGCTGTCAACAATCAAGTTTAAGAAGAAATTTAAGCCACAAAAATTCACCTTACACTTATTTTAGTTTTTAGTAATGAACTTTATCAACGTTTCCAGGGTGCTATGAATTAATGGCAGTGATACTAAATGTACAAACTGCAGTGAGTAATTAGAAAATGAAGTTTGGTAGAAAATGTTCTGTTTCATTAAAAACGCTGAAATGAACAGATGAAGCTGATCTGAGGTCAGTTTACTTGGTGGTTTGTATGTTGACACAGGGTCAAAGTTCAGTTTGTAGTTGCTGGAACAAAAGTGACTGAAATTTGAGAAGACATCAACATCTATTATTTATGATAGTGGATTAAGTGAACATTAATTGACATGAACATTTTTAATGAAAGATTATTCAGTTAATTAATTAATTAAAAAAGTAATTGACAGATGAACCAGTACTGGAAATAATCAGCTCTATAAAGTGAACTTTGCTAATACTGCTTCATATTTGGTCTTCTTGTCCTCTTCATGGCTGCATCATGTCCTCCCTCCTCTGTCTGTCTTCCTGTGCCGTTTCCCACTAACTGTGAGCTTAAATCCTCTTTCTCACTTCCTCCCTCTTGGTAAAGTTTGTCCTTTGGGTGTTTCACTCACTCATAATGTTAACTGATACAAACAGTGCTCACTGACCAGTAGGTGGTTCATTGTACTTAGATAGTTTCATAGTTAATGTTTGAAGAGGAAATGAATGTGGGACGGTATCAGCTGGGATCAGTCCTCAGCAGGGACAGCGGGAGGACGGGGGTCCATTTTGATTTTAGGACGTAGAAGAACAATCAGTTTCAATCACTGTATCGGCATCGTGGCTGCTTTAAAACTGCACCCACTGTGTGTCCTGACAAGTAAATCCATGTGTACGAAGCATTACTTTTGATATCATGAGCTCACACCCTCTTTCCAGAACTGACCAAAATGTTCATGTAACACAAGAGTCAAAAACCATCAGTTACTGAAAGCTGCTATGAAATGTGTGGTCAGACACCAGAGTTTGACCCAGAAGGTTTTAATCTGAGATTGTAAACTGCACATTTCCTGATACACCCAGTTTTATGATCACTTTATTTGTCGATGACGGTGTAAACAGAAGTCATTTTTTATGATGTTGATGGAGGCGGCCTTCTGCAGAAAACCTTTGATTTATTAAATAATTCACAAGACAAAAAGCCTGCAGCCATGTCAGCAGCTCTGTGAATGACACTCTGACTCTCTCTAATGCCGGCACACTGACCTTCATACGGTGACAATGCTTAGTATCTTAAAAGGTGGCTTTGAAGGGGGTTTATATTTATCGACATTTGGTATTTAAAAGGCATCACTTTGGCGTTGATATTGAAACTCAGGTATTGTACTGACAGTGAACTGTTTGTCCATCCCCAGCTTTGGTGCCGTTCCCCAGCTCAGTGGCACCAGGTGAGCCTCCGCCCCCGTACTCGCCACAGGGCAGCCCGGACAGCAGCAGCGCTCCGGTCATCAGCTGCCGGGTCTGTCAGAGCGCCATATCTGTGGAGGGCAAGACGCACCAGCATGTGGTGAAGTGCAGCATCTGCAACGAAGCTACGGTGAGTCACACAGAGGAGGATTCTCACACACACACACACACACACACACACACACACACACACACAGAGTATGTCACAGTGTCTTCACTGGATTTTATTCTGTTAGAAATGTTTCCACACATCAAAGCATCTAGAGGCTGAGACTCTGAAGCTATAACATATCAACCCATTGTACTGAGTGTTGTGTATCAGCAGCCAGACATTGACAGTGTCCTGTCTCAGGAAGTCATTCCATCATCTCAGAATGTCTGAGAAGAAGTGCAGAATTTCTGCTGATGAGATCAAAACTGAACCACTGAGATCTATTTTAGAACTTCAAAATGGGGAAAACCTGGACGAAGTGAAAAAGTGCTGTGTTCTTGGTTTCTTACTCTTCTCTCCTTTGTGTCCTCGTCCCTCTCTCTGTAGCCGATAAAGAACGCCCCTGTTGGAAAGAAGTATGTCCGTTGTCCGTGTAACTGTCTGCTGATTTGCAAAGTCACGTCGCAGAGGATCGCCTGTCCGAGACCGTACTGGTGAGACAGAGAAAAGGAGTGGGATTATTTTTCAGCCGTCTCAGCTTTGGTTTGTAATCACACCATCTGTGCAGGAGAAGTCATTCAGCAAAATACAGTCATGGATCAGAGAGTGTCAAGGAGCTTGTGTTGTTTTGAAATCCTTCTGCTTGTACAGCCTGAGGAATCCTGTTAACAGTTATCATGCTGCAGAAATTGATGCATCTTATCAGCCTTACTCTCACTGGAAGAACAACACTTGTGTCAGTTGTGGAGGCTGATGAAAGTGAACAGTAACAATAACACTCAAGCTGGAAAACAATGAGCTGAAAGTATTAAGTAAAACATTTGAATGTGTAAAAACCACCTGACTTTTCTCACTTCTCTTGTATCTTGTCCAGGTGATGAGGAAGTGATCGAGGTTGTCTTTCGTTAAATGTGAGCATCATCTTTATTTTGTTATTTTTCCTGCCAGCAAACGCGTCATCAACCTGGGACCAGTTCACATCGGCAGGGACAGTCCTGAACCGCAGCATCAGCCCGTCGGGATCCGGGTCATCTGTGGACACTGTTCCAACACATTCCTGGTAGGACACACACACACACACACACACACACAGAGGTCACACACTCGTACATTATACAGTCACAGTGACATATTTCACTTCTGTATTACTTCAGTTTCAATCACTCATCTACAGTTGTTGCAGAATTATTCACTGATGAGACCTTCTGCATTTCATTAGCTTCAGATTCACGCTTCCTCTCTCTCTCTCTTCCAGTGGACAGAGTTTTCAGACAGGACCTTGGCTCGGTGTCCACACTGCCGAAAAGTGTAAGTAGCTCAGTAATTCTGAGTGTGTGCAAGAGGTAAAAACCTCTTCCACCTTGTCTTGTGACAACAGTTCCACAAAAGTGTTGTTTTTTTGTTTAGTATTTCCCTTTTATTTCCAGCTCTTCTATTGGTCGGCGTTACCCCAGGAGGAGGAGCCTGCTGTGCTTCCTGCTGTTCGTCGTCCTCGCCGCATCAACTGCAGGACTTATAGTGAGCGTCTGTGTGTGTGTGTGTGTGACGACATTTGTGTCATAATAGTTTTTATATAGAACAACTCCTAAAATGTTGGTAGAACAAACTGCAGTCTTTTGTGTTTACACTCAGATACCATCAGAATTTTAAGGACGAGAACATGGATGAGGACAAAAGAAAAGTAGGGCACTAAAGGGCAACACACACTGTTTGTTGTGTGTCAAAACAGCTTCACTTACTGTTTTATGTAACAGCAGAGTTAAGGCAGGACGAGCAGCAAGTTTATCTCATCCAGTCCCTAAATCAGCTCATCACTCTGACAGTTTTGTGACACCAATATGTTTCATACAAAATCCACTTTTAAAAATGGGAACTACTTGTGTGGAGCAATTTTTCCATCTGATATTGTTTGATTTGTTTTTAGAATTCTAACAAGGTGAAAGTATCAAGTGTTTCACAAGAACAGAAACACACTGTACATGTAATTCTTTATTCTTAATCTTAATCTGGCTCCTCAGATTCTTCTTCAGGTTGGATAAAACGTGTGTGTGTCTCTGCGTTCAGGTTGGCACGTGGACCCCAGCCCAACACTCTAAAGGGATCTACGTTTCTTGGGTGCTGCTGATCCTGCTCATTGTCTTCACCATGGCAAGAACCATCTACTGGAGGTGTCTGAAAATCAGCGACCCCATATCCAACATCACGTAGAGAGAGAGAGAGAGGGAGAGAGAGAGAGAGAGAGAGAGAAGTTGTGAGGAAAGGAAGGCAGGAAAGAAGGAAGGTGAGTGGATGTGGAAAAGATGAGAGAAGCAAAATCGATGAGCCTCATTTGTGAATCATAGAGGAACAGGGTTCAGTGGATACAGAGCTGAGGTGATGAGATGAGGAAAGAAAAGCGTTTGAGATTAGAAATATTAAGTTAAATTCCACATTCCTGTCAAATTGGATTGACCATATATACAAGCCTTTTATTCACCATCACACACTGTGATGGTCGTTTGCACAGAGGATGGAGGGATGAATGGAGGTGGGTTTGAGATAAAGAAGGACAGATGGATGAAAGAGAGCTGAAGAAAATGTATTTCAGACTTTTGTTTTTGACCCAGTAGTTTTCTTTTTTCTTTTTGGACTAATATGTTTCAAAGGTAAATTGTCATTTTTGTGACCCAAAATTATAATGAGTCAAAGTTTCCTCTGGAGAAATGGAAAGATTAGATAAAAGTTGGGTAAACGAAGCCTTGATTTGAATCGATTGAGGGATGAATGCAGTGAAGGTGTTTTTTAGTTATATTACTCAAACCAAATAAGAGAAACACAGTAATTGATTCCTAATCAAACTGAGCACGAAGGAGGGAAGAAACAAGATGAGCTCATTTATCTTATGGTTTTAACTGTAATTCAGTCCAACCTTTGACTTAACTCTTCATTCTGTATCACTTTTCTTATTCTCTTGGTACATTTTCTGGATTCAAACCGAAGCCCTTCTGCTTGTTATAAAGACTGGACACAGCTCACCGATGAGTTGTTCTGTGTAGATTTTGTTACCAGAGCCAGGCTAGTTGTTTCCCCCTGTCTCCAGTCTTTATGCTAAGCTACGCTAAGCAGCTGCTGTCTGTGGCCTCACATTTAATGAGGGTGGTGTCGATCTTCTCGTCTAACTCCTGGCATGAAAGCGAGATAGCGTCTTTCCAAAAATGTCAAACTATTCTTTTAACAGTCTGTGTTTGAAATTTGGATCGAACAGTTTCTCTGGGCTCGTCATCTGAACTTCTCAACCACAAACTGAAAGCATCTCAATAACCACATAAAGAGCTCATATCATTTAAATACGACTTTTAAAGGAACAACATGTTTTTTGTTTTGGGGCATTGGTCATTCGATGGAAAGGCTTAAGTGCTTAATTTGACAGGATATTGTTTCAGACAGGCTTGTTGTAAAAAGCAAACATTCATAACCTGGTGATGGAAATGTAATTAAAGTCAATAAGGGGCGTATATGGGATAATATATACATCAGTAGAGGAGCATTAGTTCACAGTGGCATCTTCTTTTTTTTTCTTAATCTATGATCACGTCAGTGTTCAGATCATCTCACAGGGATTTTTGGGGCATTTGATTTAATTCACTTCTGTCTTGCTTCATTTGAAAATGTTTCATATCAAAGAAAGTTTTGGGCTTTTAAGAGAACATATGATTTCAGAGTAAATTAATGTTCTACTAAATGCTTTTAAAACCCGAAAGTGCAGTTTGACCTGTTCGAATCACTCATATAAACCACTTGAAACACACACAGGAAATCATTTATTTATTTATCTTCTCTCTGTTT
This sequence comes from Centropyge bicolor, assembly GCA_037975185.1. Lineage (NCBI taxonomy): Eukaryota > Metazoa > Chordata > Actinopteri > Pomacanthidae > Centropyge > Centropyge bicolor. Next base: position 310,320 of record JBBMOC010000126.1, read on the forward strand.
AATTCACTTCTGTCTCATATGAATCAAACTGAATTGAGGCGACTCACCGGTAAAATCTGTCGAAGTGTAAATACACTCAGTGGATGTTGATTATTTTGATCTGTACAGAATTATCAGAGCTGTTGCTTCCCTCTTGTGGCTGATTAATGTAAGTACCCGCTGACTGTGAAACATGTTGCACTACATTGTACTGATGTACTACTACTGTATGTTTTTGTCAATATTACTCTGGTGGATTGTTTTTTTTGTATAATGTGAAACAAAGTAATACTTTTAACAAGGTCCTCCGACTCAAATGTGTTTTATTCTTAATTGATTTTTGGCAATTAATACTGAACATTTAGTGTTTGCAAACACTTTGTTTGTGAATTTCCCCACTGTGGGACGAATAAAGGCTTATCTTATCTTATCTTAACAGGAAAATAGGACTAGGAGTCTGGAAGCAGGTTGAAACAAACTAAACTAAAGCAAACGCTCATTATAGAGAAGACTGTAAGTAGATGAGAGTTCATCTTCATTCAATATTTCTATTAATATACAACATCGGAAAATCTTATTTTTATCCATATTTTTATAATTTTGATCTTCTGTATAAGAAGTTACTAAGTCACATTTCTTTTTATGTACTTACCACTCAGAACCACTAGAGGTCGCCAACACAGTTTTACAATGTCTTTCATGACACTGAGAGCATGAAGACCTTTTTCCTGGTGCATCTTATCTTAACAATATACAAATCACAGGAGCTGTAATGTTTTTATAAAAGTAAAGTGTGTCACAAAAGTATTAATGAAGTATTTTGTTGCTATGGAGACGCCCTGATCTGTAAATCATCTTCTGTTAAATCTGTAGACACTGTCTCTCTCCCTCTCTCTCTCTGTCACTCTTTCTCTCCCTCTCTCTCTCTCTCTCTCTCTCTCTCTTTCTGTCTCTCTCTCTCTCTCTCTCTCTCTCTCTCTCTCCAGCTGCTGGCTCTGGGGGACGGCTGTAGTTTCATGCCGTGTTTCTCTTGATTCGTCTTTCAGTCTCTGGTGGCTCAAATCCCGCTGAGCCACTAATGGCTTAAGCCCTCAGAAATCTGAGCCGCTCGAGTTCAGGAACCTGTTGGTTTCTGGGACGCATGAAATTTCTGAATGCAGGAATATCAGAGCACTTATATTTTGGGAGACTGGGCGGAAACAAAATTTGACATTTTTCTTTGTAAACATGGAAATAATTCAAAGAAAATAGGACGACAGAAGTTCTTGTTTTACTTCATAATTTTGGATTCATCTTTGGATTTGGAAGTTCAAAGCTTCACGGCCTATAAAGACTCAAAAGCAGATATGTGGATGTGTGTACATGTGTGATTAAGATATTAAGAAAGTGTGTGTGTGTTTTTGACCATGCTGGAGGAGAAGAAGCCCCGGGGTTCGGGGGACGCAGGTCACCCAGACTCGTCGAGGATCAACGGCAGCGCCTGCAACTCGTCTGCGGGTAAAACCAAGCACATCTCAAACAGCAGCAGCAGCATCAGCCCTGCAGGCCGGTGAGTCTGTGTGTGTTCGGCCCCGTCCGTCCCGTTCACGTCGTCACAATCAAGATGTAATGAAAGTTTGAAGATGTAAAATAACCGAGCCAAAATTCAAAGAAGAAACTCAACATCTTGAAGCTGTTTTCAACTTTCACGTTATGGAACAGTTGCACAGTAAACATGGACACCACTATTTTAGTTTTTCTTGGCTGAGATTTGCTCATTACCCACATCTACCTACAGTCTCTTTCCTGTCCCACCTATTTCTCCTCATGCCATCATAGCACATGTTAATTTAAAGGCCTGTAAGAAAACACTTGGAACATGACAAAATAGCTGAGACACAAAAGCTGAGAACGGCTTATATAACGATTATTTTATCTCACCAGAACGAGCTTTGTTATTTCGAGATAACAAGATAATCAACCTGTTGTTTCCTCTTGTTACTCACGATGTTTATCAGAGATCAGAAGGCGTCTCAAAAAGTGCCGCGACTGATTTTTAGGCTGAACTTCAGTGATCGAACAAATATAAAATCAGCACAGCTCTCGTGAGAAGACTTTAACATGGCGACACATCAGACAGTCTGTCAGATCAACGTTCGGTTTCTCACCATGTTTGCATGTTTTCATTCAGCTTTTTCACACTGATGCATGAAACGCCGCCTGTGTGTCGTGTGACTGGAAAGACAGATAACACAAAAGCAATGTGATTTCACTGAGAGAAAATCTTCATGTGTTGTTTCATTCTCCCTCGTTTTGCAGCATCAGTTGTTGTTGTTGTTTCAGCCGTGTGAAAGTGAAATGTTGGTAATGATGTCTTCTGTCCACACTGAGTTTAAACACTGTGCATTCCTGTGTCCATGTGTTCATATGGAGCAATTAGCAAGTGTGAAATAGTCGTCTGGTATTAACCCTCGCCAGCCCTGCTGAGCCTATAGCTAAAACAAGAAGACAACTGCGTGTGTGTGTGTGTGTGTGTTATGTATGTGAAGGCATCTCATCTGTCTAAATCCTGGGCTTTGAATGTTTTCTTCATCTATGCACATCATCACTGTCCAGACACAATGAACCACCGAACACATGTCGCTCAGTTTCTGATGGCAGCGCCTGGCAGGAAGTGTCCAGAGCACAAGTGTTTACGTAGACGTCTAATAGCTCAATCTGATGGCATTGACAAGGTGAGCAGGTCAAAATGAAAAACAGGACAGATCATATTTAGATACTTCTTCAGCAGACAACGTTAAAATCATAGACGGCTCAATCAGGCTTTAAATTACAAATCTAGAATATGTCTTTACTGCTCTGATTTGGATCAAAGAACAAACTGTGACCACAACTGTATATTTCCTGTGACATTAATTATTGGATGTCAACAAAATGAAAACCAACATGATGCTCAAGAATCTCCAGGATCATAAGCGTTGATTCTGAATGTTGCATCTTTGACACTTTAAAAGTTTGAGATTAGTCAAACAAGATGTCAAACTTCCAGGATGTTGCTTTTAAATGAAGACGTCATTTTGCTGCTCTGTTGTTTCGTCAGTTTTCTCTTCACCATCTTCTGTTTTCATTCACTCCAGTTCAGTTTTCTGTTTTTCTTCATCATTTCATTAATTAATGTAGCCGTCAGTTCATTCATTCACTTGTTTGCTGTCATTCTTTCATACAGGCGTTCAGTTTTTTTTTTTTTTAATAAAGAAGAAATTTCATTCATTCACCCGCCACAAAGTTTCAATTTCAAAAATAGCTTTTAACAGTTTTCCTCAGACAGCCAAGACACTGAGGAGGCATTTATTACTCTGTGTGTGTGTGTGTGTGACCGTCCCATGCCTGGGGGCCATTATGGGCCTTGGCTGGGTTTAGACGGGATGACGGTATAAAGGGAAGTAAACACTGTGTGAGCTAAAGTGGAAGAGAAGGGGATAGTGATAGCAGGAGAGCGACAGCGACAAAAGTTAAGCGATGAACGAGGGAGACGGTGAAGACGGATAGAAGAAAAGTGTCCGTGGGGGAGCGAGCGAGCGAGAGAGAGCGAGAGAGAGGGATGTTTTTTTATGCGTGGTGTGAAATAGCTTCGGTCTGAAGCAAGGCTTTGCTCTGAGCTCTCTGTTGCTGTGGACTGAGACGACTGGATTTAGGAGTGTGTGTGTGTGTGTGTGTGTGTGTGTGTGTGTGTGTGAATCTGATTTACCTCCATGTCCTCCTTGTCTCTATTTTCAGTATTATCACAGCTCTGTCATCTGATGCTTGGATCACAGGTCATTTCAGTGGGGTAAAATAATGAAGCTGTTTCAGTGTGTGAGCAATAATTACATAAAACAGCAGCATTTATTTGTAGTCGAGTTTGTGTCACCCTGATGAATATAAGTCTAATATTTCAACTCCTGAGGCAAATGTCTGACTCTGGACCAAAACAATGAGCTGAAAGATGCTGAAACGCTCCGTAGATCTGAAGGTAACTACAGACTTGGGAGAGTGTAAATACAAGCTACCATTGCACACAGTGATTTGGTTTATTGATTAAGATTGTTAGATTATAAAAATATTGTTATTGTAGTCATGGAAGCAGATGTTGGGAGAGATTTGATATTGTCTCAGTTTCAGTCAGACAGTTAAAATCGAGTCAAGCTCAAGTTGAACTGAAACCAAAGTGTGAAAACACAGTTGAAACTGGTTGAGCTCAGAAACAGGCTGACCTTGTGCTGTGACCTCTGCAGGAGCACTGTGGCAGCCACACACACATTTAGCCTACACACTCACCATATGACCAAACACCTCGTAAATGATTGAGGGGGCTTTGCTATGGGGAATGTGACGGCTGTGATTGTCGCTGTGTGTGTGTGTTATTCAGAGAGAACAGGTGGATTTGAAAGTGCAGCTGCTGACTTTGCTCCGTTCACTTACTCTTTTCTGTACGTTTCGCTCTTGGTTTTCTTCACGTCTTTATCGTACAAACGCTCCTCTTTAAGTTCCCACCCTTGTCTTTCAGCCTCTCCTCTCGCCGCGCTCTCTCCCACCTGTTGACCGTTAACACTTTAACACAGCGTTCCTCGCAGTCCTTCCTCCTGTCTCGCTGGTTTACTGCTCCCACTGATTCAAGTTTAGTATCTTCTTCACATGTGCATCAACTCTCATATAACCCTCTCAAGCTGTTTACTAACGTTTGATGTTGGTGACTGATGAGATACTAAGTTTGTCTGAACTTTAAATATTCATGTTTTTACAGTTGTGGTGATGTGTCGGACTATATCTTGGCCAGGATCAGGTTCAGACTGACTCCAGGAAGTTACTGATCTCAGACAGGAAATGATGATTTTCCTCTGTTGTACATGTTCATTAGTGAGCTTCAGATGTGCTGATAGGTGGATTTTGAGTTTTTAAGTTTTATTCAGTTTAAATGTAGATGCTTTGATCTCATGACCCGACCAGAAGTCACCGCACTACAAATCTGTGCTCAACCAATCACTGATGAACTGTTGGCGTTGAGCGTTCGAGCCCAGCGATCAGGTCACTTTGCGTTGGACTCCATTAGCTCATCCGGTCGTGAAAAGAGTTTCTGGGTCAACCAGCCTCAGAATCAGTTGTTAAGTGTGATCACTGTGGACAGGACGTCATAGTGCGAAGCCACGAGTCAGCGGCAGGATTTTTAAACTGTGAGTGTGTGAGAAATGAGGGCGGCTACAGACGAGAAAAATATAAGCTGCTCTGTTGTTTTTGTTGTCCAAAAGAAATGACTTCAAATTATAAAAAGGCCTTCGAATATGTGTTCTTTCTTTGCCTTGCTTCATGTTTATTTTTAGCCTCCTAAAATAGTAAAAGTCTGGAAGCCAGCTCATGGCATCAGTTGATAGGGTGTCGAGTATATGGTGAGTGTGTCTGAGGCGGGATGACACATGCCTCAGCTGCAATGAAACCCTCCTCAGCCGTAAACCAAGCTGAGCTGCGATGATGCAACTCTGGCTACACACACACGTTGACGCTGCCCAACATGATGCGGGATCGTTTTCAGCCGTCCGTCTCATTCCAGCTCCCTTTGAGGTCAGAGAGAAAACTGATGGGTCTGCCTGAATTCTCACACCTGTGGCCTTCACACGTCCTCGTGTGACGGCGTTTCCACAGTGGAATCCGAACATGAAAGTCTTGAGTATCTAATATTCGCCCCCTCGAGGCTCGTCGAGCTCAGAAATACACAGTGCAGAATGTAACCAAGTATATTGTTACTCCAATAAGACGAGCTGCTTTTTTTATCAGTTAACAAAATGCACTGAATGAGCAGAAGAGAAATGTAAATCAGTATTTGGTGTGACCACCCTTTGCCTTCAAAACAGCATCAATTCTTCTAAGTAAACATGGACACTTGGCTGGTAAGTTGTTCCAAACGTCTAGAGGAACTAACCACAGATCTTCTGTGGATGAAGGCTTCCTCAAATGTCTCTTCATGTCATCCCAGACTGGATGATGTTGAGATCCATCACTTCCAGGACGTTGTGTCCTTTTTTACGCTGAAGATAGTTCTGACATTGGCTGTATGTTTTAGGTCTTTGTCCTGCTGCAGAATCAGTCTGGGGCCAATCATAGGCCTCCCTGATGGTACTGCATGACGGATAAGTATCTGCCTGTATTTCCCAGTATTGAGGACACCATTAATCCTGATTGGACCTGAAGTTACAGCTGAGCATGCTCAGTGAACTCCAGGTCTTCAGGAACAAGGCCCTTCAGACTGAAGTGGAGACCCTGAAGCATCAGCTATCTGAGGAAAGGCGGATGCACACAGCAGCTCAGAACCTGAAGGAGCAGCTTCTGCAAAGAGACAGCGCTCTCTCTCAAAAGCTCAGCAGCTGGAGGAAGATCTGGCTTTTGAGAAGAAGCAGCTTGTGCGGTTTGACCAGTTTTTATTTTGCGATGCATGAATCTCAGCACAGTAAACACTGGAGTTATAGCTTGGACGAGTTTGAACTCTCTAACAGCTGCTGCACCCGGCTGCTGAGCGGAGTCATAAAAACCAGGGCTTGAAACTTCAGCTGGACTGAAAGCTGCTGAGAAAACATTTAACATGTGAAATGGTGGAATAACTAAAACAAGTAAGGCAGCGGCAGGCAGCTCGTACAGTATCAGATCCAAGACTTGAAATGTAACTTGGATTCGGCCCAAAAGTCTTAAAAATAGCTCTATATGATTTAATAAATGCTCAGTATTTATCACGTCACACGCTCACACTGGAGGGCACTGAAACATAAAATTATCATAGTCGATACCAGCACTATAAATATCCCATTACATCTCTGTGCACACGGTCCAAGGACCAATAAACAATTTCCCTGGGTCGAGACTTGTGTGTGTGTGTGTCATTTATGTGCACACACACTCACAGATGTCCAGACCTCGTGGTGTCGACCGACTGCGACTCTGCGTTCGAGCCAGCTGTGATTTATTTTCATCAGCGCTCATTAGACCCCTGCTAACTGCTCCTCCGAGGACGGCGGCAGCTCGCGAGCACAGAAACACACACAGGGAGGCCAAGACTCAGGAAAAGTTTCCAAAAGTTGTGTCCTCATTGTCCTTTGAGGACATAAGTCAATCAAGATGAGATTTAAATTCATTAAAAAGGCCTCAACTTTACCTCAATGATAAAAAGCAACATTCACAAATCATCTAATGAATATTATGTAAGAAAGAAAAACATAAAACCATGAAACCAAAGTTCAAATTTTCTCCAAGACTTTAAGGTTGTAATTTAATCAGATGAGCTCCTCGTCTCGCTCAAATCATCAGAAACATGGAAGCGTATTAAAGCTCCGAGGCCGTGGAGAGATTTATGACCCCGACATGTGCGGCGGCAGGGTTTACCCGCTGTGGGTTTCCACTCCCTGTTCCCCCAGTGCATGATGGTTGAAATGTGTCTGAGGGACTCCCGGGACCTGCTGAGGTAAACACATAACATTGGGTAATGACTGTTGTACAATCTGCACGGAGTCGATTGGTTTAAACTTGAATTATCTCCAAAGGGGAAACCTTTGTCGCCCCAGCAGGAGAAAAACTACTAAAGCCAGTTCCACAGCAGTCTCAGTGTGCAGGCTGAAGGGCGAGCGCCGTGCTGGGCGACACCTCGTCACCCTTCATGTTGGGAGGGTGAAACATTCCTTCATCTTCTTTCCTGCCCAGATTTTTTAAGTTTGGCAAGTTGAGGAAATCGGAGCCGTGTTTTTTCTGGAAAGATTTCGCCGTTGAAGTCGGATGCTAATTTGAGATTTCACATTCCTCGTCGGTCTTGGCTGCCCGTCGCCGCTGGTCTGGGGTCAGGTTGCCTCCAGCCAGATTTGCTGAGATCATTAACGGGGATCTGACCTTGTGTCTTTTGGGCGGGTCAGGCAGATGCTGCACATTCAAGTGGGGACACAGATGGTGATGCATTTGTGTGGATGAGCATCTTTCATCATCAGCATCGTGGCTGCAGTGTGAGATAAAAGACATTATTCAGCACCTCAGTGAAGCCAACTGAGATTTACACTGATGAAAATATCTCAGGAACCGATCGTCTTGCTTGGATCTCGGCTCAGCATCTTCACTTATGAAATGTAACTAAGTACATTTACTCAAGTACTGTGCTGAAATTGTAGAAGGAAAGACGCCTTTATTGATGTCCAGACAAGAAATTCAGTTCAGAGAGAATGTTCAGAGAGAAGCACAGATAAATGGAGAAGATGAAATGAATGATGTATTAAATTGATCAAATTCTACAAACAGGTGTGTCTGACGTACACTGTATTATACACCTGCACAATATGAATATGTACATAAATCAACAGAGACTTGACACGTGGTGAGATGAACTTGGACTTGAGACTTGGGACCTGACTCCTAGATGTCAACAGAGTTTCGTCATGTTGTCGTACATCCAGACTCAAAAAAAAAAAAAGATGTTTCACACTCAAACTTAATTAGTAACAAAGTCCTTTTTATGTCTAAATCTGCCCACATGTCTTCACAAATACCTGTACTTCCTAGAGTGTGTGTGTGTGTGTGTGTGTGTGTGTGTTGGTGAGGTCATCGCCATGAGTCCAGGCCTCGGTCAGGGTAGCGATGACAGCCGAAAATAAAACCGAACCTCTTTTGGCTCAACCTCCCCTTCCAGACACTCACACACACACACACACACACACACACACACCGAGTGCTGCCAGTCAGCTGTCATGTCGTGGTCAGGTCTTAAGCCCTGTGCTCCGGGGGAAGGGATAAAGGGGATATATTATTAATTTGCTGCAATACCGAACAGAGAATGATCCTCTAATGAAAATATTCATCATCGCCTTTTGATAAACTGTTGATTCAACAGTCTGTAAAGTCAGTCGCTGTTTATTATCAAAGACTTAAAGCTCGAACGTGGAAGTGTTTTGGAGCGTGATTGGCTGACGTCGGCGGCTCAGTGAAACACTCACTGGTTCATGTTTTTATTTGCAGATGGAGGATTTATCACCTTTTAAGACTCATGCAGCGCTGATCTGAGAGATTCAGCCGATCACACGTGTGAACTGATGAGAAGTTAATGCTTATTTGGAAATGTCTGCTTATATCGGTTTAGCTCCCTTATAAACTGCTAATTTAACATCATGTGATTAATTGTTTTTCTGTGTGCAGGAGAAATTTAAAGTCACCAAAAAAAAAACCACACAGTACACATAATTTTTTAATTAGACTAATATATTTCTGCAAACACTCTTTTATGTTTAAGATTCTCGCTTCCTTCTGATCGTAACGTCTTATGAAAACAATGTGACAATATGAAACGTTTGTTTGTTTTGATGAACCTACAGAGAATTATCATCTGAATCTGCAGCTTCCCTTGACTTTACAGTACTATTCATGATGCTGGATGTAGCATTTAGTAGATTTTATTTTAGTTTTTATTTGTAGAGATGCTCATGATGCAGTATTTTAGTTGGTGTGTTGCTTATCTGCGCATCTGTTCTTGAGTTTATCTTCTGGGAGGGAGGTTGCGGTGCTAACATGTTCTTGTGGAGTCCCTTCATATCAAGATGTGTTGTGAAAATTCAGAGACGTTTTTATGGTGAAAAAAGTTGAAAGTCACTCATTATCAGCCATCCTGGGTTTGAAATGATATTTGAGGCCTAAATGAAATGTGTGAACTGAATTTCTGTGAGAATAGCGCCACTGTGTGGCATAATAATAAAAACACACTATTTTCACTTAATGAGGAAATTAAAAAAGGTGCAGCAACTTAGTCATGACGTAAACAAAGATTTTTTTTTTCAATTCTGTGGCCTTGGTTTCCAAATATTGCCTTAACAGAAGTTTTATAATGAAGTCTGTGAAGAAGACCAGATGATACAACAATGATGAGGTTAAAGGTTGAATACATGACAAATTGTTGAGACAATAATGTATATTGTCATAAATACAAAATTACCTTACACAAAATGATTTGATATCACAAAATAATATATTAACAAGAAAAACAATTCCGGTCCATTTCTTCTAAATAAAAATCCCTAACTGCACAATATGCATTATCTACACTAATTAGAGATAAGATAAGATTTACCTTTACTTCTGACTCAAGCATAGGGCTCAAGGTTAAAATGTTCAGTCAGTTATTAGAATAGTTGCTCGTTTTTAGTTGAAGAATAATAGAATAGTTCTGTTTGACTAATCAATTAATTGATAACTAACTGATCATTTCAGCTCATGTAATTCTCAGTTCCTAAATACAAATAAAAATACTGTGTTTGAATATAATATTGATGGAGAAAGTTATAGCTTAATATAAACAAACATTGTAAACAGAGGATTAGTTTGATGCCAGTGTGAATATCCATTCAAACATCTGTTGATGAATTCAAAAAACTCAGATTACACGGCCGTGCTTTTACTTTGAAGGCCAGATAGGAAACAGGTAGTTGACGACTCTGTCTAATTGAACACATCTGAGATGTTCTTCCTGTCAAACAACCTGAAGATAAGTTTGAGCAGAAGACAGCCCCAAGATTCACATAAATAACGGAGGGTATGTAACACGGATGTTATTATAGAAACACGGAAACGCTTCGTGCTCGTGTTTGTTTATAACCCCGTATAACTGTTAGCTCTTGTTAGCATTAGCACAAGCTTAGCCGCTTTAGCTCCGTTTGGCTAACAAGCGTTAACGTGAGAAATTAACACGGACGTTTGACAACGTTTTGAAGGTTTGCCTCTCGTTTTATAGTGTAAAACCTGTATCTGAAACTGAGACCTTAAAACCTGATGAATGTTGATTTAAGTCTTCAGTCAGCTTACAATTGCATTACTTCAATGTCTGCAAATGTTTGGGCTAACTGTGTTGATGTGACTTGTGTTTTCTTCCTTGTCTAAGTCAAGTGTCGATAACTGGTTTGTATAGATTTTAAAACATGTGTCAGCATGTTTGCTTTCTGTGTGTGGACACATGACTATGAATAATATAAAGACAGAGTTTTACTAAATCCTGTGAGAAGGTCGGGGGCCTTGTCTCATGTCATATTTTGTTTACGGATCCTGTCTGTTTCAGACATTTCGACTTGTCTTGGTATAAAAGTACAGATGCCTCTAACACGTCAACCAAAGGCTTTGTTGGATCCAACATATGTTTCTCTCATGACACCTGGCAAATATTTGAGGAAAGACTGATGGGAACATGAACCTGCATTCAGTCACCTATTGATACAAGAAGCAGGAAGGTTGTCCTTCAGTCTTTACACTGACTTTGTTTGTCTTTGCTTTTTCGTTCTTTCGTGGGCTTCTGGTCGTGGTTAAAAGTTATGACTGACTTACTACAGCTGCATATTTCAATTCTGAAATGAGGGGACGTGTTGTGGAGGAAATTTGTGCCTGCATTGGTGAGGACGGGTTGTAGGGATGGGTTAAGGATTTTAACTGTACAACTACTCCGACTTACACTCTTTTTGGTTCTTTTTGTTATTTCTTTAAGCAAAAAAAGTGAAGCAAACATAATTACCCTTTCTTTATTCTGTCATATGAACATCATGTGGTGAGACCGTCTGGCCATGACAGCTGTTGAAAACTTCATTGAAATCCATTTTTAAAAAGATTCTGCCTTTGGCATGATTTCACAAAGTAGTCCTGTATGAAATTGCAAATCATTTTCATCAATGACCTATCTAATATGGATTTTTAATTATATGCATTTTCCGTGTAATTTGGAGCGAGCGGTTGTCATGTTGTGCACACAGTAATGCCAATAACTGCCTTTTATTCAAAATAAACATCTAATTTCTGTGGCTGAAATACTAATCACCAATACGGTATACTTAAGGTTTTTTAAAGAAAAATCCAGTGATCATCTGTCTTGGATGATGTTTCGCCGACATTTGTTCTACATGGACCAAATCTGCTTTTCAGACGCCATGAATGGAAGGTGAAAGTATTTCTGCTTGTGAAAGAGCAGTGCATTGTCTGAATCTAAGGTGACGTTTTGAAATGGAAATGGCTGTTGCGAGAAGTTAAATTTTGCAGCGTGCTTTGTCTGTCTGCTGGTGGCAGCGTCAACCAGAGATGATGTTTGTGTCTGTTCTGGATGTTTCTTGTTAAAGCTGCAGTAGGCAACATTCACAATGTAAAACTTCCCCCCTCTCTCTCTGCTCCCTCTCCCTGCCCTGCTAAGCCCTTCCCACTAAATGGCTTGCCTGTTTCTAGCCTTGCTTATCTAGAAACAGGCTAGCCATAGAAACATTTGCTGAGCTTATTCTTGCTAGATTAACATAATTTAACTGGCTTTGTTCTATATCAACATTGTAAAGATGGCTTGTAGTGCTACTGTTAGCACTTACCTGTCGAGAAGGAACAGGACAACATCTGCATCACCCTTCAGTCCCTAACACTCCTGCAGCTCCCACCACCATCTTGAAAATGCCTTTCTCTGTCTCTCTTTCTTTTTTCCCCCTTTTCTTTTGTGTTTTGCCTTGTGTTAATGCTGTTGCAGCAAAGCAGGGAGTGAAAGTTTATCACAAGTTGCCACAGCTATTGACACAACTTTTGCATATGCACAAGCTTAGCAGAGAGGAAGGGAGGAACCAACACACATTGAACCTGGATAACCTCTGAGTCGCTGTGATTGGCTAGTTACTTGCTAGCTAAGCCCAGTTGATTGCTTGAATCAGAATGGGTCACACATTTTTAAAGGAACCCCACAATTAAGTATTGTTAGTGGCATGCAGTGGTCAAAATTAATTGGTTAAGCCAAAATTAGAATTAAGTAATAGTGCATACTGCAGCTTTAACAGCAGTGTCGTAGTGAAGATCAAGAAGTGGAATAGATGGAATGAATGTGTCTCCAACAGGACGCACCAGCGTGGACAACTCAAGACACGACCTTCCAGATGGTGGACATTACCCATCCAAGAAGCTGAACTCCAGTCCCATTCAATAACCCCTTCCTTTGTGTTTTTAACTTTTCAGCTTTGCATTGCTATCGGAGCGTTGTGCCCCTTCTCCAGCTCTAGGGCCCCTAACAAGCCCTCTACTTAGAGGGCTTCCAGGGAGCTCACTCCTGATTGGTCAGCAGGCGGCCTCCTTGCGGCTGGCTCAACTGAAAGCTCAGTTAGCACTGACGCAGATAAACAACGCTATTGCTGTTGGCAGCCGAACTGCGACGTTCACAGCCAACTCCAACACACCTGCTGCCTTCACGCCTACAGCACCCCCTTCCCCGACTGCTGCGGCCATCAATCTCCTTAACCTTCTGAAGATCGCAAACACCATGTCCAACCCCCTGTATAACCCCTTTGCCCCTGACAACCAAAGTTCCACCCAGCTGCAGTATGGACAGTCATCTTCTCGACTTGAACCTGGGTCCAGCTTCAGTTCTTCTGGAGCTTCCTCTGTGTGGCCTGACAACTCCGGGGGAAAGCTGCCATCACTGATGTCTCAGTCAGTAAACTACAGGCCTATTCAGAGTAAGGCCTCAAGGGATGAGGACTTAGAGAGGTCTATAGACATGCATATTAGCAGAGCCAGAGAGGAGGTGAGGCTTCTGGACAGACTTACCCATCAGCCTGTAGACCAGGGCACTCGATTTACCAGTGCACAAAGGGATGAGTTTCGCTCCTCTGGCACACAGATGACCTCCCACCCAGTGTCCTCAACCTCTGCCTCTCTCGGACATAGACACTCGGATGTTGAAAGTGGCAGTAGCTCCTTGGACTGGTCGTCAAACTACAAAAGGCGCACTGCTGATGACTCTAAATTTTATTCATCACCTGCTTCATCTAACTATGCAAGTGGTGGCGGTAGGTTTAATGCCCCAAGTG
>JBBMOC010000126.1:358829-411329 GCA_037975185.1 Centropyge bicolor
GGTCTCTGTAGAGGACCCAGTTTTGTCTGGTACTGGATGGTCATAATCACCTAACCCAGGAATCGACTGCTTATCATGTTCCCTGTCACTTGGGGCATTAAACCTACCGTCGCCCCTGCTTGCATAGTTAGATGAAGCAGGTGATGAATAAAATTTAGAGTCATCAGCAGTGCGCCTTTCGTAGTTTGATGACCAGTCCAAGGAGCTACTGCCACTTTCAACATCCGAGTGTCTATGTCCGAGAGAGGCAGAGGTTGAGGACATTGGGTAAGAGGCCATCTGTGTGCCAGAGGAGCGAAACTCATCCCTTTGTATGCTGTTAAATCGAGTGCTCTGGTCTATGGGCTGATGGGTCGGTCTGTCCAGAAGCCTCACCTCCTCTCTGGCTCTGTGATTTTGCATGTCTATAGACCTCTCTAAGTCCTCATCCCTTGTGGCCTTACTCTGAGTAGGCCTGTAGTTTACTGACTGAGACATCAGTGATGGCAGCTGTCCCCCGGAGTTGTCAGGCATCACAGAGGAAGCTCCAGAAGAACTGAAGCTGGACCCAGGTTCAAGTCGAGAAGATGACAGTCCATACTGCCGCTGGGTGGAACTTTGGTTGTCAGGGGCAAAGGGGTTATACAGGGGGTTGGACATGGTGTTTGCGATCTTCAGAAGGTTAAGGAGATTGATGGCCGCAGCAGTCGGGGAGGGGGGCGCTGTAGGTGTGAAGAGAACAGGTGTGTCGGAGTTGGCTGTGAAGGTCGCAGTTCGGCTGTCAACAATGAGAACATCAGTCTATCTGCGCCAGTAGTAGCTGGGTTTTCAGTTGAGCTGGTCACAAGGAGGCTGCATGCTGGCCAATCAGGAGTGAGCTCCCTGGGAGCCCTCAGCGTAGAGAGCTTGTTAGGGGCCCTAGAGCTGGAGAAGGGGCACAACGCTCCGATAGCAATGCAAAGCTGAAAAGTTAAAAACACATAGGAAGGGGTTATTGAATGGGACTGGACTTCAGCTTCTTGGATGGGTAATGTCCATCATCTGGAAGGTCGTGTCTTGAGTTGTCCACTCTGATGCTTCCTGTGGGAGACACATTCATTCCGTCTATTTCACTTCCTGGTCTTCACTAGCAAAAAAGAACAGAGAAGGCAAAAGCAACAAAGCATAGATAAAAAGAGAATACAAGGTCACTGCTGTTAACAGGAAACATCAGGGACAGACACAAACTGATTTATTTCCTTTCCATGCTCGTGACTGACATCATCAGGCAGACAAAGCACGTTGCAAAATTCAACATCTCACAACTGCAATTTCAATATTCAAGCAAGCCTGACAATGACGTGCTGACTGCTGGTCATATATGACCATAATTCAGCTGAAATAGCATAAGTCGGAAACTTTACGAACCTAAAAGGTACAAGTAACTTCAGAGCAGAGCCCACAGCGGAGGGAATGAAACAGACTTTAGGATATACTTTACTGGACTCAACAACGACAGTGCTCACAGCTTATTATTAGTAAATGCAACGAAAAGGAGAGGGTACAATCAATGTATTAAACTCCTGTTGAATATACTGCCACTATTGTTATCAGTGGCTGAGGACACCAAACTAAGCATTCATCAGCATGAAGTAAAACAAAATTAAATAATTAACAGAAAATTAATCTCAAACTACTTTTCTGTGCGATTAATCGCTGTCATTTTTTAAGCAAAAGTGTCAAACTTTTTGTCATTTCTGATTCTGATGCTCTTGGTTCTGGGAAATTTTGGTGAGCACAATTTTGACTTTTGATTAAATGATTTTTGAAAAGTTAATTTTCAAGTTAACTTTCTCTTGATTTGTCTGACTTATGATTGGAAGTCCTTGTAAATGTCCAGTGACGATGAGGTGAACACATCCGTAGTCTTGTTCACTTCTCTGATTTGTATAAACAGACTCTAGATCTGCTGCTTGTCTCCTGAACAGGCGGCAAAACCCACTTGTAGACACAGGTGTTAGCATAACAAAAGACTTGAGAATGGGCCAAATTTATCTCAGCTCTTGCTCCAACACATAAACTTTTGAGGTCTAGACGAGTCAGAAAAAGATGCTCAAAGAAGCTCACTGGGTTGCAAAAAGGATTTATTGTGTTCTCCAGGACAGCGACACCAACAAGCTCGAGTCGATCCCGGGGTCAGACCGAACAGGAACCACACACAGGAACTCACACCAGCCTTTCCTCCTTTGACTACTCATGTCTGAATTTATGGGTATTTGACCAAACCTAGACTTTCCTACTCAGATATGATATGGACATGTCTGACTCCATCAGATCAGGGACTTAACACAAGTTTTGTTTTTATAATTATTTGCTTTCTTTACACAAATACACATGACTGTGGTTCAATATGAGCTCAGACCATAGACAGACCTCAGACACATGACTGATATATTTACGATTAATAATACCATATGTTTGATTTAGTCTCCCTCGCACAGGATATACGTTTTCTCAGATGAAAAGGTTTGACATGCTCTTCAAGCAAAGAAATACAAGATTATTACCACGTTTGATTATGATGAAGTTTGCATTATGAAACCGAAACGTTAAAACCACTCTGCTGGCATGTGAAGCTCTAAAATGGTGGCGCAGGTCAGCGCTTTGATACGAACCACAGGCCCAAAAGTCAGTGATTTTATACTAGATTAGTTTTACAATGAAAAAAAGAGCCAAACCTTCAAAACGCTGTCAAAAGTCTGTGTTTTGTTTCTAACGTTAATGCTTGTTAGCCAAACGGAGCTAAAGCGGCTAAGCTAGTGCTAATGCTAACAAGAGCTAACAATTTGTCTCCAGGTTATAAACAAACATGAGCACGAAGCGTTTCCGTGTTTTTATAATAACATCTATGTTACATACCCTCCGTTATTCATGTGAATCTTGCGGCTTTCTTCGGCTCAAACTCACCTCAGGGCGTTTTAACGGGAAGAAAATGTCATATATGGAGTCCTACGTGTGTAACTCACAGACTGTATATACGCAGAGGTGTCAACTTCCGGTTTCCTGTCCGGCCTTCAGAGTAAAAGCACGGCCGTTTGAAGACCATCTGAGTTTGGGACGGTTTGGGAGCTATTGAATTCTTCTTCGTCTTCTTCTTCTTGATGTAAGGATTGACAGAGATTATTAGAAATTTACAAATAATGAGAATAACTGATAGTTGCTGCCCAGAACTTTGACTCCTGCTGATTATTTCTTTGCATCTCAACAAGAAGATTTTTGAACAATTGAACACAGCTGAAAACATAGAAGATTTCTGGTCCATGTGGCAGGAAGCCTTGCTTCTCTGACTCACCACAACAGTTGCATCTTCTATCAGCTCTGGAGTCATTTGAGAGGAAATACGATTACACCAGCGTCTCCAGAGAGGATCATTTATAGGATCAATACCCTCTGATTGATATGATGGAAAACGCTGCTGTAATGCAGGCAATGTCACTGAGAGACAAATCTTTGTTTTATTATGTTTATACAGCCTCCTGAATTTTCTGGAATCAAGGTTGTATAAGAGAAAAGGGTTTGGTGATGAAGAATAACCGATGTCATTAACGTGATGAAGAACAACCGATGTCATTAACTCCATCCAGTGTTTCTTGTTGATTTGATTTTCATTTCGAGACATTCAGTTTCACTTGCTGCCTCCTGTCACAGCAAATACTCACACACTTCAGATTATAACCTGCAGACAACATGAACACACACACCACAAAGGCCACCGTCGTATTTTTACCTCACCTGCCGCCTGAGACTTGACTTCCTGCACTTGCACACACACACGTGCTGTCCCTAAATGTGTACGTGACATGACTGACACCCTCCCTACACCACTTTGTTTTTTTCATTTCCCTTCTTTGGTCATTGGAAACTTAAAAAAGTAGAAGTCAGTGTTTGAGTTTTTTTTGCAGATGAGACTGTCACGGTTTTGGTTTTTGGCTGGACCCAAGAGCAACACACAAGACGAGGGGAACTGAGGCAAAAGGATTTAATTGAAACACAAAAAACTCCAGAACTTACATGAAAAAACAGAAAAAGGCAACAAACAAGGAATCCGGTGACAAGCTGCTTCAGTGGCTGGAGGCTGGGTGGTGAACGCTGAGGCTAGATGGAGGAGACATGAGGGTTGAGGCCGAGCATAGGTGACGAGAGGAGACGCTGGAGACACTGGGAACACTGGGAACACTGGGAACACTGGGAACACTGGGAACGCAGGGAATGTAGGACGAGAGTGAGGGGACGATCCGGCAGCTTCCAGGTGGAACCATGGAGTTTTTAAAGCTGCCGGTCGTTAGGAGGGAATGAGGGACAGCTGGGAGAAGGGAGAGGGGACCCAGCACCAGCAGGCCACACCTCCAGCCACTGAAGTGATGCCTGAACAAAAGACAAAACCAAAAACACTGGAGAATAACACTGAAAATAAAACAACAAAACACAAGAGGAGCAAACCATGACAGAGACAGGTGATGCACGCTCTCAAATGTCACATGAATTTAATTATTTCAGATTCCTGTCAAAGCACTTCAAGATTAAAACCTCGTGCGAGGCAGAGATTGGTTTCAGTCACATGAAGCGCCTTAAACTCCAGATTTCATGGTGTTTTATCTTTAGGTATAAAAAACTGGCTCGTGGACTTTCATGTCAAATTCAAAGATGTTTTACTTTCCATATCATCTAAAACTTTTATTTAACTTCCTCTGTTCAACTATAAGCTTCCTGCTGAAAGAGGAACAGGTTGAAGATACAGGTACAATCCAACTGTGTGAACTCATTAATTCTGAGAACAAAACAGTGAAGCATCCGTAGTGTGTGACCGCGCCCTCAGTCACTTCTTACTGTTCATCTGCACATGTGTTTTCCAACATGTGATTCATTCATTCATCTTTCCTCTTTAAATAACACTGTATTTGTCGTATACCATTGTCTCTCTCTCTCTCTCTCTATCGCTGCACAAATCTGCAGCAACAAGCACATTTTCCCTGACACACTCCTACCCTCCGTCAGTGTGTGTGTGTGTGTGTGTTGTGAGATCCCCACGTGTGTCAGTTTAAGTTGGCAGAGTTTGGATTGTTAATTGTGCGCAGGCATCTGTGACCCGAAAATAAAGGCCACTGTGTGTGTGTGTGTGTGTGAGTGTGTGTGTGTGTGTGTGTGTGTGTGTGAGTGTGTGTGTGTGTGTGTGTGTGTGTGTGTGTTGTGCTGGCCCTTTAAACCCGTTGTGATTGAAGGGACAGTGTGTGTGTGTGTGTATGCATGAGTCAGCCGGTGCACTATACTTGCTCTGTCTGTGTGAGTGTGTGTGTGTGAGAGAGAGAGAGAGAGAGCGAGAGTAGTGGGGCGAGCAAGACAGCTATCTGCAGCTCTACCAGTCGCTCTCTCGGTCCCTGTTCGTCCTCTGCGTCTCTCGTCCACTTTCTTTCTCTCTCTCGTTTGCACTGTTATGGATCTCTACTCAATTTAAGGATATTGTTTGGATGAAGTGACGCCCATTTATGGACCTCATGTTGTCTGTCCGTGGGATTTGACAGATCTCTGCTGTGTGTGTGTGTGTGTGTGTGTGAACCATGCTGCGTGTGTTCATCCTGTGTGCAGAGCGTCTGCATACGCCGGACAATGACATCAGCGATGCCTACTGCAGCGTCACCTATGAAGGTAGGGCTGGTGTGTGTGTGTGTGTGTCAGAGAGTTTAAAACACCAGAACAGAAAGTAAAGAGACGTGTGTGTGTGAGAACAAGCAATAACAGATAAAGTTCATGTGCACTCATACACTGAGCCCCCTCCTCCTCCTCCTCCTCCTCCTCCTCTCAGACAGCTGAGGTTATTATTGGAAAGCCAGTTTTCCCTCATGGCGTCCAGTCTGTGTGGGGTGGGGCAGAGAGAGGAGACGAGGTGGTGATGGGGGGAAACAGGAGCTAAAGCAGACAGGGGAAATATTCGCTGTTGCTGTTATGAAAGTGTGTGTCCAGTAAGTCACGGCTGTGTTTATAGTTCCCATCATTCTCTCTGTTCAGAGTTTATCCTTTGGGAGCCTCTCTCTCTCTCTCGGCCTCTCTCTCACACTCTGCTTTTGCCAGGCGATGGTTTTTAATATCATCATCCAGGTTTAGGTTCAATCTGTAGATTTTTATGTCCGCCACTTTTCTGACAGTCATTCATGGTCCCCAGAGGATGAATTCTAATCATTCAGGTCAATAAAATGTCTATATTTGATCACCTATTTTATGGATTAGAACAACCACCAGATGATGCACCCTAATGATTGCCCGGCTTTTCCTGTCATGCCACCTTGAAGTTTACATTTGTGGTGTTCTAGAAAGCTGTTGTGAATTGATTGCCGTGAAATTGTTGGTGCTCATGTTCATGCTCCCCTCAGGATGAACTGCAATAAAAAGGAACAGTGTTGATGTTCCTGACTCATAAAAAGTGTGTCATAAACCCATGATGCTTTTTTGCTGCACAAAAGTTTCCCTGTGTGATACAGGGCAGCGCCTGCAGTGTGTCTGCAGCACACACACACACACACACACACACACACACACACACACACAAAGCATTGTTCCTGTGAGCTGGATATTGTCTGCAGGTTGTTTCAGCCTCTCCTCGTCGGCTGATATCTGATATTTAATCTGCTTTAACTCGTCGTCTGAAAGCTGAACGCTGCTCTTAAAAACTGCTGCATCATTTCCCCCGTTCAGACTCATTAGATTTAAAGAAGAGAGATCTCGAAAGATCTGCATCGCTCCAATCAAAAAGACAAACATGGATGTTTCTGCTTCTTGTCTCTAAATTGAGTTTGTTCTGACTCACATTTCCATCCTGAAACAGCCTCATCATGCTGTCAAACCTGCTGCTTTCCTTTTAGTCAAACAGCCACAAGCTTTAGTTTAGTGTCAGTGTGGGTTAATGACGTCCTTCAGCAGAGACGATCGATTATAAAGCCTGAAGCTCAGATGAGACCGAGGATAAATCCTTGTGGAAATCCTTTTTCTCCAAACTTGTATCTTGCTGACCCACAGTGTTCGACCCCTCTGAACTTACTGTGACAGTGTGTGTGCGTGCACCCTGATTCATGTCTGCAGATGGCGCTCTCTGGCTGTGCACTCTATATGTGACCTCCTGCATGTTGGCTCCTGATTTTGACTCATGCTTTTTAAAAAAAAAATTAATTAAATAAATTTTAAAATTATGTTGTTTTTTTTAAATAAGAGACCAAAGAGACGATCTGTCACAGGTCTAGAAATGTTTTCAAATTCAAAGAAAAGAAATTTCTCTCTTGAGGTTTTTGGAAAGAATGGAATATTCCTTTTGACAAAGGTCATGTCTTACTGTAAATCTGAGACATTTTGAGTCCTCAAAACGTCTTTAAATTTGATGTTCAGTGATTGTCTTTAAAAATGCATTAATTTATTTGTAACAAAAGACACGTTTACAGGTTCTGTAGAGTATTTAAGTCCTTCAGATGTTTTTCACACAAGAATGAGATTCAGGATTTCTTCAAGGGAACGTTGGGGTTTAAGAGACTTTGACAGTTTACTGAAAACACCAGATTAGAATAAATCCAAAAAAATACTCAAACAGAGCTCAACCAGCAGTGGAGAGTTTACTGGCAACCGGAGAAGCAAAGATGTGGGCAAGATAGGGAAACAGGCAGGAGACAAGAGAGGAAAGGAGAACAGGAAATGTTGAGATTTCCTCTGGATGTGAGGTGTGTGTCTGTTCCCGACGTGCTCGCTCGTTGCCCTCTTTTCCTCCGAGCGTGTTTCAGAGGCTCAGAAAAAGAAAGGAGCAGCTTTTGTGGGGAGCTTTCATTTTGTGGATTCAGACTGAGACAGATGCTGTGAGACAATCTCTGGATCATTTGTTTGTCACTTTGCTTTTGGGATGCTCAGACTTTCATTTAGACAAACAAAGAACTAAGTCACTGACAGCTGTTTCAAAAAGCCCTGGAAGTTGATTTTGAAGTTTGACGTTTTTCAAGCTGTGGATATATTTTTTTTTGCTCTTTGCCAGTTGTTGGTCAGCTTCGATTGTGTGGTTATTATCTAACCAAAGGTCCCAGGGTCATGTAACGGTCCCTCAGCCCTGGATCCCTCTCACCTGCTGATCTGAACCAGCCTCAGTCTTGGAGACACTTCTTTGAGGTTTCAGGACTCTGTTGCGGTTTCAGCCATGTTGCGTTGCGTTCTTCAGCGAGCCAACAATCTAAGACACTCGGACCCTCTGGCCAGCGTCACCTTCAGAGGTAAGAGGATCATGGGAGATTCAGGGGGTCAGTAGTAAGATGATAACCTGCAGTTAAACCCCCCCACCTTCTCTCACCTGTAGATCAGGTGGTACGTCTGTAGTTGTACATGGAAAGATTGTGAAGTCGCTCAACTAATTTGATAAAACAGAAATGATGATTTTGCAAATTAAAAACATTGTTTGTTTTCCATTCAGGAGGAAAATAGAATAAAATAAGTGTTGCCAATCAGTTGAGGATGAATTTCAGTGCTGAAATTTTAAGAAAACTTTCCAGAAAACCTGAAAAAGAAAATGTGAATTAATACACATTTCCACAGTTTACTGTTATGTGAGTATTAGGAACATGAGAAAAAGTAAAATAAATTATAGCTTGCAGTAAATATCCAACCCCAGCAAGTCCAATTTGTTCAAATATGTTCATTTAGGTTTGAGATAAATATTATCAAACCAGTCCTTGTTGCACAGAAGTGAATATTGTAGCTGGTGATTGTGGAAATTTGGCTTGGAGATGCACAAGTTGCATGTTTTTCAGCTTCTCTGCTCACTTCCTGTCTCGTGACATTATTGTGACAATGAATATACTGAAGATCATCCACACATCAGTTTATATTTTTACATGTTATATTCAAGTCCAGAGAAGTCCAAGTCAAGTCTGAGCTTCTTGACAAGGCCAAGTTAAATCTTCAGAAGCTGCAGGTTAAGATGGAGGTCAGCTTTTACTAGTTCTTACGTTCTTGGTCAAAACTGAGTGTTTTTGTTCGAGTCATATCTTCAGGGCATCGAGCGAGTCTGTCTTGGAGAGTGTGTCTGGCTGAACCAGGTGAGCACCTGGTCAAAGCTGAAGATGATGGATGGCACAAGGTGAAGGCGACTTGGCTACCTGGCCTGTTTTTCCACCAGCTTGTTGTTGTACTTTCCCCGAGTCGGTGTCTCCTCCTTAATGAGGTGAGCTCTACTGTTCACTTCCTGCCTTTGTCCTGACACTGTTTCCTGGTGCCATCACACACAGGCTTCGACTTCTGGACTCATGAGGAGCAGGAGGCACCAAACACCATCTGCAAGTTGATACGGTCTGATGAGATGTTCAGGGTCGTCCAGTCGTCTGTGAAGAAAGTTTATTTATTTATTCTAGTTGGCAGCAATGTTATCTAATGGGAAAGTCATGAACGGTCTTTTCTGGGTACAACAATTTAAGGAATTTAGACAGAGAGAGAGAGAGAGAGAGAGAGAGAGAGAGAGAGTTTCCTCCCTGTCAGAAAACAGACACTGTGTCCATTTATAGAAATCACAGATAATTTAAAAAAACTGGGAAATCAGAGAGATAATGTGTTTTCTCATTAAAAGTTAAATATTGATCCAAAAATGTTTATGAATCAATGAATCTGGATTAAATTGAATAGAGATGGTTGGACAGATTTTGGCTTGTTATGATGGTCTTGAATAATTTAATGCCTGGATTGTTTGACACTGAATAGATGGTTGGACTTTTGACCACTTGTAATGTTTCTGTTGTTCGTTTACCTCACACACAGGGTTCACCTCTGTCTTTCATTCACCTCTGCATTGTGTGTGTGTGTGATCAAGTGTGACAACATGTGCTCATGTTTGTGTGCTGAAGGCAGGATTTCCGCCCAAAGCGCTGTTATTGGAACGATAAGTGTTGTTCTCCATCAAAACCAGAAATAATAACTGGCAACGCTGCTTCTTCATCCCAGCTAATTATAGCCTGGACACACACTCACACACAGCAGCGGCCTCCTGTTGGTTCAGGACGTTTGACCTGTTGAATAAGTGACGACGCACAAAGGTCTCCAAGAAGATTTGTGTGGACTTTGTGTTGTTGTAGTTCTGGTTCTGTGGTTGGAATCTGAACCAGATTAGATTCAGTAACAGAAAATGATTCAGGTTTACCAACCAACCTGCAGCTAGTTAAATTGGTTAATTCACATGGCAATTGTTAGCACTTCACCCTGCAGAGTTTTTGACCACTAGACCCCAGCAGCAAACATGTGCCTACGAACATGATGAAGAAGACGACAATGCACAATTCAAATTAGTTTAAAAGTATGT
This sequence comes from Centropyge bicolor, assembly GCA_037975185.1. Classification (NCBI taxonomy): domain Eukaryota; kingdom Metazoa; phylum Chordata; class Actinopteri; family Pomacanthidae; genus Centropyge; species Centropyge bicolor. The sequence goes on from JBBMOC010000126.1 coordinate 369,154, forward strand.
TATGGGGGAAGAAAATGCATCAAACATGTTTTCTGCTCAAGGATAAACACAATTAAATTGCTCACTTTTCATTAAAATGTTGTGCAAATTTAAACCAAACAGCCAAAAAATCAGCAAAGGAAAAGAAAATGTGAGTTAATACCTGTTTCTGCCCATCGCTATCAGAGCCGTTTCTTGCTATGTGCGGACTACGCAAATGCATAGGGCCCTCCAGCCACCAGGGGGCCCCACAGCTGCATGTTCAGCCACATCTGAGGAGAATTAACCTGTCTTTATCTGTAGCTATCTCATGTGTTTATTATTTTCCTGATGTGCTTAAAAAAATAAATGTAGTCTCTAAAGAAAATAAGCCGCAATGAGAAGCTGTGGCTGGTGTTATTGTTGCGTAATTACGTCATAGTCGTTGGACTGCATTGTCACCATAGACCGTATAAAGACTGTCACCCAGTGAGTGACGTGCGGGCCGCCGACAGGTACGATGGGAATGATTGACAGCTACCCATCATTCCCGTTAGTTAGTGTATTAAACGAGGCAAACACCGTAATGGCGTCTAAAAGAAATTATCCGAGTGGAGCAGAGAGACAGAAGATGAAAAACGTAGAAAGGCTAAAGGTAAGGCATTAGTTCGTGATGTGGGTGGGTGGGGGAGTTTTTAGCAAGTTAGTTAGTTTGTCCTGCTAGCTAACTAGTTCGGCTAACCTCGGATAAATGTTAGTTAGCTGGCGAGAATTGTTCGTCATCAACCCAGCTTTAGTGTTTGCTTCATGAAAGTTCACTAAAAAGTTAAGAAGCTGTCTCTCAGATATTTGACTCTTTAACATTACTCTAGGTTGACTTGTGATTAATTTATTTTAATTCTCATTGTATATTTTTTTTATTTGAAGTAAACGGTTTTTTTTTTGAAAGACTCAATATCTGTTTTACTTATTGACGTATAGAGGATTGTTGTTTTCCTTCTATTATCATTTTTTTTTGTCAGTCTAACTTGCCTGAGTGGCTCAACTTCAGATATTTAATTTTAATATGGCTTTTATGACTGTGGCCTGTTTTGCTGGTGAAGTGTGATAGATTGTGGCATCTTATTGGACAATCTAAGAGTTAGGAATCTCTCTATCATAATTTGACAAACTAGGGGCCCCCAAACTGCATCTTGCATAGGGCCCCCACGAAGCGAGAAACGGCCCTGATCACTGTTATGGGAATATGAATATGAGAGTCTGGAGCAGTTAAAGCGTTGCAGAAAAAGAGGCTGCAGTGAGATTTTGTCAGGAAAACTCTTTTCAGCATCTCTAATGTTTCCAATCAGCTTTTCTTGCATAAAAAATGCATAAAACAGGACCACTAGAAACACAGTCACACAGTTACTAGGTCCTTAATATTTCATGAGATTCTTGTAATTATTTTTTTAAGATGTACTTGACTCTGACACAGCTTGATAAAGTCATTAACTTCACCCAACAAAGGCTCTGGCTCTCTCAGGACACACACACACACACACACACACACACACACACACATACACACACACACACACACAGAGTCCACGTCTAAACTTAGCCTTCCCATACGCACCTCACAGCGCTGTGTGCCACAGTTCGCTCTATTCTTGGCTCATGACAGAATCTGTGCCAAACTGAACCAACCAGGAAGTCAATGCTGTGCCACTTCCTGTCTCTGAGATGTGAACTCTGATATCACACACACACACACACACACCATGTGCCCTCTCGACCCCTCTGTAGAAGGGTGGAGGTGTTTTTTAAGATATCTTCCCAGACCGGAGGTACAGTTACGTAGGTATTTGTGTGGGTGTATTAAGAACATGCTTGTTTGTGTGTGAGGGTAAATTAGTGTGTGAGTGTGTGTGTGTGTGTTCTTGCATTGGGTGATGACTGTGGAGAAAACAGGAAAGCAAACAACTATTTGCTGGGGGTGTGTCAGGAGACAAAGAATGTGTGTGTTAATCAGCAAACCTATGGAAGAACTTCATCATGTTCAGAGTCAAAGTTCATTCGAGGGTTCTTGGTTTTTGTTGTTGTTTTGTTTATGAAATAAATGTGAACCAAACTGATTATTTCTTAAGTACAATGGAAAAACTCTAAACTTCCAATTCATGTTATACTATTTTCTTCTTTCTCTCTCTTACTTTATTTTTTTCCCATTCCATTATTTTTTGCTTTCTATTACTGTTGTTTTAGAAGATTCTAGATTTTAAAATGATAGCTTTTACTGATAATGATATTGATATTCAGTTGTGCTGATCAATAGAGAAGGTAAAAAATGAATAGAAGAAGACGAATAGAAGAGCAGCTGAGTCAACAAGTCTAATATGTGGATTATCATTAAACTTGGGTCAGACATTCATTTTGAATTTGTCCAGTAAACATCAAGGTTGTCAGCGTTAATTCTGACCAATGCAAACAGGTTGGACATGGACTCAGATGGCAAAGAGACAACACCACCCGGCTTTCGTCCACTAAAATGAAATCCAGTTTTCTGTCTGTCGTCTCTACCTGTTCACACACGGAGGAAAAACTAAAACCACCAGATTAAGACTCGTTCTCTCGTTGGCAGCTAGGAAGCAGCGTTGGCCTTGTTTATATGTTCCAGGTCATTCCCTAGAAATTAATGAGCAGCTTCTAAAATGAGACAATAGTCATTGTCTGAGTTTCCTTTCATCTGGAAAGAACATCTTGATCTGTGTGCATCTGCCTCCATTCCTCGTTTTCACTAAAACCTCATGGAAGTGATGAAAGTCGTCCCCTCAGTGCGTCCTGAGGTTCGAGCCCTTCAGTATCTGCTGCTGAATCCTGGCGGCTCATTGGTCCGTTTCCCACTTCCTGTCTGAGTGTCCGACAGACAGGAAATCAGAGTTGAGAACGCCATGTTACAGGAAGCTGCAGAGAGATAACACACGCACATGCATGCACACACACACACACACACACACACAGAGTTTATTAATTATCAAACAGTTTGAGAAGATGAAGGAAACTTAAACTGTTTCTGGCTCAAAGTATTTTACTGTCTGTTTCATAAGCAAAGTCAATGTTCCCATTTCTCCATTTTCTTCAGGGACGAAGAAGAAGACGAAGGTCATCAAGAACAACCCGAACCCTGTCTGGAATGAGGTACGTCCTCAAATGCACTGATGGAAAACTGCAGGTAAAATGGTGCCTCAGATGTTTGGTAAAAAAGCAGAAATATTGGAATTTAAACTTACTTATTATCAAAGGAACGTTGAAGCATGTTACCCCTGGTTGATCACTTACTCCCACCTTATCCTCCTAAATCATGAAGAGAAGTTGCTTCCTGCCACTAAATGACATGAGACAGGTTCAGCCTAACTTCTGCTCTTGAGGAACCTTTACACCAACAGGAAATGATGAATTTACAGGAGAAAAGCAAACCACAAGAGGTTGAACTCAAACAGTGTTTATAGTATAACGTCTCATGTCGTGTCTCGCCTCTGTTCTTCTCTCAGGGTTTTGAGTGGGACCTGAAGGGGATCCCTCTGGACTCTGGAGCGGAGCTGCACTGTGTCGTCAAAGACCATGAGAAGATGGGGAGAAACAGGTAGTGATGCTGAGTGTGGGAATTCACTTTTAAAACACCAGAGTCACAGAATAACACAAACAGACTCACTGATCGACTGACTCCTGTGTCCTGAGAGGTAAAATGACTGGTTTTGTCGAAGGTGACTCAATAGATGCCGCAAACTGTAACAGCTTGTTAACATTTCTAACATCAGGAGTTCTAACATCATCTCATCAGTGACGATGCTGTAAAATACATTTCACACATTCTTTCCATATTTGCACTTGTATTGTTCATCATACACACACGTAGAATAATCCTTGTAGCTCAGTACAGGAAGTGAGATAAGAACTATGGTTGCCGGACTGGACCAAACTCAGGTTGTTATTCTTGGATCGTTCCATCAAGATGTCAGAGCCGTCGGAGTTCCCTCGGAGAGGAGGGGGCGGCCATGAAAGAATCGGGTCATCCTCTCATTGTGGCCGTCGAGTATTTATTCACTCATATTTCCACCCATTCACCCGCTGATGTGCCGACTGATTTATTAATCCATTCATCAGCCTCTCTCAGACCACACTTTGACCTGCAGGCTTTTGTTTGCTATGCCAAAGAACTGTCAGCTGCATTTCACCACGTTTCCAGTGTGAATTTATTAGCTTTGTTTGAGCGACCAAATAAGACTCTGCATGAAGAACAGCAAAAGTTGTCAAAGAAAAAAACATCAGAGAATAATAATGTAATAAAGTGATTTGGATACATTTGATTAAAATCAGTGTTTGTGCTCATGGAGCGAACACAGTGCTCGAAGATGTTTGAAGCGTGTGTGTGTGTGTGTGTGTGTGTGTGTCCAGGTTTCTGGGCGAAAGCCGGCTCGCTCTCAGAGACGTTCTCAACTCTCCCAACCTGGCTGCCTCCTTCACCGTCTCCCTGCTGGACACCAAGAGGAACAACACAGGGGTGAGCGCGCGCACACACACACACACACACACACACACACACACACACACACACACACACACACACACACACACACCCATTGGTGGGCCACACCTATAGTCTTCTGATGAAACAGTGTTGAGTTTCCCATCCTCATCTTGTTTCCTGAACCCAAAACAAAGTCTTCCTCTCGGTGTCAGAGTGGACCTGATTGATGACACACACACACACACTGTTCATGCAAAATCACTCCTAAAAAGGTTATACAATCCATCTCTGAATCATCTGTGTGAATAAAATCAAGACATGACGATTTGAGCATTTGTGCTAAAATGCTCGTCCTCGCATACTCAGACAGAGAACTGAAGAGTGGAACACTTTGGTGATTCGAACAGTGAAAATGTCATCGCCTTGGCTTCAATGTCTGCAGTCAGAAATGACTAATGACTAACGAACATAACTTCCTGTTCACAAATGATGGTGTGTATGAAAAGTTTTGGCAACAGTAGAAATCTAAGGTGCATATTTTTTCTAATTCTTTTTAAAGCTTGTTTGTGCTCATTTTACCTGACACTAACAACATACCCACGCTCTCTCAGTGTTATGGGGAGTCAAGCCAGCGCTGATTTTAAACCATCTACCTCCCTTCCTGTGTCCACCAGGCCACGCTGACCCTGCAGGTTTCCTACATTCCTCCTCCAGGCTCGGCTCCAATCTTCCAGCCTCCTCACCAGCCTGAGACTCTGCCCCACAACAACCCCAACGTGGAGCTGGACACTGTCACAAGTAAAATCTGTCTCTCATTGACTAAATCTATCAGCTTGTGTCAACTCGTTGACTGAGACTGAGACTTCCTGTCCACCTGTGCAGTGATTTCTCTGGACACTTTGGGCGAAGAGGACACAGAGAGTATGATGATGCTGGAGCCTCCGGAGGACCAGGGCCCTGACGACGGGCGCTCCATGGTCATCGTCGGCCCTCAGGGGCCCTCGGGCCACGAGTCCCCTGCTGCCCAGACGCCCAAACGCTCGCCGCCGGCCTACAATACCCACGGAGGATTGAGGAAGAGGAGGAGAGGAGCCAGCAGTCAGCCCAAACCACTGCCCAACAAACCACAGGACCTACAGGTACGGGGCCACAGGCTGGAGTTTACACATCAGGGGTCTAAAACAGTTTTGTTTTTTTTAGATAAGAAATAAGAGGTTTTCTTTTTCTTCATTAAATAGATTAACAATAATAAGCACATAAAACATGAGTCACTCTGTTTCGAAATGATTTATAATTCAGACACAAAGAAACGTAAAACAGACTTCTACTTTTGGCTCATGCTCATACTGCCACCATGTGGAGGTTTGGACAAATTACAAGGAATACAAACATGAACTTTTTTCTATTTTGATCACAAAATCATGAGAAGAACCAAGACACTACATGAAGGACAAAGACTAGACAGAACACAGATCTTTAAACTTTGTTATCTGGTCAGTTTATGATGATTCTTGCAAACAATTAATGTTTGTCATGTTTATGAAATAAATCATTTTAGAATAAATCATAACCACCTAAAATGTTTTATTGGCCTTATCTCACTAGAAAGTTACCTTAATGCTCACGTCTTTGTGTCCAGGTTCGTGTGCGGGTCATCGAGGCCCGACAGCTCCCGGGCATCAACATCAAGCCTGTGGTGAAGGTGTCGGTAGCTGGACAGACCAGGAGGACCCGGATCAGAAAGGGCAACAACCCCGTCTTTGATGAGGTGAACAGTTATGCATCATGGTCTGAATTCATTTCTGACCTAACTTTTCATACAAACACTTTGTGCTGATGGGGGATTGGAAAAGTCTTGATTCCATCCTGTGTTTATTTTGTGTTTTCCTCTTGACAGACGTTTTTCCTGAACTTCTTTGAGACTCCGTCAGACTTGTTTGATGAACCCATCTTCATCACTGTGAGTCATTGATGAGGAACATTTTAACCCTCAAAAGAATAGAGAAAAAACACTCAGTCTTATGCAGAATCAGATTTTCTGTAGGATGAGTTGTTGAATGTTTCTATACTTGTAGGATTTCAACTGTTGATGAACTCTCTATCTACCTGACAGGTGTGTGACTCTCGCTCGCTCAGAACTGACGCTGTGATCGGTGAATTCAAGGTAAACTCCCATCTAACCTTCAGGGCACCTGTGATCATGTTTTCTGGCAAAGTCAGTCAAGCAAAAAAAATAAATAAATTGTGATGTGTTTTACAGTTGGATGTGGGCACCGTCTACCATGAGCACAGTGAGTATACGTTCATGTGGATTTCTTAAAATGGAGCATGATTTTCTTGCATCTACTTTTAAGTTCTTAGCTCTGTATATTATTAACTCATTTAATCTTGAATTTTCAGGACACTGCTTCTTGAGGAAATGGCTCCTGCTGTGTGACCCTGACGACCTCTCTGCTGGGGTCAAAGGTTACCTGAAGGTCAGCCTGTTGGTTCTGGCAGCTGGAGACGAGCCACCGGTGAGTCTTGGCCAAACAGCATCGTAATGATATTTGTCCTCGGGTCTTACATTTTTGTATCTGTGTGTGTGTCTTCCAGGCTGACAAACGTGAGTGTGTGGAGGATAAAGAAGATATAGAAGGAAACCTGCTGAGACCGGCCGGTCTGTCTCTGAGAGGAGCCACTTTTACCCTGAGGATCTTCAGAGCTGAAGACCTGCCGCAAAGTTCGTCTCTACTGTGTGTTTGTTGCTTATTCATCTGCTTTTAAGACAGATTTCTAACATGTCTTCTTCTGCAGTGGACGACGCCTTCATGGACGGGATGAGGCAGATTCTTGGCTTTGACAGCAACAGGAAGAACCTGGTGGATCCTCTGGTGGAGATCCACTTCGCTGGCAAAACTGTGAGTACGACTTCCTGCAACTTCCATCAAAGTCACTTATTTTCTCTCAAACCCAACTTTAAACATCAAAGCTAACCATTTCAGGTGTTTTGCATCTTCTTATTTTTTCAGGTCTGCACTAAGATTCTGGAGAAGAACGCCAATCCACAGTGGAACCAGAGTCTGAGCATGCCCATCAGGGTGAGACACAAACAATCAATGCAAACAGACATGTTTTATCATTGATCAGCATCATTATACAATATATGTTTTCTTTCTTCCTCCCAGTTTCCCTCCATGTGTGAGAAGATGAGGATCAGAATTCTGGACTGGTGAATCCTGCCTGATGTTTAATTTGACCTCTATATTTTATTTTATATCGAACTCATAGAATCTAAAGAATTTTGCATCCTGCTCCTTTTACATCTCTTTAAAAGCTCTGGTTCACTGTCTGACATTTTGATTCATTCATTTCAGGGACAGAGCCAGTCACAACGACGTCATCGGCACCACCCACCTCTGTATGTCCAAGATCTCGGCCCCCGGTGGAGAGATCGATGGTAAGTGACTGGTTGAAACCGGTCTGAACTGGACTGGGCCTGACCAGTTTGGTTTGGACTGGACCGGAGTGTTAGCACTAAACTTTGTCTTGGCTGGTTTGGTTCAGTCTTTTTAAGGTCGAGTTGTCTTCATATAGTTTGTTTTGTTCTGTAGATATTATAAACTGAGGCCATGAACTGAAATATAACATCCTTCTTGACGACCTTTCCAAAAAACAGGACTACAAATGAATCTTTTGCCGGTTATTACACTTAAATTTGTATTGAATTTTTCTTTTGTTAAATCAGACTGGATGGTAGTTGATGAGTAATCTGTGAAGTCTGGAACACTTTGGACCAATGGTTCCTGGTCCACGTGGGTCTAGATCTGAACATGACAGAACCTGACCTGGTTATACCTAACCGGTGCAATCCAGACTATAATTACTGATCTGGTTTAGTGTGCTCTGTTTCATGAGGCTCTGTGGGGTCTGGGTTGACTCCAGACTGATTTGACCTGGTCAGATGGATCAGTCCTCTCTTGTCCCAGTCTGCAACTGGAGTGTGTGGCTCTTACGTGGTCCAGTCAGACCAATAAGCTCATGGAACAGGATTGAACTGGTTCAGATAAAACCAACATGCATCCAATTTAAGAGTTTGGCCCCAAAGTCCTGTGTGAGAATTGAAGGTTTGATTTGATTGTAGAGAAGTGCTGAAGCACCAGGTGGATCTGTGGTTTGTGAACATAACAAAGCACGGACATCTTTTCAGTGACAAGCATGAAGACTAACTTGAACCTTTGTGTGCTGAACAGTGACATTGCTCGAGTTTCCTCGCAGCTGATGAAGACAACATGCATGAGTTCCGCTCACTGTTTGTGACATGTGCTGTTGCTTCTTTGCCTTTGTTTGAAAACCTTGAGAATAATGAGGCATCTATTTTCACTCACTTCATCTCAGAGTGTCTTGTTTTGAAGTGATTTGCTCGAAACAAGACAAATGATTGAGGTTATAAATATTCGGGTGTTTGTGGTCCAGTGCATCTGTTTGGGTTTGAGTTGCGTTCAAAGACGTCTCTTTCCTTTCTGTCTGTCTGTGACTCTCAACCATCCTTCCTCTCTACGCATTCAGATGACTTGACTCCACGGACCGTCCATCCTGGCCGTACGTCCACCGTCCTCTCTTATCTTGTGTGAAGCTTCAGTCAATTCAGCTGTTTTACTTTGCTTTTCTGTATTTTCTTCTTTAAACTTGTTTCCATCTCGGCTTTAATCTGATGAAACTCTGAATCTATTTTGTCAAGTGCACAGAAATCATTTCAATCATTTCATTGATCAATCAATCAATCAATCATTTCTTCACTGTCATCGTTCCACGTTCATCCCTGTTTGAATGAATTCTCTTGTGTCGTTACAGTTGATGACAGTCTCGGTTTCCTGCCGACGTTCGGTCCGTGTTTTGTCAACCTGTACGGCAGCCCCAGAGAGTTCACCGCCTTCAACGATCCACATGAGGCGCTAAACCTCGGAAAAGTAACACGACATTTGATTATTATTTTTTTATTAGGTGCAATCAGTTATCACCTTAAAATAAAGGTAGAAAATAACAGAAAATTATTAAAAACATCTGGAATTGATTTGAAGATTTAAAGATCTTCTTCCGTCCGTCAGGGGGAGGGCGTGGCGTACCGAGGTCGAGTTCTACTGGAAGTAACAACAAAGCTGGTGGACAAGCCGGAGCAGAGAACTGAAGACATCCCATCAGACGACCTGCTGGTGGTGGAGGTGAGAGGGAGGGAGCGAATGAAGACGGATACAAACACTTGAACACACAAAAAAATCATCCATCCTTCAACCCTAACCATCTTGTTCTCCGTCCTACAGAAGTTTCTCAGGAAGAGGAAGTTCTCCGTCTTCGTGGCGTTTTACTCAGCCACGCTCCTCCAGGACGTGGACGACGCCATCCAGTTCGAAGTCAGCATTGGTAACTACGGCAACAAGTTCGACTACACCTGCCTCCCCCTGGCCTCCACCACCCAGTTCAGCAGGGCCGTGTTTGATGGTAAGTCAGAGGTCAAAGGTCAGGTTGTATTTGTTGCAGTGTAGGTTGGATAAAATCTATCAAAACTACTTTATATGTACCTGTAAAACACAGCTGTGTAAATGTGCACACTAGGATTAATTCAGCAAATAATGTAGAATGCTGCTGATCACATTGATGATTTTGATTAGAATGATTTGATGTTAATGACACCTGTATCACCTGTGTGTGTGTGTTCCAGGTTGCCACTACTACTACCTCCCGTGGGGAAACGTTAAGCCGGTGGTGGTTCTGTCTTCAGAGTGGGAGGACATCAAACCGAGGATCGAGGCTCTCAACATGCTGCTGGCCGTCTTGGAGAGACTGGTGGGTTTCGCATCTGCACATCTACCTTTGAGATTTAGAAAATGAAAATGAGAAAGTGTTAGCAGGGTATTGACACGTGTGTGTGTGTGTGTGTGTGTGTTCAGGAGGCGAACCTGCAGCGGGTGCAGCTGGAGGTGAAGGCAGGCAGCGACCTGGAGGAGGTGGAGCTGCGAGTGGTGGAGCTGCTGGATCAGGTCATCACAGACTGCAGGTAAAGTCTGTGTGATGTCATCGTCATACAGGTGTTATATTAATATCAGGATATAATGTAGTTGGAATTAACTCCATTTTGAGCAGCTACAGCTCTAAAATTCTACTTTCACATTAAAACAATAATATAATTTACAATAGATACAACACAAATACATTTATGTTTGATATTTTGAGCACATTTAGCTGATAATATTTTTATACTTATACTTGTAATTAGTATGTTTACATGACTGTTTACTTAACTCAAAGATCTGAGTGCTTCTTCTGCCTTTGGTTGTATCACTGTCTTTGCCATTATTTAAATTGAATGGACTGAAAGCATTAAAAGTTTGTGGAGAATTTTCTGTCTATAAATGACACAATCATACAATATGTAGTTTTTTTTAGAATATAATCTTTTTTTTATTTGCTTCACAAATTGGCTCTTTAATCTTTTTAACTTTTACTTCTTAATTAATCTTAAATACGACAATACGTCCCTCTTGAAGCTTCACACTCCAAATATATGCTGCACTTCTGTTCATTCATTTCTGTTTTCTCTCTCTCTCTCTCTCTCTCTCTCTCTCTCTCTCTCTTCCTCCAGTGAAGAGCTGCCCTCTCTCGACCAGTGGCAGTGCGCGACCCCCCTCGACCACTCGTTGAGGCACATTCGAGTCCTTCACCTGCAGCAGATCGTGGCGGCGGCGCTCGCCCTCAAGCACGGACCGGCCACCGAGCTGTCGGTGGTGCTGGAGCAGGCCGAGGACTGGGCCAGCCGGCTGAGGAGCATGGCCGAGGAGGTGAGCGTGTCCCGATGTTCCCAATCAACCGAAGAATGAACAACTGTAGTCATGAATTAGAGGAGTTGGAAAACTGTGTGCCACTGCAGGAAACAGTCATGAATGTCATCTAGAGAAAGAGCTGACTGAAGTTTGGAGAAATTGTTAGTTTGTTGTTTGCTGCTTTGGGTTGACCTGTCATGTGACAGCCTTAACACTTGTCATATACTTTAATGGACAAATAGTATCCCATCATCAAACAGGTGCTTGAACACAACAGAAAAATGCATTGATAACCAGAGTAAAAAAAATTGTGTTGTTGATAACATTTTACTAAATTATGCAACTTCATTGCAGATTTTGCATAAAATACTTTGAACGAAACAGGTTTTTACACATATTTGTACAGAACTTCTTTGTTTTTCAGTTCTATATTTTTAACTGTACTCTGCAACATTGATGACGGTGATGAGAAATAGTTTTTATCATTAAATTCATTTAAGTGTTGTGTGTGAGAGAAGCAGCTGTATTTACAGGATATGAGTTGTGTCTGAGGTTTTAAACTGGACGATTTATGACCAAGAGACGAAGAATAACAGTAACAGATAGTAACTGTCTCTCTCTGCTGGTCCAGCCTCAGAACAGCCTCCCAGACATTGTGATCTGGATGCTGCAGGGCGACCGCAGGGTGGCGTACCACCGCATCCCAGCGCACACTGTCATCTTCTCCCAGCAGCACTGTGGGAAACACTGCGGACAGCTGCAGACCGTCTTCCTCAAGGTACACACACACACACACACACACACACACACACATTTGTCTGTTGTAAATAAAGCTGTGACCTGCTGTGTGTGATGTGCAGTATCCTCAGGGCAGCGGCGGAGAGGCCAAACTTCCAGGTCAGCTCAGGGTCAAAGTCTGGTTCGGACTGACCGCTGACGTCAAACACTTCAACCAGTACGCTGAAGGAAAACTGTCAGTGTTTGCTGAGACGGTGAGATGCTCAACCTGAACCCTCTCTCAAACGCACCAGTAACTCAATAATGATATCTACTTTTTCTGCAGCCTCACACTTATTACATCACAGTGAATTTAGAGATGCTCTAATGCTGTAAAATCTTCACATAGCAAATCTCTCTCTCTCCTCTGCAGTATGAGAACCAGACCCGACTCGCCCTGGTGGGCAACTGGGGAACCACAGGTTTAACCTACCCCAAGTTCAGCGACGTCACCGGACGAGTTAAACTCCCCAAAGAGAGCTTCAAACCCTCGCCTGGCTGGACCTGGGCCGGAGACTGGTACATCAGCCCCGAGAAGACGTGAGAGACCAACACACACACTCTGACATCTTTGTCTCTTTTTCAAAAACCAGACTTTGACTAATATTTGCAAGAATGTTCTGCATTTTTTTGGTGCATGTTTATCCAGTAAAATTCATATATTCTCCCCACATTCAGGAAAAACATCACTTAAATGCCTATTCTTTAATTTTAGTTTTTTCAAACAGCCATATCTTCATCACTGTATTTTTCAAACTTTATTTTGTTGCTGACATCTTTTTCCATTTGCTCACATTTTTCTTTACAAACTGCTTTTTTTTGGCTACTTGATAGTCAAATGTTTGTAGTAACGTATATGTGTGTTGATGAACCATCAGACTGCTGTTTGACATGGATGCCGGTCACATGACCTTCACAGAGGAAGTGTTTGAGAACCAGATGAGGTTACCTGGCGGACAGTGGATCGGCATGCCGGAAGGATACACTGATGTGGTACGTGTGTGTTAATACTGTAAACGTGTGTGTGTGTGTGTACCCTCTGCGGCTTAAATCTAAAACGTGTGTGTCAGAATGGGGAGAAGGCGGTGCCAAAGGACGAGGTGGAGGTTCCCCCAGGTTGGGTGTGGGAGGAGGTGGAGTGGAGCGAAGATCTCAACAGGGCTGTGGATGATCAAGGTGAGCGTGCGTACACACACACACACATACTAACAAAACACACCTGTCAACAATGAAAGCAAACATTGATAAATCCCATTCTGTGTGTGTGTGTTCAGGCTGGGAGTACGGCATCACCATCCCTCCAGACCGCCGGCCCAAGTCGTGGGTGCCTGCAGAGAAGATGTACCACACCAACCGAAGGAGACGGTGGATTCGGATGAGACGGCGAGACCAGCAGAAGATGGAGGCTCTCAGAAAGGTAGACGGAGACACAGTCTGGGGTTTTACATGATATTAATATGAGCGGGTGTCATGTCCTCGATCAGCCACTAGATGTCAGTCTGGTTGCACAAATGAGCAAACAGGTTCTGTGTGTGTGTGTGTGTGTGTGTGTGTGTGTGTGTGTGTGTGTGTGTGTGTGTGTGTNGTGTGTGTGTGTGTGTGTGTGTGTGTGTGTGTGTGTGTGTGTGTGTGCTCACAGCAACGTCCAGATGAGGCGGAGAGGGAGGGCTGGGAGTACGCCTCGCTGTTCGGCTGGAGGTTCCACCTGAAGCCGAGGAAGACAGACAGCTTCAGGAGGCGCAGGTGGAGATGTCGCATGGAGCCGCTGGAGAAGACGGGACCAGCGGCCATCTTTGCTCTGGAGTGTTCTCTGGTGACACAGAAACAAAGTTTTCACATTCATTATACTGATACAATAAATCTATAATAAAAACATATAAGATACACTGTATCTTAAACTGGCCAAAAGTATGTGGACATCTGAACATTTCACCCATGTGTATCTTGAGACTCTCTTACTTGAGACTTTTATTTTGAAGGCCCTACATAAGGAGAATATATTGATGTGTTTCATTTATTTTATAGCTGCTTCAAGTTGCCTTTTTGAACATGATCTTCATCTTCTCTTCCTCCTCCTCCTACAGAGCAGCATCGAGGACAAGAACGACGACAAGTCGGTCACGACCACGTTCGGAGTCAACAGGCCGACCATTTCCTGTTTCTTTGACCGTAAGACTGCGAGCAACACATTTTCTCCTCTTCTTCGTTGTTCTTCTTCACCCCCCACAGTTTTGTCAATACAATAATGTGTGTGTGTGTGTAGGTGGCACCCGCTACCACCTGCGCTGCTACCTGTACCAAGCCAGAGACCTGCCGGCCATGGACAAAGACAGCTTCTCAGGTAGGAGTGCAGGGAATCATTTCAAATCTTTGACGTGTTTCTCATCATGTGTCGGCATCATTGCGCCACCTGGTGGCTGGAAAGTTTGTGGAAACTGACCTCAAAATTCACAAACATGGAACAGACAGAAGGGTTTGCTTGTTCGGTTTCCAAATGCACTTTATATTTTGTCCGTCTGTGTGTTGGTGGTTGAAATTTTGCACATCTTCAAAACTCTCAACTTTCCAAATCCAAAACAGTGTCTTTAAACGTTAAAAATATCAAGCAGTGTTTTTCTGTTTTTATAAAGAGAGCGAACAGTTCATACTTGTTTAAAGAGCTCAAATTAGGAATAGGGTTTGGTGAAAGATGGAGGGAGAGACCGAGGAGACTGAGGTTATAAAAAGAGAGAGTGACACAGAAAAAGAGGACGGGAACAGAGAAAATGTTTTTGTTGTATTTGAAGGAGGTCGTGGAAACTACAGCTACTGTGTGTGAGCTTTAATCAGAGAGCGGCCGCAGACTCGAGACGAGAAAACAGAGACGAGGCTTTGAAAAACAGAGGGATGAATAGAGCGAGGAAGAGAGGGATGATAGATGATGGAGGGTTAAAGAAGCGCGCACACACACACACACACACACACACACACACACGGTGTAATGGATGAGCAGAGTTGATGGATGGCCTTCACTTGTGTGTTAATCTGGTGTTAAATGGGCGGCAATGATTAAAGACAGAGTCGATCAAAGACTAAGAGCTTTCTGTCTGTCTTTATGTTTTCATTATGTCTGTCTCTTTTTGTCTGTCCCTCCTGTCTTATGTGTTTGTCTAAATCTTGTCATATTCTTTCTTTCTTTCTTTCTTCCATCTTTGTTAGTTGGTTAGTTAGTTTCTATCTATCTCTTCTCTTTTCCACTCCATCTCTCTCTGTCCTCACCATCATTCTCTCTACATCTCTCATCCTGGTCTTCATTGTGTTTATGTACCCCTGCAGCTCCCACCGGGGGTCCCCAATACTGCTGCTTCCCCTCCACACACACACACACACACACACAACCCCCCTGGGCTGTTTGTATTGCTGTTTATATGAGCTAATGGGCTGTTGGGAGTGGACGGTAATTGAATGGGTCACCATGGGTGGTGTGTCTGTACAGTGTGTGCGTTTGTGTGTGTGTGTATGTGTATGACCAAGGTTAATTGAGGGCTGGTGGGAAAATGCAACTTAGCTTCTGTTTACTCTAATGCTAACGGCTCCATAGAGACTCTTTACTCGGCCTGAAATAACAAACTACTCACTGTGTGTGTGTGTGTAACTGTACATATGTGTGTGTTTTTATGCATGTGTTCACGTTATGAGTTGTGTATGTGTGTGTTAACATGGAGGAGAGTGGTTCTGACCTGGAATAACAAACTTCTCCGAGCGGCGTTCCCAGCCCTCTGTCTCGAGCTCGGCATTCCCGAGCTGCTGATGTCAGTGTGGGACGCCGGGATAGTTTGGACACACACACACACACACACACACACACACACACATACACACACATAAAACACATACATAAGTTTGTGCTGCTATACTTGTGAGGACCCTCTTTAAGATTTCATTCCTAGCTTGAGCCACAACCCACAAAATCCAAAAAAGTTGTGAGTCTGTGTAAAACATAAATAAAAACAGAATCCAATCATTTTTAGACAAACTTTTACAAAGTGTTCCTGACTCCATGTATTAATCTCCTTTATCAAATCATGTGTTTTACAAAGTGTTGAACCTCTCTCCATCCTCGCTTGTGAACGACTGAGCCTTTCCAAGATGAACCTTTCAGACCCAATCATGATACCATCACCTGTTACCAATAAACCTGTTTATCTGTGGAAACGTCATATTGTCTTGTTTCCTCTCTCCAGACTCGTACGCCATCGTCTCGTTCCTCCATCAGTCCCAGAAAACGGTGACGGTGCGTAACACTCTCAATCCCACTTGGGACCAGACGCTCATCTTTTATGAGGTGGAGATTTTCGGGGACCCCGAGGTCACGATGACGACTCCGCCCAACGTCGTGGTGGAGCTTTACGATTCGGACACATATGTGAGCGTTTGGGAAATAAATTTTTATCTGTGTTTTACATTTCGTCCTTGCTTCTAATTTTCAGATGTGTTTTACATGTTCAGAATGCAGATGAGTTCATGGGCCGCTGTGTGTGCCAGCCCTCCCTGACCTCCTCCCCCCGTCTGGCCTGGTTCCCGATCCGCAGAGGGGACCAGAGCGCCGGCGAGCTGCTGGCCGCCTTCGAGCTCATACGGAGAGAAAAGGTCAGAGGTCAACCTTCCCGCCCTTAACATCAACACTTTGATCTTCTGCTCGTCTTCCTCAAACGTCTTTATTGCTTTGGATTCGAACTTTGAAACATGCATGTTGTATAATTAAGACTGTGATGGTGGGAAAAATGTGTGTAATAAGTTGATCTCCATTTTGTTTCTGCAGCCAGCCATTCATCATATTCCAGGTCAAGAGGTCGGTTTTCTTTTTCCACTCCTTCTCTCTTTTTCTTGGATTTGCCTCTTTGCATATTTTCAGCCTTTAAACTCAAACTGTTGCCGTCTCACCTGCAGGGAGACATCGTGACCTCCACCCACGTTCTAGACGAGGTAAAAAAAAAACATCTACACATATGAATCTGAAAGTTCAAATTAAAATGACGTATTAAGGGTGAAAAGACTCTGATGTTGCCTGATGGATGCTTTTTTGAATTTTCCCTGATGTGATTATCAGATGTACCCTCTTTCATGTTTGCTCTTCTCAACCAACAAAACCTGGAGAAATGGGAGTTTTCATTTCATAATTCAACACATCTGTGGTGACAGGAAGCATCTCTGTACAACTAAGCAGCTTGTGATTGAGCATTTTGTCTAAATCATGAGCAGAATATTTGATATGAACTCCTTAATGAAATGTGACACCTGCAGTTCTTCTCTTCTTTTATTTCATTTATTTTACGTCTCTTTTTCCTCGACGTCGCTTCCTCAGTTGATGTTTCCAGGATTCCTCTCTGAAAACCTGCTGCAAGGGGTACAACGTGCACACAGAATATCTGAAAACACACCCATCCCGTTTCATGTTTGTTTCATGTGTTCATGCATGCTACAGACCGACATTCAAGTTTCCTGCTCGTGCTCGTTTTCATTTGTCTTCAGTTCTATCATTTTTTTCTTACTTAAATATTCAATTAAAAATTCGTCAAACATTTTGTTTTCTCTTATATACAGTAGATTGTTTTTTGTTTGTGGAAGGCCAGAGAGGACATTTCTAAAGATGTCCTTTTATACATAAAAAGAAAGTTTATGATTTTGACTCAATTTGTCTTTACCAAATAATTTCTTATTGTTTCAAAGCTGCTGTTTTTATGATCATGACTAATCAAAGTTGAAACAATGTCAAATATTATTTCTTCTTTCTAAATAACTATTTCGTATTTAACAAATAAAACATGTCCCCTCCAGCCTTTTTGAACTCATGTTAACAGTAATGACTTTTTTTGCGAAAAAATCTGCGTGGTCTTGACTTGAATGTTACATTTGTGTGTTTTTAACGATCTCAACTTGTTTGACATGTTCATACTAAACTCATTTAACAGTCATTTCACTTTAATAAAAACTAAATTTGCCCGTCAGAGAACTGCACGACTCATTTTCATGTGTTTTATTTCTCTCTCATGTCGCTGACTCGCCACTGTCCTGCGTTCCTATTGGCAGCCGGAGGAGTCAGACCTGCCAGCCCCGCCCCCTCAGAGAGAGGCCGACGTCTTCGTGGTTCCTCAGGGAATCAAACCTGTTCTGCAGAGAACCGCCATCGAGGTATCTCCAAGATCCATTAATCTTTCGCTCAGCAAACTACGTCCAAGTTTCTTTCTTCTGTCTTTTCAAATCAAATCCTCACCTGCTCCACAACAGAATTAGTGAACTTTAAAGGCAACACAAGATGTTTCATAGATTAAATAATGAGCTCATTATTGAAAGAAACACCTGATTGATTGACAATAAGGACACTGACTGGTCTTCCTGTCCGCTCTGTCAGATCTTAGCTTGGGGCGTCCGGAACCTGAAGAGCTTCCAGCTGGCCAGCGTTACCTCCCCGAGCCTGCAGGTGGAGTGCGGAGGCACCATGATCCAGAGCTGCGTCATCCGCAGCGTGAAGAAGAAGCCCAACTTTGACGTCAACAAGCTCATCCTTGATGTGGTGAGACGCTGCACATACACTCACATTACGCAGATGTAATCAGTGCACAGGCTCGTTGCCTTCATGGCTGATGAGAGTTGTGCTGTGTTGTGGTTCGAGACGCTCATTTATCTTCATCAGTGAAACCACAATAATGGACTCTATTGTTCCGTCTTGATTTCCAGAAAAGTAGAAGTCTTCCATTAGCTGAGAAACAGTAATGTGAATGTTGGCCGTCTGCAGATGATGCTGCCGTCGAGCTGTTTTTCCATCGGACAGGACGCAGGGTGGGGTACTTTTCCCACGGACACCAGTGTGAACAGTGCTAATGCTGGCTAAATGCAAATCATCTGTGGTGCAACTGCTGACTAGCTGCTTTTTAACTGCAGAACGAGGTCGTAAATTGAGAGTTGGTGACAAAATCATTGTTTTTATTTTGTGTATAAAAAAACAGGTTTTTATTTGGACTGAAGATGTTAAAAAGAAATTATTTCATTATGGTCACATTTGCACCAAAATTCACTGCGTCACTCATAAACGTCTCTCATTCACTTCAATTAAAGTCCTTGTGTCTGTCGTAGACTTTGACTTCCATTTCTCAAACTTTGAGTTCATGCATCCCATGTTAGTTACTGGGAAAACAGAAGCGCTTTTCCAAGACTTTTGAACTTAACAAGGGGGATTTTAGCCTTTAGAGCCGACACCTGTGATGATGCCAGTGGCTCCCTCTGCTGGAGCTGTGTGGGAGATGCATAGTGTTAAAATAATCTAGAATTTCCAGGATCGGGAAGCTGATATGGCCCAATTCAACCTTAAATTTGCACACTTGTTTTCAGTTCTTACTGTACTTGTGTGACTCCTACTGCAGATTAAACCTCGGCACTTCAGGCTGTGGTGACTCTCAGGAGAGAAGACCGGGTGAAAGCTTCCTTATGCAAACTAATAAATATGAGCAAGCAAGTAAACAGTTGAAGATGTGGTATTCCTCTGAAGTGGCTTGTTATTTAGTGGGTGTATTTTTTTTTTTTTTTGATGCTGAAATAAATCCCAGAGTCATTATTTGACAGGACTGTTGGAGTGGGAATCAGTTCTTCTGGGAGTCGTTGTACAGTGAAGCAATCGATAAGTTATTGGTGTTGATCAACGAGTCCGATCATTTGTGGTTAAGTCTGCAGAGGCCGGAGAGCGTCAGGGGAGCTTTTAGATAAATCAAATCAAATCAAATGATAATTACCAATGTGTGTCTTCAGTGACTAATTTACATGCTCAATAAGCTTATTTACATGTCGTATATCTCCCTCATCACTCGCTCTCTAGTTCTTCTAATGAGAAATCTTAATATGGAAATAATTTTTACTGACAACAGTTTTCTGAAGTTGTTCCTGAGCCCATGTATTAATCTCCTTTATACAACTGTATGTTCACAAAATGTTGAACCTCTCTCCATCCTTGCTTGTGAGCGACTGAGTCTTTCCAGGATGAACCTTTAATACCCAATCATGATCCTCTCACCTGTTACCAATGAACCTGTTTACCTGTGGAAGGATCCAAACAGGTGTTTTTGGATTAGTCCACAACTTTCACAATCTTTTCTTGCTACTGTCCCAACTTGTTGAAACATGTTGCTGCCATCAAATTCAGAATAATCAAAGAAGCTGATGAGGTCAAACATTAAATACATGAAAAGGATTAGACATAGATCACATTCTGTTTTATTTATGTTTCACACAGCGTCTCAACTTCTTTGTAATTTCAATTGCATAGAAATTTCTGTGATTCACTCATTTATTTTAATCAACACTAAACCAATATTGAAAACAAGAAGGAGTCATTATTTATTCTTCGAATGTAAAACTGCCCTCTGTGAATGTATTTCCACTGAGTTTACGTTGGTGCCGTTACATTCCACCTAAGTGTTTTCTTATGAAAACCTAAACTGAAATATGGTAATATTACACACGTTTTTCCAAACAGCGGCTCCAGAACAGGCTCCGAGAGTTGAATGTTAACAATATTAAGGTCTGAAGTTGATCACCTCGCTGTTTTATTATGACAGCTTTAACTGGGGGATGGAAATATTCACATATTTTTCCCTCAAATACGTGCCCTCGCTTTGGCTCGGGCGCTTTAATGTTAACAAGATTAAGGTCGTGTGTTGACCACCGCAGCAGTGTGACAGCCTCGACCGGACGGTGGAAACATGCACGCATTTTTCCCTTAAATTCAGTCTCCTGAACCGAGTCCAAGCATTT
The DNA here is from genome assembly GCA_037975185.1 of Centropyge bicolor. Taxonomy (NCBI): domain Eukaryota; kingdom Metazoa; phylum Chordata; class Actinopteri; family Pomacanthidae; genus Centropyge; species Centropyge bicolor. The sequence goes on from JBBMOC010000126.1 coordinate 389,974, forward strand.
AATGTTAACAATATTAAGGCCTTAAGTTGACTGAGTAAGTGTTTTCGTGCCACGGGGGCATAAGAAAATGTCATGTGCATAGTTTCCTTAAATGCAACTCTTTGAAGAGCCTGACCGCCGAACGTTAGCTCTCTCAGTTTATTGTGTGAGTTTAGCATCATCAGCCCCACTTAAGCCTTTTTTAAAGCCAGAGAGGTCGGATGGATTACAGCTAACAAGTCTCTTTCTTTTCCCCCAGCCAGCCTGGTTAAATGAGACTGTTACAGAATATTCATGCCTTCATGCTGTAAAGGTTTGACGAAGGCTGGTTGTTGCAGAGTCAGCAAACTAACACACATTGGCAATTATTGTCTGCAGCGTTTCCTCTTTTGACTGAACTGGCTGCAACTGCACACTTTCTTTATGAGATATATGAAATACATGATGAATAACTCAGATTGAACATTAAGCAGCAAACAGACAGACTTCAGTCCAGATTCAAGTCAGCCAGTCAGCATCAGGCGGGCAGGTGGCTGAACCAATCAGAGTCCAGTGTTAGTAGACTCAGATGTGGGTCAGAGGATATAGAGTTTTTTTTTGTTTTTCACATCTTTCCTTTGTGTTTTTCCTCCTTGTCATCCGTCCACAGAGGCTTCCCTGCGAGGAGCTCTACATGCCGCCCATCGTCATCAAGGTCATCGACAACCGTCAGTTCGGGAGGAAGCCGGTGGTCGGGCAGTGCACCATCCGGTCGCTGGAGGAGTTTCGCTGCGTGCCGGAGGAGGAGCGAGCGCTGGAGGAGGACGACGAGTGGAGACGTGAGACATGATGGACACAAACATGTCTGGTAGAGAAATACAGACTGAGCATGTTAAAAACGTCTCTCTGCTGTGTGTTTGTGCAGGTGAGACGCCCCAGTTCACCGGTGGGGAGGTGTTTATTGACATCGACGACGAGGAGCCGCTCGTGACCGACCAGGTAAAACCATCCTGTCAGCTCATTGGTCGAAGGTGCTGATCATTGTTGCATTTATGCTGTGGCCAGAGAAGCAACAGAGAATCTTGATTCATGTGATGCGTTTCCTGTGGCTGCTTCACAATAAAAGCCACCATGTGATACCTGAGCTGAGCACTTTTACTTTGAAGCAGCAGCAGGAAATGAAGAGGAGACTTCTATTGTGTATATTATATTCATTGTTTGGCTGATTCCACCACTAACAATGAAAACTATTAAACAGAGAGATAATTACTGAATGTTGACACTTTGATTGGCAGCTGCAGAAAACATGACCATAATCAGCGCCAGTATTTGAGTTTGACAAAGTCCAGGCAGAAAAGCTACTTCCAGCATATATCAAAAATCTTCTTTATTAAATAATATCATAATTGTCTTCACTGAGCTCTTCTGAGTAAACTGAGTGATAACCATCACAGATCAATAATCAATACCTGCTCTCACAGGTTTATTGAATCAAACCAAATGAAGATGTTGTTTCTTTCATTCGTTCGTTCGGTGAAAGAAAAACTGCAGCTGAACTTTTGTTCCCCAGTTGCTCCTCATTACAGCCGAACCTACTGTAAGTGGTTTAATACTCAGTGATCCGTGATTTTCCAGATGCATGTATGAGGAATGTGTGTGTATTTGTGTGTGTGTGGTGACATTTGTGCTTGTTTATCTGCATATGTGAATCTGTGTGAGTGTGTAAATGTGTGTGTTGTTACCAATAAGTGTAAAGGGCAAGTATGAAACACTCATCTTTCCACAGGGAACATGAGTGTGTGTGTGTATGTGTGTGTGTTCAGTCATACCAGCAGCATAAATAAACATGTTCTGACATGATGACATGGCAGCCGTCTCTGTGGTCGGTGGCGACCATGAGACCGGCGCTCGTTACCAACCATTAACGTTCTCGCTCCAACTTTAAGACATTTACTTTTCTCTGCTTCTTTCTTTCGCTGTTTAAGGAGGAACATGGAAACTATTTTCCAATCGAGCTAATCCTCAAATTTCTCCAGTTTCAAACACACAATTGACAGTTTATCACGCACGCACACTCAAACCCACAGACACAAGCGCACATACATGAAAAGATGTTCGGCTGTATTAAACACTGCTCTCATGCTAAAGCAAATACTGCATTAAGACAAGTGATGTGATATAATGAGTCATATCTGCATTAACACACACAAGGACAGTTTGAACTTTTGACTTGGTGTCTAAGATGAGGTGATGTTTTAAAGTGAGTCGGGACGGGCGGATTATCGAAACGTCAGACTTTAACACAGACGACCGTTGTTGGTGTCCAGTTTCCAGCTGACTGTTTTTTAAACCCTGACCACGATCGTTCCCTGACTTTACCAAAGTAGTTATTTTAACCCGAACCAAAAAGTTTTCCTGAAGCTAACCAAGTAGTTTAATGCTCAAACTTTAACCGAACATAACAAGAGATTTACTGAGGGCGTCGGATCAGAAAATCCAGCTACGTGACCCTCTTATCCTGCAGTTGTTCGTTCTGCAAGACGTCTAATCATGATGTCATTGCACTTTAAGAAAACACATGCAAATACACAGAACACACACAAATTAAGAAAACATCTTCATCAATTGACAACACATGTGCAGCATTTAGAAACAAGGCTGCAAAATGAGAAGGCAAATACAGAAATGTTGAATGTAGCGCAGACATTAAGAAACAAAGGATTTAAAATCAAGCGACTTCAATATTAGAAAAACTAGTAAGACCAACTTGACCAAGAGTGTTTTTATAACAGCAGCTTGCAGGGAATCATCTGGAGACAACTTGAAGCTCTTCTTAAATTTGATCCATTTGCAAACAGGACATGTGACATCCACAGGAGCATGAAGTCAAAAACTGTCGACAGGGAAATGCAGTCTGAAGTCTGAAACACATGAAACCACCTCTTATCCCCTGACACACACACACACACACACACACACACACACACTCTGCTGTGGTCTATTAAATGGCTTCTTTGTGTGTATTAGTGAACAGAGGATTGTATAGAATGAGGAGACAACATAATTTGGTCTCGCTGGTTTGGCCGAGTGCACGGGGCCGTCATACACTCTGTCGAGGGGGCAAACATAAATAATGCAGACACACACACACACACACACACACACACACACACACACACACACACAGACCACAGCCATCCTTGTGTAATCACGTTGGTTCCAATAAGGACTGAAGGAGCTGGACAGGCGGAGGAATGCGCTGTCATCAAGCTGCGGTCCCCGAAGTCCATTAAACAAACATAAAACAAACCAGGCTAATTATTGTGTTTACAGTGTTGTTGTTGCACTGACTAAAAATAGCACGATAAGAGGAGAGTTCAGGGAGAATGATGTGCTGTTATTAAAGATGGAGGAAGCAAAGAGAGGAACTGATGATGATGATATTTCACCTGGTGTCTGATCCTAAAATCAGCATCAGAGACTTGAAATTTTTCTGTATTTTAAGCCTGAATCTGTTGAAGAAGCCGACTTTTTAAAGCCTTTGTGGTTCAAGAACATTAATTTTAATTTCCCGAGATTTTTTCTTTTACTTTAATTATTGCATAAAAAGTTATGAATAATCTATGTTTAAGATTTGAAGCCATGTTTTCACTGACACACCACCAATCACAACATTACCATCAGTGATCCTAGGTAATAATAGTTATAAGAAAATTATTGTTTTTGCACTTTTTTTTAAAAGTCATTTTCTCTACTTTCTTCTGCTTGTTCATTTTTAATTTAAACTGTAATGATCTAAACAAATAGTTGCTTTTAAGAAATCAGCAGACAGGATGGTAGATGTTGGAAAATGTTCTACAGTCATGTTTAAAGTGCACAGGATTTGAAGTTAAAGGGCAGCAACATGGAAAACACCAGTTCGGCCCTTTAATGATTATTGATGTGACGTTCAAAGACAGTGAATGTGCAGGAATTTTCATTGCTGGGGAAAGAATTCCAACATCCTGATTCCTGTCGACGTCCTGATTCAAGGCTTCTGTTTCTGCAGCTTCTCATCCTTCACTTCTTCTTCTCCTCTCCACACTTTTTCCTCCCTCCTTTCGTCTTTTTTTCTTCTTCATCCTCTGTCACTTTTACCTCTTTCCAAATGTCACGCTTCCTCCTCTTTCTTACTTTCCTTCATCCTCCCTAACACACCATCTCCTTGTCTCCTTTCCTCCCCCTCTTCATTGCCTCTCTTTCTTGTTCCTCCTCTCCTCCATGTTCCCTTTATCTCCTTGTTTCCTCACCTTGTTTGCTTCTTTCCTTACTCTCCGTCTCTCCTCTACCTGTTATTCTCCTCTCCTTGTTTCCTTTCCCCTCGCATATCCTCTCTCTCCTTTTCTCTCCTTGCCTCCCCTCTCTTCACCCCCTTTCTTCCTTGTCCTCTCATCCCTTTGTCTTTCTCATCTTCCTCTTTGTTCCTTATCCTCTTCTTCATCTCCTCCTCCTATTTTTTCTACCCCAATCCTCCTCTTGTTCCACATGTTCTCTCCTCTCATCCCTCACTCTCTTACCTTCCTCCTCTCTCCTCCTTCTGTCCTCTTCTCTCTCCTCCTCCTCCTCCTCTTCCTCTCTTCTCCTCCCTCTCTTCTTTGTCTCAGCGAAATCTTCCTCCTGATGATCACTGAAGGGGAAAATCTGACCCTTGATGATACAATGATATCCAAGACAGACTCTGTGGTTTCTGTGTGTGTCACTGTGCGTATGTGTGTGTGTGTTGCAGTGTGTATAAACAAACACAGGGAGTCTGTTCCTTGTTAGTAGTCTCTGTCTCATTATCCCCATCGGACAGCGCTGAAACTCTCCCTCCATCTTTTTTCATCTGCGCCTTCCTTCCTCATCTCCTTCTCGTCTTTCCTTTTTTCTTACCTTTCCTCTCACCCTCTTGACTCCCTTCGTCATTTCAATCTCTCCTTCCTTCCTTCTTGACCCTTTCTTTCTTATCTGTCTCTCTCTTTCACTTCTTTCTTTCTATGTCCTCCCTGGACAACTAATTTCTTCCTTTTTCTTGAACTTCCTCTCCTGCTCATCCTTCTTTCCATCCCTTCCTTCATTCCCTCGACTTCCATCCTCACTTCCTTCCTTCTTTCTTCCCTCACATTTTCTTTCCTTCCACTTCTCTCTGTAACTTCTATCCTTACTTTTACACAATGCTCTCGCCTGTTCTACCTCTTTTCTGTCTTTCTTATTTTGAATCCTGAAACCATCCTTTCCCCTTATCTCTCCTTCTTCATCCTTTTCTATCCATCGTTCAGTTGTGTCCACCTCCTGTACTCCTTTTGCTTTTCTCTCTTCTTCCCTCCGACTCTTCAATTCTCTTTACCCCTTTAATTCCTTGTCTTATTCTTTTTCATTGTCCTCCTCTCTTTCTCTTTCTCTTTCTCTCTCCTCACTCTTGTGGTTCCTCGAGCACTTCCATCATCTTCAAAATCTTCTGTCTTTTAATTTATTTGTTCGTCCCTCTTTGCCGTCCCTCAGCCCACAGGCGCCACAGCAGCTTCACACACACACACACACACACACACACACACACACACACACACACTCGTCATACTGTAGCGTTTTAAACCAACAACAATTTTATATCGATGAGGTCAAAAGCTGTTTCTCTTTCCTTTCTCTGGCTGTCACACACACACACACACACACACACACACCATGCAGCATGTATGTACACATTATTTAACATAAGGAGACGTCATGGCTCTGCCTTGTTTTTCCATTTTCTTGCCCTGATGCAAATTGTCTCGTTGTGTTAATGGGGGGTGGCGTTAAACACTTGGTGACATGGGAGCTGTACAAAATGTACAATATGAGCTGATCTAATGTGAGTGTGAGTCTAAGTGGGGTGTTGTAATTAGCGTACACGCCTCGACATTAACCCGTCAATTAAAGAGCTTTGACATGAAAACAAACCCTGTGTGGATACAATAACTGTGATGCAACCACCGCCTGTCGAGCGGTTTCATTCTAACCAGCGACCATCGATGAATCATTTTGATATTGAAAAATGAGGAGAGGAACGTTTGGTCAACAAGTTCAACAAGCAGCTGCAAACAACAGCTTGGTTCGATCTGTGTAGACATAAGAAACATTTATCATTATACTTACAAACGCGTGTAAGTTGGGGTTTTTTTTGGACATTTGAGACAAGTTACTGCTTTGTCAAAACTGATGGTGACAATGTTTCTGTGTGTTTGAGTCACTAATACGTTGGTATTTAATGTCTAATGATCAAGTTAAATATTGCAGTGTGTTTAATGTTTAGTGTAAATGAAATTGTTTAAATTGTTTGATGCTAACTCTAACTAACTCTAACCAGCTAACCTCAATGTGTGTGTTTTTATGTGTGTGTGTGTGTGTGTGTGTGTGTGTGTGTGTGTGTATAGTTTGCAGACGGAGCCGGTTCAGCTATCATTAACCTTTCCACCTCTAGTTCCAGCCTTCATGTAGGTAACATCATCTTTTAACTCATTTCATCTCATTCACATTCAAACACTTTGACGTTAACCAGAATATTAAATATATTTCCCATTCACCCGTTTAATTTCTTCGGTTGTTAACATCAGTACTATTTTCTTTCCTCTTCATCACAACTTCCTGTTTCCCATCTAATGACTTCATTTTCATGTTAATCATGTTAGTGAGAGATTATAGTTGATGCTTGTTCACAGATCTGTTCGCATTGGCAACAAGAGATTTTTATAAAACATAAAACACGTCTGTACTCACGAATATATAATACATTCATGTCACGTTGAGGGGTTTCAAAAGTGTCGTGTATTATCATATGATGATATAATGTTAAATTAATTCAGACTTGAGGTTAATTGTGATGCAAAAGTTTCATACACGAACAGAAACATACAAACAAAAATCTAAAACTGTTTTGCATCTATCATGAAAATGTGACATGATTTGTACAAACACACATATGAATCTCGAAATGAATTCCTCATGTTCGTCGTAACCCACCACGCTCTTCTCTGGCGAGGCCGCCGACAGTAGCGCAGATCTAATTTTAGAGCTTTATTGATGAAGTTTATTTAAAGTACGACACTGATGGATAACTGGCTGCGCAGAGACGAGGTTTCGCTCTGGAAGGAATGAGATAAAGAAAACTGCTTTGAAACGAGAAACTTTTGGTCGCGGCTCAGGAAAATACTGAAGAGATGGAGGTTTTGCAGGGCGACACACGCCGACTGTGTGGTTACAGAAGAAACCTGATCCCAGATTTGAACGTTAGACCGAGTCCTTTTTGCATTCTTCCTTTTTATTTATCCAAGCCAGGTCAATTTGAAGACTTCGCTTGACCCGGAGCAGACGGCGCACACATCCAGGAGTGCTCCCTCCCCGAGCGCTCGACAGTAATTGGGGGTGATTTCTTTCTCTCCAAACAAAGATATTTGTTTTATTAAGGGTCAGATATTGAAACCAGTCAAATTAAAGGCTTGGCTTTCTGTCTGGCTGAGGCCAAAGTCAACAGAGCTGCTATAGATCCTCTGTACCACAACTCTCTGTAAGCAGACAGTTACCAAAGGCCGGGCGAGCGACGGGTAGATGAGAGAGAGAGCGACTTCAAGAGAGGCAGAGGAAAAGAATCAGAGAATGAAATTGAGGAAAAAAGAGGGAGGACTAATATCTGGTGGCACCAGAAAGAGAAAGCTCTCTCTCTCTCTTGTGCTGTAAATCCTGGCTTCTTAATCTCTGGGTCGCCACCAAAAAAGCGGGTCATGGGCGTTCGTCTGATGATTCCCAGATTACTGCAGCGGAGCGAGCAGCTTCCAAGGCGGTTCAGTCAGATTTGGTTTCAGAGTTGGAAAAGTTTGAGACGATCGGCTGTCAGTAGCGTCATGGCTCCTCAAACCTCGGAGGCAACGACCCCCCCCTCCGAGGCATTTGAGATCTAACGTCGCTCAGATGGAAAATGAACATTGTGTGTCACGTTTCATTGGCGACGTCCAGGCCTGATGATGGTGTTTGTCAGGGATCAAACCAGCCTCTCTCTGTTCTTGTTCTTCAGGCCTTCCTTAAGGTAGTTGCATTTGAAAAAGCTGTCAAGTCACTTCCATATAATGTGGTTTTTGTTTTCCATTGGTGACGTTTTATATTAATTTGTGCCCCTTCAAAAATTGCGGTCTCTCCTCTCCCATTAATTCTCATCAAAACTATTTCACTTTGTCGCCAAAAACCAGTCAAGTTTGGTTATAATCCCACTTTGAAACTGTTGTAGATCCATAAATCCTTCCCGGCTGCTTCAGAACCAGAGAAACTAACTGAAATGGCCTCATGCCAGGTGACTTTGAGGCATTTTTTGGGGCTTATGGAACACACATTTACGGCCCTCTAATGACACTGCGACCAGAAACAAGATGTCAGGATCGTTTGCTAAATCACGTTTGTTTTTCTTGTTCTGCTAATTTCAGCCGCAGACTGATGTCAGCTGCTGTTCACCTCCAGGATCTGAATGCTGCACATTTTTGCTGCCCAGAGTTTCATCCAAATGTGTCCACGCATTTCTGGATGGATCATGGGTTTGCTGCTTTCATAAGTCCGCTGTTGGCCTCGAGAGCCGGACTGAAGCATATCGGATACTTCAGAATTAACAGTCCCGAAATGTTGCTCAAAAACAACTGGTCTCTGGTCTTTGTTCTGCCAGTCGGTGTTGTAATCATTTGGTGATTTGCAAGTCGGAATTTTTATTTGGATGTTTTTCTAAAGCTGATTCAGTCGTAGATTGGGATAAGGTTGTGGTCATCGTTCAAATGGGGATGAAGGTAGATATTTCGGACAGTCGGTCTTCAAAGGTTTTTATAGTGTTGCACTTGGTTGTTCAAACCAAAATGACACAGGAGAAGTTGTTTTGAAGGATGAAAGAGAGTGTGAGAAATCCTGCACCTCCTGCTGTTGCATGAAGTGGATGTGATTGTTGAATTTTCCGTTTGTACAAAAACCACTGGACTGACTTTGACTTTCAGCGAGTCTGACAGTGTCGTAGTGGTCCAGTTTTAACCTTGAGGTGTTTAGATGTAGAAGAAATCACCGGATGCTTGAAAGGAAAAGAGACCTTCTGCCACCTTTGATGGATGTTCTTTGAAGTAAACTGCTGCTCAGTTGATCTTCAGTCCTTCCATGATCCAATGGTGGCTAACGTTGCTAATGCTACAACTCAGTTCTTCTTTCGCTCCAAACCAGGCAGAAATCTGGGATGCATCATTTCCTCCACGTCAGAAGAATTTTCTAAGAAATGAGCTGAGTGTAGAACAGCAACTGGAAAAGCTTTTGGGAACTGGATATAGATTTAGTCACTACTGTGCAATGTCAATCAGTGATAGCAGAGAAGACATTTATTTATGTGAAAATGCCACAGATTTTTACTTGAGGTTTGGTGCTGGGCCTTCAAACCACAGCGGAGGGAATGACAAACACACACAAACAGCTCTGCTGAAACATCGGTTCCAGTCTTTCCACGTTCTTCACGTCGACCAGTTTATTTTGGAGATGCAGAATCAGGTCAAAGAAAATCAGTGCAGGTTTTGGTTTGAAAGGCCCGGTGGTCCAGGCTTTTCTCTTCAAAACACTCAACCTCAATTCTGAAGCCGTGTCAGGTGCTGGATCCTGGAGTCCACATTTCCACCTTCCCTCTCTTTGGTCGGAGTCTTTGGTTGTAATTAAAACCTGGAGACTGTTGGGTTTTGAGACCACTCCTTCAGTTCTAGCCTCTGTTACCCCGTTTACACCTGGTGTTCAAATGGGATCTGTATCTGGACGTGTTGTCCTGTTAATGAAGGATCCCATGTTGCCTTTGTTCACACCTGGTATTTTTAATGCTCTCTTTTTGTCCTCATGGAGATCAGATTTCTGTTCTTCAGAGCAAAACCTGCAAGTGAGTGATTTCAGGTGGCAGCAAATCAACTTTGTGAAACACTGTCTAAAACAGATTCTTAATTATGTGTCTGCTCTTGTAAATTTGGCTAATGTATATTGAGATATATACATTACATACATGCATTAAGTTATCCCTTTCTTTGTATAAAAAACTCTTGTGTTAATTTCTCCCATTGTGTTGCAGTAGGCAAGATAGATTTATTGCTAAATATCGAATATCGATAAATTTAAGATAAATTTGCATATAATTTATTTCCAACTTGCGTTTCATTTTTCACACATTTCTGTTGAATAATGCATCTTTTGCCACTTTCATTATACAGAATAGACATATAATCAGTATTTAGTGTCTCTCCCAGCCTTCTCACTTGTTCGCTCTCTAAATTTAACAACTTATATTTTACGTTAAAACAAATATCTGTTTGTGTAGCTACAGATGCCAGCACGTTATGCAGATTGTGGTGACACGTACGAGATGACCTCCACATGTGATCAGGCAGATCCAATCACAACGCATCAACCCTTTTCTTATCCAGATAACATGTTCAGATGCAGTTTGCATTGAATACCCACTGAGAGTCTGGGCTGCAGCCTCTTCCAGCTTCACGGCTGCTGCTTTGACCTCTGACCTCTGAAGGCTGCTGTGGAAGGGATTTCCCCACACAAAGCACTTATGAAGCAGCTCCGAGCTCTTATGTAAATCCAGCCGCTGTGTGCTCGCAGAGTTCTTGGCAGTGCCAGTCTGGTTTGGTTAGCCTGGCTTTCCCTGCAGGGCGTAATGATAGACTGCAAACCGCACTGACACCCTGAACCGACCGCCGCATGTGTGTGTGTGTTCGATCCGCCGAGTGTGTACTAAATACCCGCTGCAGTCTGGAACGCTCCACCGACGGCCTTAATCTGTCTGAATCAGGAGTCGCGGACTTGACCGAACACACCTTGACACACACTGGCGAACACACACAAACACACACACACAGAGTTTCTGGCGCCTCTGTCATCAATGCTTGGCACCGGCTGCACTCAGAGGGCGCATTAACACACACCAGACGCTTCACGCCTCAGACACACAGCGCCATGCGTGCGCGCGTGTGTCACGTCCTAGTTAAACTCCACGTGCTGCCCTTTTCCACGCCATGCTGCCACCTCGGAAAAATGAGGAATTCCATACTTTTTAATATGTGTGTGTGAGTCTGTGGGAAGTAGGAGAAAGGGGATTCCACACCAGCCCAGTGCCATAAGAGCACTTTTGTTCTACATTTATGCCTCACACACACACACACACAAAGGAAAAAGTGGTGCATGCGTCATGAGTGTGTTTTAAGCTGGAGTGTTCCTCGGAGGGTTGAAGGTTGCAGGGCGGGGACGGGTCGAACTCAAATGTGTGTTTTTGTGTGTGAAGGGGCAGGCTGGTAGTTTGATCTGTCCCCCTGGTATTCCCCATCTTTGTAGTCGTTGTTTCCTTGTTGCGTCAGGGCCAACGGGCAACACACACACACACACACACACACACACACACACACACACACACACACACACACACACACACACACACACACTCAGACGGACTCTTCTGTGAGAAAACCGAATGTTTAAGTAGAGCGCTCCACGTTGCCAATGTGAACAGACTTTTAGTGAATTTGATGGATGAGGCCACTTCACGCTCGAGACAATAAAAAGTCTTGATAAAAACACATGACGGGGGTTTCGTTCGAAGATGTTACCCATCCCCCCCCTGAAAAATCAGATCCTATAAATCAAGATGACTCGTATCCAAACCACAAAAAGGCATCAGTCAACATTTCAAAAACAAAGATATTTTATCCTCCAAAACAGAGCGACATTGTGAGCGCCAGCCTCCAGATGACTCATGGCTGTAATAGTAAGACTTTAACGGCCTTTACTTTCATGCCAGCAGTCATTTTGTAATAGAGGGATTTATTTCTTCTTCTTTTTTTTTCAAATGGTGTACGTTTCATTTTGGACCGAACCCCTTCATGTGTAATGAGAATAAGTATTACGAAATGTGTTGAAAAGCTACTTAAAATGTGTTTAATCCTGTTATTCTAGTGTGCGGTTGCATGTTGTCAGCATTGGTGCGTATTGATTGAGTGCACAGCGGATGATGAAATTTCATTTGTGTCTGACCTGCCTTTTACTGTTCATGCTGACACTAGATGTTACAATGGGTAAGTCTGTGAGCACATTTCATTTAAGCACAGAGGAAAGTCATGAATTACTGATTTTCCAATTACAGCTTTAAACTCAATGAGAGGTTGCATGAGGTGTGTGAAGTTTCTTTGTCTGTTTGCTTTTGTGTGTACTGTCTTTTTATTTGTAAGATTTGCATTGGCTGAAGTCATGACGTCACATCTGGACTAACCTCTGTAACACATTGCAATCACTCATTCAGCATTTCTGTCTTTCTGACCTCTCTGAGCGACCGCACTGGAAATCAGCTGTTTACAGCTTTTCTGAAAACAGCCTGAAGTTTGTATGAACGTTGGATCGTTGGCGTTGGAAAGTTGTCGGACGCAGAAGCTCATGATTTAAAGTCAGAAAAGTGTGGCGGGGGTTTCTGAAGCTTTTCGACAAGCACTTCTGAAGAAGCTTCTGGCGTCTGTCATGGGAATAAAAAACCTGTGCACACCTCATCATTTAGCTTTTACATGGTGGAAAGTTTGTTTGAAAGCAAAACGTTCAGTTTGCACATGCACACTTTTGAGCACAGTCGATGGGTATATTTGTTAAATACACTCAGTCGAGGCCTGAAGGTCCTGACTGTCTGTTTTTATTAGTTTAAAGAAGATATAACAAATGGAAAAGACAATAGATGTTTAAGTGTAACAGAGAGGGGATGGAAAAGAGCTCGGAGCTCAGGGATTCTTTTCATACGTAAACATACATTGTGTTTTTGTTGTTGTGCCATGTTTCTTCTTCATGTCCGTGTCGTTTTTTTGTCCACGTCGGTGCCTGCTCCCATCCTCATGTTGCCCGTTTCCATTGCCTCAGAACGCCCATATACCATGACCTTAATGCCACGGAGCCACCAGAGGCAATTTTTACTTGTGTTGACGTGAGTTGGCGAACTCCGCGTTGCTATGCGATCATTGGAAAAATCATGAGAAGTGGGTTATTTCGGAGCCCGGCGGTGCTTCGCTGTACAAAAGCAAACAGCTCTAAATACAGGGCTTTTCATGGGTTTTCAAGGTCAAAGGTCGTTGAAGGAGTAAACATATTAAGCAAGATCATAACCGTGATGAAGGAGATGAGGTTTGAGGCCAGACATGGAGTTAAATCCAATGCAAACATGTAATTCAAGCAAATTAAACCTTGAATCATAAGCACAACTGACTTGAATGTTTAAAATGTACAACCTGCCGACCTCTGACCTCTGAACATGTGACCAACAGGAGGAGGAGTTCATGGACTGGTGGAGTAAATTTTACGCCTCGACTGGAGAGAAAAACAAATATGGGACGTATCTGGAGAGAGGCTTCGACATGCTGAAGGTGAGAGAGTGTGTTCATGTGTCAGTCTCTTTTCTCTATGTGCAATCTATGTGTCAACTAATGTATTGATATGTAATGATCACACACAGTCTACTTTGATAATCAGTGAGTTCAGATACAACAATATTTGCTGATTACACAGCTACAACAGAAAACATTTTACAGGAAGGAGAAAGAAAGATGGAGCGTGATCGAGGAAAACACGATGGAGACAGTGGAGCCTTTGTTCCAGTTTCTTAAAATGTTTTGCTCGTTGCCCCAAACTTCACCATTTAAATCACATTTTTGACGTCCTGCCAGTCTCCTCCGTCAGTCTGTCCCTCCGTCCGTCCCCTCCTCCCCCTCGCTTCTCATGTCCTCCTGTCCTCCGGCGCCGTGACATTCCGGCCTGTTTTCCGACTCCGATGACTCACCCGTGTTGAATTCGCCCCGGGAACGCCGCAGTGGGACGGATTCAGAGAAAAGGCCGCTCTCCGACGCTGAGGAGTCCGAAAACGAGGCATCGCGTCAGCCGTCGTCAGTCTTTAGTCTCGTTCTTCCAGAGTCTGCCACGACGTCCCAGGAGCGTCTCTGCCGTCGCCCACGCTCTGCTCAACCCTTATCCCGATTCTCTCGACCCGAACGCCGACCTCTTCTTCCACCGGGACCCGGAGCACACGTCACTCTTCTTGTCTGATGCCCAAACAAATGACTAATCGTGTCAGAATTTGGCCTTTTTTTTATTACTCTTAAATTAGACCTCTAACCTCTCCCTTGAAAGCCATTTCACATCAGCGCAGCAGCATTAACTCTGTCCTTCATTTCTTTTATGTCCTTTCTCTGCTTTCAAAGTGCTTTTGGTTCCTTTTGCATCTGTAAAATTACTTTTCTGCATATCTCCTTTTTACACACAGAAAAGTAATATTTTGATGATTCAATTTGGCTGAAAAAGCTTTTGCGTTAAGGTTTGTTGGAGAAAAACAAATGGTCTGATCAGTTTGGTCAAAATAAACCAACAGATCAGTCTCATGGACAAATGAGCTTCTATCTACCAGAAATATTCCACAAAGGCCTCACTCCCATGTGAAAGTCCAAACCTTTGTCTTTTTCTCCAGATGACAACATTAAAATATGGCTAAAACTAAATGGCACAATAGAGAACAATAAGAGCTTGCCCAACAGTCGTTGACCCTTGAAAGGCTCTTTCCATTGAGCCATCTAGTGGGTGTATTTTTTTCATTCAGGAAGCCTATTAAATGGTTTCACCCCTGCTGATGGAAACACATCTAAGTCGCCTCTGAGTTTTTGCGACGTTTCAAAACTTCGCTCAAAATTCACTTGACAGTTGGATGGAAAGTGGTGAAATGACCATTGAGCCGCTGGTTCCATCGTCGCTTCGCCTCGGTTTCACCCTCGTCTCCTCCCCTCCGCCTCCTCCGCGCCAACGCCTCCTTTTTATTTATTCCCACCCTCCTCCTCTTCCTCCTCTTCGCTCCTCCAGTCTCCTGTTCCAGCCTCTTCAGTCAGATCTGCTACTGTCACAGGGAAATGAGACACTCTTTCCAACCTTTCCAACCTCCTTTACCTTCCTGTCACCCCGTGCTGCCACCTCCTTTCTCTTCGCCCCCCCTGCCTCCTCTTGTTCCCTCTGCCCTTCCACAGTCTCTGGGTCGCTACTGTCAGCTGAGACACACTTTCCAGCCTCTTGTTGACCCGACTTCAACTCCCCTCCTCTTTAATATCCTCACCTTTCCTCTCAGCCTCCGCTCGGCTGTCGCCTCCTTTTCTGTCACCTTTCTGTTTCTGTTTCCATCTCCTCCCGGCTGCTGCAGGTTTTGCAGTTGCATCAGCAGTTTTTGCGCTCTCGCCTGGCGCCGTCGTGGAGGTCCGCTAGAAGAGGAGCTGGATGGATAAATGTATCACAAGCAGTGAAACCAATGAGAGATCCCTCAGTTTCAGTGACTCATTTCAGTAACAAGACTAGGTAGATTTATTACCAAACACAGGATATTATAAAACAAGGAAGTCAAGAGTAACTTGATCCACTAAATCAACTTCTTCACTAAGTATTCGGAATGACTTCAATTTCAATTCTAGCCAAAGACCCCAACTTTAAACCAACAGAAGACCTCAAGCCAAACTGTAACTTCAGACAGAGATGAGTTTTAATCACCTTTTGTAATCTTCGATTTACGGAGATGGCACAACTCCAACCCCGACTAGACTTTCCAGTAGATTTTCAAATGACTTTTACCCGACTATTAATAATATCTCAAACTGACCATGATAACATTATACTGGTAAATATTTACAACTAAAAAGTGGTAAGATATACTGACTTACATTAGATGGACTTAATTATGTCCATCAACAAAAATCTAGATGAGATGGGAGATGAAAGAGCTGTGTCTTTAATCAATCTTGTATCGTTTAGCCTGAAGTTTGCTTTCGGGGCTTTCTGTCAGAAAGCCATCGTTTGTGCCAAACTGCAACTAAAAACTGAAAATAAACTAAAAGTCTAAATTTAAGACGTTATCATTGAGTGGTTCCACACAAACCCCGGTCTTCTGGGTGAAAATCCTGTATTAGTCATCACAACCTGCTTCTTATCTTCTTCCTTTCTGGCAGAAAGACCTGAATGCAAACTTTTCCCATAACCACCCAAACAGGCATACAGGATGTATCCTGGGTAGGAAACTGCTGTGTTTACTGTAGTGAGCTTCACATCATGAAGAAGGCGTTGACCTTCAGAACATCTGCCAGAGTTTTCATCACATCACCTGAAAACCCACTTTTCTTCCCTCTTTCCTGTTTTCTTGCCCGAAGCGGCTCGATGTCACCTCGTCTCTTTGTACTGTCCTGAATCTCCCGTCTCTCCCGTCAGTGAAGTCAGAAACTCTCTCTGTCCTTGGCTCACCCTTCTCCCTCCACACTCTCACCCCCTCCTCACCTCTCTTCTTCTTCTCTTCCTCCATCCTCTCCCAACTTTCTCTTCTTGAATTGCTTCGTTTTGCTTCTGTCACAAAGACACTGCTGTTTCCATCCTTGTTATGACTCGACTCACCTCCCGTCCTTCCTCCCCTCCTCCCTCCTTTCACTCTCTCCCTAACCGTCTCCCCTGGTGCTGGGTTTGGTGCTTTGGGATTTGTCGTCTTCCAGTGAGTCGGTGTTTCCAGACTCGTCTTTCATTTGCATCATCCTGCTTCCTTCAAGGCTTTCACACCTCTCACCTCCTCGACCTCGGCTTCACCTTTGAACGAGTAGTATTTTAAGGAGTGATCACTTCTTCTGATTCCTGTCACACTCTCGCTATTCCAGTAAGATATTTTCTGTGGAGGGAAAGAAAACAGGGTACAACAGGTAATTCATTTTAGATAATTGTGTGATCCACCCTTTGACCTCCAACGTCGTCGTGATCTGCACGAGATACAGTTAAACTTGCAGATCTGATAGAAGATTTTGACTGTCTTTCCTTTCCTTCTACAAAGATGCCTGAATCTATTTCACTTCATTATTGGTGAAACTCTCCTACCTAACACGTCAAATCAACCACACCTGTTTTCTGTTTTCTATCTTCATCTGAACCTGCGTCATTGCAGGTCGACTAATAAGGATAAGACACTGTTTCCTAGAGTGATTATATGTCAGCTCAAAAAAAAAGAAAACCAGCCCTTTTATCACATCAGCTCTCTTGGCTATTTGTCCTGTCTGTAATATATATTTTGTATGTGCTATGTTGTCAATCAAAAGCTCCCATAGCTAGAATAACAATTAATCTCTGTAAAATGTTTGGTTGGTTTCTGTATTAACTAAAAGGCAAATTTGAAAATGTACAGTACTCTTAGGAAGAAAGGTGGACTATAAAAAGGGGATCGTGGGCACTTCCTGTAAATGATGTAAAGTTTGTTTGAAGTGCAGGACATGTAGATTGCGTCAATGCAGCCGCCATATTGGTCCAGGGAAGCTGTGCCTCCTGGTGCATTTATCTCTATCACAGCAGATATCTCTTTCATAATGCAGGTCTGTGGGGAAGGTCACTGGGTCACTGCTGGTAGCTTCACATATGATCATCTAACTCTTGGCAAACATCTATTCGTACTTAAAGAAGGAGGATGTTCAGTTCAGTTTTGTGCTTTTTCTTTGTCTAAACGCCCCCCCACCCCACCCCCACCCCTGTCGTCTCCCTGCTCCCTCGGCGCTGGGTTTGGTGTTGGAGCAGTGAAATGAACCACTGTTTCCAGACCTCTCGTTCGTTTACATCATCCCCCCTCATCACTCTCTCTTTGTCCTCCCCCCCCTCCCCTCCCCCATCCTCACCCTGCTTTTCCAACTCTTTCACCCCTTCTCCACCCAAATCTCAGACCATATACCCTTCATTCCTCTCATCTCCCTCCACCCTCTCTCTCTCCTCATCTCTCTTTCCTAACAAGCCTCTTTGTTCCCTTTAATTACAAAGACGTGGAGGATGAGACTCAAGAATTTACGATATGAGCACGAAACCACAAATTGTACATCACGTAGGTCATGACAGCTCTATACTGCAAAATTATACGTCATCAAATAATGAAATTGCAGCTACTTTTATTGACTAATTTTAAAGGGATGAAGTGAATCCTCAGTTTCCCTCCTCCCTCTGATGGCTCTGTAGTTTTTTTCTGCTTTGCTAAACATGAGCTGCTGTTTCCAGTTCGCTCTGCAGGAGCTGGACTTTTCAGCGTCTGGCCGATAGGAAGAGGATGATTGAACGTGTGTGTGTGTGTAAACAAACATCACTGATGAAAACGAATGAATCTTTTTGTGCTTTTGACACATAGACGTCCCTGCCCAGATACGCTGCGTCCACACACACACACACACACACACACACACACACACACACACACACACAGTCGCCTCGTGCCAGCGCTCCCGCAGCGTGAATGTAATATAGTGTTGAGTAGCTTTTGGCTGGGTTTTAACTCCAACACCAGTGGAATTACACTGGCTGATCGTCAGCTATGATGCCATAAAGAATAATGTGTGTGTGTTCTGCTGGAAACCTGATAAAGGTTGTTGAAAATAAAGATGATCCTGACGCAAATACCAGCTGCTGTTAAAGGATTTTAGTCTTTCAGGAACACAGAAACAAGCTCGTACAATCATCTTGTCACTCTTCATTCTTCATCTGTTTTTTTTATGTGACTGTCTCACAAACAGCTTTCAAAATGTTTAAGTACAATCAGATAAGATGTGATGAAGTCCTCTCCTCTTCCTCAGGTGTATGACCGGGAGTTAGAGAAGGTCGAGGGTTTGGACGGTCTCTCAGATTTCTGTCAGACTTTCAAGCTTTACAGAGGAAAGACTCAGGATGAAGGAGAAGATCCATCAGTTGTGGGAGAGTTCAAGGTAAAAAAAAAAAAAAAAAAAGATTTCTTCTTCTTTGTCCTGAAGTTCTCTTGCACACAAACATCACATGATTTACTGTTTTGCAGTTGAGTACATGTAAGAAAATACCATTTTGTTTCTCCACAAAATCTCACATCACGTCACAAAATGTTCTGCTCGACTCGCTTTTTCATTTCAGCTGAATTTAAATGTTTTATTTCCGCTCTTAATGTCCCCCTCTCGTCTACTTTGGCCCCTCGAACCCTCGTCCGCCAGGGTATGTTTAAGATCTATCCGCTGCCAGACGACCCCTCCACCCCCCCTCCCCCCAGACAGTTCCGAAAGCTTCCTCCCAACGGCATCGAGGAGTGTTTGGTCCGAGTCTACGTCATCCAGGCTCAGGGACTGCAGCCCAAAGACACCAATGGGAAGGTACGAAGGGAGGTTATTTTCATTATACACTTTGATGGAGTACACTCTTCAAATGAAAGGTCACGGATGGATTAATGGTAAATGATTGTGTTTTCAGTGTGACCCCTACGTGAAGATCACTTTGGGGAAGAAGACGGTGAATGACCATGAAAACTACATCCCCTGTACGCTGGACCCCGTCTTTGGAAAGTACGTAACGTCCCTTCGAGCTTGAGACCAAATGTCCAGACATCTTCGAACTCACAGACTCGCAGACTGTACAAGCATGTTCCCAGGAGAGAGACCACTCCATCTCCCTTCGCATTTTATCCCCTCGCAGACATGATAACATGAAGTCCTCTGGGGGTCAGTCTGCAGTTTTGGATGGTGGACACTTGGATTCAGTCTAACACTAATGTTTTTAACACAATCTGTAATGGATTTGCTTTGGGAATTTGCTTTGTGAGTAACTGATATTTGTGGCTGGATGAACCCAGAAAAACTTGTTTGCGAGCCCTGGCTCCTGGTGCATTTTCGACTCTGTGTGAAGGTCACGTTCGAGCTGAATCCAGGTGTTAAACTGCTCTGTAACGCCCTCATCCTTTCAGTAAACAGTCGGCCTTAGTGGTGCGTATCTCCAGCCCCTGAAAGTCTTCAAGGTCTGAAAGGCCTCAAGCAAAACCACCTGTTACCTGGCAGCTCTCTGGCGTCTCCCTGCTCCGAGGTCTTGCTTCAGCTTAACTGTGTCACATGTAATTGTGGTTTCAGTGGGAGACTCTGAAAACTGCAGGTTCTTCTCATCCTCATTTAACATGTTAAATGATGGGTGGACTTTCTCCCTTCCAGCCCAAACACATCACTCAGGTCGAGTCTTTTCCATGAAGACGTCACATAGTGTGAAGTGAAACTATGAGTGACTGCATGCTCGAACTCAACAGGTTGACAGATTCATCTATATGTTGGTATCTGATCACTTTTCCCTTCTAGTTCTCTTCATTGTCTTTTTCTCTTTTACACCAGTAGGCGTCGCTGCACTCACACCAATTACAGCATCATGTCAGACACAGCTTTTCATAGAGTCCTTCTATAAAACAGGTTTCTTCTTCTTCTCTTTCTTCAGGACATTTTATCTGACTTAAAAAAAAAACCCTGACCACATATACATACACAATAAAAATGTGATCAAAACGTCACGGAAATGATGTGAGTAAAATTTGACTCATTATTATCAAAACACATATAATAACCATATGATTCATAAAAGGCTTGGACCTTAAATATGGCTGCCAAAAGGAATTATGGGGCAACAACTCATCACAAAATTTGACATTGTAATGTTGCAACTTGTCACATCACATCCTGTCACGTCACAAAATCTCATGTCATAAGATATATGATGTTACATCTTCTCTTAAATGAATCATGTGACATCACAGATTGCAGGTAAGTGTCTGTCTGTTTTTCACCTGGTGTGTATCACATGATGTCAGACGTCATCAGTGGAAAGTCTGCGACGCCACTGCGAAGTCTCTAAACCTTTACTCAGAGCTCTGGCTGTTTTCTTCTGTGGCCTCGTCTTCTCTCAGGATGTTCGAGCTCACCTGCTCCCTCCCGCTGGAGAAGGACCTCCGTGTGATGCTGTACGACCACGACATGCTGACGAAGGACGAGAAGATCGGAGAGACGGTCATCGACCTGGAGAACCGCTTCCTGTCCAGATATGGAGCCATGTGTGGCCTGCCGCAGTCCTACTGTGTGTGAGTGGAGTTATTTTATTATTCTTCATTTTTACCCAAAATCAAATCTCTCTCTCTCTCACTCTCTCTATGTCTCTCGTCCATCAGGTCGGGGGTTAACCAGTGGCGAGACCAGCTGACGCCCAGGCAGCTGCTGTACAGAGCGTGCGAGCGACGGAACCTGCCGAAGCCGGTCTACCAGGACGACGTGGTCCACTTCAGAGGAGACCAGTACACGGCCGCCGACCTCGGTGAGCGACTCATCAACCAGCAGAAATAAAAACTAAATACGTGAGAGACAGAAAAGTGACATCGCTCACCTGCAAAAGTGTGTGTGTGTGTGTGTGTGTGTGTGTGTGTGTGTGTGTGTGTGGTATTAAAGCCAGTGCGAACAGAAAACAAAACAAGTGAGAGACTGAGAGGCTGGAAATCTTCAAGTGTCGGGCAGTTCGATCATTGGCGCCAC
>JBBMOC010000126.1:413829-431329 GCA_037975185.1 Centropyge bicolor
GACCACCTGGACCCCCGTTCAACATCACACCCCGCAAGGCTAAGAAGTAGGAACACTCACACGCACACATCTAATGTAGACATGTTTGTCTTTATGTTGATCAGTAGGTATGTCTATCAATCTTTCAATCAATCAATCAGTCGATCACTCAGTCAGTAAGACTATCTATCTGTCAGACATTTGGATAGTCAATTAATCAGGATGTCAATCAATCAAATAGTTACTAGGTGAATCAGTCTGTTTGTCAGTCAGTCATCCATCAGTGCATTGGTTAATATGTCAATTAGTTGTCAATCAATTAATCAGTCAATCAATGTCATTCAATGAAGTGAGCTATGACCAGTTGTTGAATTAGTCAGACTTTTACTCAGTCACTTAAATCTATTGATCAATTGATCAGTCATTCCATCATTTAGAATGATAATAATGAATAGTGAATAAAGTCAGAGAACAAATTGTAATCAATACACCAATAAATTCATCAATCGTTGATCAGCTGTGTGTTGGCTCTTCAGGTTCTTCCTGCGCTGCATCATCTGGAACACCAGCGACGTCATCCTGGATGACATGAGCATCAGCGGAGAGAGAATGAGCGACATCTACGTCAAAGGGTCGGGGGATGAAACGAATTATTAGTGTTGCGTAAAAAGATCAATAGTAGTTATCAAATTAAAAATAACACGTCTGTTTTGCTGTGAAACGTTCTCAGGTGGCTCGACGGACACGAACACAACAAGCAGAAGACCGACGTCCACTACCGCTCTCTGGGCGGAGAAGGAAACTTCAACTACAGATTCCTGTTTCCTTTCCACTACTTACCAGCAGAGCAGCTCTGCGTGGTCGACAGGAAGGTAAGGAGGGAAGAGGGGAAGGAGGGAAGAGGGGAATATGGGAGGTAGGGAAGGAGGGAAGGAAGGAAGAAGGAAAGGAGGGACAGAGGGAAGGAGGAAAGATGGGAAGGAGGAAAGAAGTGAAGGAGGGAAGAAGGGAGGAGAGGAAGAAGGTAAGGGAACACAAGGTCCAACCTGAGAAGATGAAAACACCTGTGAGGCCTTTAATCTATAAGACTAGATCATTTTTAATAAGTTGATCAAGTGTTTCGTATGTAGACTAAGACTAACTGTAGTACAGTCCGTGGGTGAATGGAGGGGGGTGAAGCGTCGGGTGGTGGCGTCCACCTTGTTAGCAGACGGCACCAGGATCTACAGACACATTAACAAAAATAATGAAGTGACTTTAGGAGTGAATTAGATGTTGTTGAGTCTGGGAGACTCAACAGAAACATCATGAAGAGCTAAAATAACATCACACTGAAAAGTGGAATAACAACACGGCTGTCATTTGCTTTTCTTGGCGTCGGACCGAGCCTCTTTAGTCGTCCGCGGCCGACATGTTTTACGACGGCGTTCGCTCGCTCGGAGCAGCATCCTCAATCAGCGGAGGCTGAAAAGACGAGAGGGAGCGTTAAATAAAAACTCTGCTGGGTGGAGAGCGTTTGGTCCAAAACAGAGCCGGAGCCAGAGGTTCATGAAGCCAGAAGCCTCTGTGGTCGGTGATATAATGACTGAGTCACAGCGGCTGATCGACAACACTATCAACACTTTTTCAACTCGATTAGTTCAGCTACGAAAAACTCGACTGTGTTTTTCCTGGAATTCTTTCTTTCTGTTCTGTCTGTCTCTTCTGACTTTGTCGACTTACATTTTCCGAGGCATGTTCACACTCACTCTTCAACAAAATGTACGACATGTAAGAGCTTATTTAAGACTTCAGAGTCCCAGAAAAAGTCCAAGTCAACTTTTTTCATGAATTTTCATTTATTTATACTGTAAAGTTTATTTGCATGTTGTAAAGATATGGACATATAGAGCAATGTTATCATTTGGAGTCGTGCTTCCGTCCACCTGATGAATGTAAAACAATATTCTCTCTTTTAGCTTGTGTTTTGGTCTCAGCCGACTCCTGAGGGAAATATCTTGCTTTTTACCATCTAAATGTTCCTTTATGTTCTCCAAGTAGTTGCTCACTGTGTCGTCTGCTGTTGTAGTGGGTTAATCAAAACTTTTAACCTAAAAAACAAAACACTGAAAACACCATGAGAGCCGTAAGAGTGAACCAAAACAATGAGCTAAAACGGGCTAAAACGCTCCAGAGAGTTGACACATTTAACACTGCACATTCATTTGATCTGTTGATGACATACATTTTTTGATTATAGCAGCTTTAACGTTTGTTTTTTTTTTCCATATTATTCATATTATTATTACAGAAAACATTCTCACATTTTTCAACTTTTTTCAACATTTTTCAACTGGTATTAAAATGTTTTCATGGATGAGAGTGAGAGAAAGATGATGTGTCTGTAAATCTAATTGTTTTCTTCTAATTTTTTAGTTTTTTTTATTAATATGTACGTTCATGTTCAGTGGATTCCACAACATGTAATTCAGCTTTGGCGATAATTTAACTTTTTTTTTTCGCCATCAGAGCTCATTTGATTAGAGAGAGAGAAAGTGATGGAGACAGATGGATGCAGGAAATGAGGGAGAGGACTGAACAAGACTCTGTACTTAGCATGTTGGCAACAAAAAGGAAGCTGATTGATGTTGTTAGATATTACAGAGAGCAGCCACACACACACACACACACACACACACACACACACACACACACAGAGCGTCCCACCCTGGCTGGTGACAGCTGTGGAGTGATAACTTAATGTACTTGGACAGAGTTGGTGGATAAAGTGAGAGACACACACACGTTGACACTGACGTGCTTCAGCGGCCACACACACACACACACACACACACATATGCTCAATGTTTGCGTGTGTTGTTATGAAGTGTGAGAGCATGATGTGGATTTAGACTCTGATTTAGACGGTTGGTGTGAAGTCATAACGCAGGCAGCCCAGAGGAGGCCATTTGTCATTTAAACATTCAGACACAGAGAGAGATGGTTTTTTTGTGGTGTAAAATCAGAAGCATTGTTAAAACACGACGCTGTGTTTGACCTGCTGAACGTTATATTCGTGTAAGAAGAAGAAGATTCTCAGCAAAGTCAAAGAAAGCATCATAAGACAATTCAGAGGAAAATCAGGAAAAAATGACTCTCAGACCTCTGAGGAATTTGTGAACTGAAGAATAATAGAAAGCTAAAAACTGGATTTTCTTTTCCATGTTTTCCTCCTCACATGTCTCAACTGTGTGGCAGCAAAGTAAAGTTGCATGTTGCATGAATTCAGTGATCTGGAAGCTCATGAACAAGCACTTAAACTTGAACACTGAACTGTTACACACCTGGGTCTCTGAAGCCCCGCCCACCCACAGGTAGCCAAAAACAAAACCAGGAAATTGAATATGAATGTCACCTGATATTACTGTTCCATAAAAATAAACCTGTCTCATAATCAGCTGCTTTTAGAGAGAGAGTGAATTCAGATGAGAGGTCTTCACAGATCCAGCTGATTTATAGGATCCAGGATCAGATCCAGGACTGTAAACCCCCCACTGAGACACAGAGCGAGCCAGCTGAGGTGGTTTGAGGACTCGGGTTCAGATGCCTGTTGGATACCTGCAGCAGGACCAGGACCTGGACCAGAGTGTGGAAATAGATGGACAGACTTGTCTCATGAGTGTAAATCAAGACGGAGATTCCGACTCGGTGGAGCCCCCCGATGGACACGCGGGGATTCACTAATCACAATGACAAACTGTTTACTCAACAGAAGAGACCGTGAAAAGGAAGACTTTTTGAAAGTTTCGCCAGAAGCCGCTTTCTCCTCACTTCGCCGTAAATCGATCATCACTCGTCCTGCTTGTTAGAAAAGTCCATAAAACTCCGAGAAGGGAATTGAGGCGAGTGTGTGAAGTCGGCAAGTGAAGCTTTTAGTTTGTGGAAAATCTCCGCGGCGAGTATTTTTAGGAACGTTACGGCGACGTATTGACGTTCGCTGCGGGTCACAGGAGGCCTGTTATATTTCAGGTGTGAAAAGCCATATTTTTTATCAACACAACAACATCCAGAGTCTGACAGGCCGATAAAAAAAGGGCGAGTGAGGGAATGGAAAGAGAACGAGAGGAAACTGAGAGCGAAGCCCATTAGCACAAAGGTGAGACGGGATCAGATACCGTCTGCCAGTTTAGTGTGAATTCACCAGAGGCGATAATAGGTCTAACACACACACCTGTATGTGTGTGTGTGTGTGTGTGTGTGCAGACAGAAACACACACATGCAGCTCCAGTGTGGAAGTGGGGATGTAGTGAGAGATGTGTCGACGGAGTGATGCTCCAGACTGGAGGAGCGTGTTTCCAGGAGCTTCTGTCTCCACGGCCGACCAGGTTTCACAAAACATATGAACGAACAGAGGAGAGTTATTGAAGAAAAAGAAGAGATGAGCTGATGGTTTCAGTTTTATGACGGTTTCATGACCAAAACAGAAAGAATCACCTCAGATGAAAACTTCTCTCACTGTGTTTGAAAAAAGGAAAAAGAACTTACATGCAAGACTTTTTCATCTTTTCCAGTATGAGTTGATTTAACGTTGTGGTTTGATGCTACAGATAAACAAAAAGTCACATTCTAAGAAAAGTCTAAACTCAAGATTGGAGATGTATTTTAATGAAATACATGATATTTCTTTAGCTTTAACGTTTATGCAGCTTTAACGTGTTTTGTTAAGGTTAGAGGTTAAAACATGAATGAATGTTTTTAGGCAAAAAAAAAGGCAAAGTTATAAAGTTTGTCATATTTGATTTTTACATTATTATTAGATGTGAAATGAAAATCTTTGATCTGAATTTATCAGAGTTCAAAATGAACATGTTTGGTCACATCTGTCTGCAGGAGCATTTCTGGAGTCTGGATAAAGCTGAGACCAAACTGGCTCCTAAACTCACCATCCAGGTGTGGGACAACGACAAGTTCTCCTTCGACGACTACCTCGGTAAAACACCCGGCTCTGAGTGTGTGTGTGTGTGTGTGTGTGTTTCATCATGTTTACACCTTTTAACAAAGCAGAGAAAATCACATTCCTGTTAGAACATTAATGCACTTCTTATTTTATCTTTTTTTTATCTCTATCAAAATGCTGCTTTTTGGTCAGTTGTCTAAAATTTTTGGCTCACAAATTTTTAAAAATCAGTATCTAAAATATGTCTGAAGCAAAATTTTGTCCCTTTTCGGTTATAATTTGGAACCAGCCGGTAAAATATGCGACAAAAAAAATGCAGTACAAGTGCAGTTAAATCTCACTGGGAGCTTTGATCAAAGTAAATTAGTAGAAAAGTTAATTCAGTTTAATTCACTCTGAGTGTAAACGGATCCATATTTCCCAGAACGCCACCTATTAAAGTAAATCACAAATGTACGTACAGGCCTTGTGGTTGTAGAAATACAGTTAATTCATTGTGGGAGCGACAGTTTTCCCCCGACGTTCGGCCAAGGTTTGGGTGGTAAATCCATCCAGGGAACCACATGTTCGATGTGCGTCCAGACAAACTACTGCGATAACATTTATCTTCAGAATTAACGCCGCTCGTTTCCACTGTGTTGGCACATTTCAGGAAGAGGAAGGGCTGATTCTATTTTCTCTTCTCCAGAACTCAAGCTGTCAAATTTCTGCCTTTCCTTCACCCCTGACGCTGCCCTCGAAATAACTCCGCTCCCCCACCTCCCCCTCGCTTCTGCTTCTCTTCCAAAGTGAGGGAGGGCGAGCGTCTGCGGACTGAGCGCGTGCGGCGTGAGAGGATGATGAAGATGAGGAATCCAGACTCTGATCTGGTCCCGTCTGTCACCGTCTCCTCCCGCTCGTTCAGTCGGCGGGTGTGTGGCCACCTCAAAGCCTTTCTCTCCATTCCTGCCTGTCTTCAGCTCGTCAGCTCGGACCGCCGACTGCTGATCCTCCCGCCCGGTGTGAGGGTCAGACGTGAGCCGTCAAACTGCTGCAAACTCAAACAGGCGGCGGCGAACATCGAGTCTCTGTTCAGCTTTTCATCGACGCGCAGTCCCTCCATGTTTAATGTCAGCAGCGATCAAAACCCGCCCTCGTCACAGGATCCTCCATTCATTCATCCATCGCTCCAAACTTCTGCTTCGTTTCACAAAAGATACTGTGAATCGAACATTAAAGAGCGTCTGTAGAAGAATGACGAACCTAAAACTACGTGTTTTATTGACGTTGGTTTTGTTCAGTAATCAGCTGACATTTGATGCAAAAATCAGTTTCATGTTTAAATTTGAAAACTTCTCTTCATCTTAAAGTAACATTTTAATAGAAACCAGTGTCCAGTTTCAGTCAAACAACAAAACATCATAACAACAAGTATTAAAATATTAAAAATATCATCTCAGAAATAAAAAAAATTTGCACCCACTTTTATCTTTGCATCGAGTTTATATTGAACAAAACTGTATCCAAACATCTTTTTGACAATTTAACTTGTCAGATTTTTAATGCAGATGTTATCAGACTCCTGCTCATCGTGTTTGTTCATGTGTGAATGTGCTTGTGCAGGTCACCTGGTGATGGACCTGAACCACATGCTGCGTCCGGCCAAGTCTCCAGAGAAATGCACCCTGCAGCTCCTGGACCAGCCGACGGACAAGCTGGTGTCTCTGTTCGAGCAGAAGACGGTCAAAGGGTGGTGGCCCTGCACCTGCGAGCAGAACGGAGACAAGATCATCGCTGTGAGCAAAACAAACGCACCCAAAGACGCCTGGTCCTTCATTCAGAAAACTCACAAACACAAAACACTGTTTTGTTCAAATTTCATGGTTCCACTTCCTGTGTGTGTCTCAGGGGAAGGTGGAGATGTCCCTGGAGATCGTGACGGAGCAGGAGCACGAGGAGCGACCGGCCGGCGTGGGCAGAGACGAGCCCAACATGAACCCTCACCTGGAGGAGCCGCAGTGAGTCTCACACACTCACACTCACACACACACACACACACACACACACACACACACACACACACACACACACAGAGCCGGTGTCTCATCCCCGTCTGTCCCCTCAGGCGTCCGGAGACCTCCTTCCTGTGGTTCTCCTCCCCCTACAAGACGCTCCGGTTCATCCTGTGGAGGCGCTTCAAGTGGTTCATCATCCTCTTCATCATCCTCTTCTTCATCCTGCTCTTCCTCGGAGTCTTCCTCTACTCCTTCCCGGCAAGTTTGAATCCAAAATGAATGACAGAATAAGAATGAGACAGTAACATTAGATCAAGTATTGTGATTGAAATCCATCTTTGTTTACTTTGTTGTTGAGAGAAAAGAAGGAAGCAAACGAGGATGAATGAAGGAGAAAAAAACCTCTGTCATCCTCATGTACTGTTTGTTTTTCTGTCCATCCTGCAGAACTACGCTGCCATGAAGATGGTGGGACCTTTCGGACCGGCCAAGTCCGCAGAGTGACGACAGCAGAGACATGAAAGGAGGAAACAAGCCGACAGGATGAACAGCAACGACAAGTTTCTACAAGTGAAATGAGGCTAAAATTCTTCTTTTCTCAAGTCTTTAAAAACTCGTCCTGCTGAAGTTGAGTGAAAACTGCTGAACTCGTGAACTCCTTCTGACTTTGTGTTCCAGATTAAACTCTTTTGTACAGATAGACCTGATTAGCACCAGTGCCTGAGGTTCACAAACAGACATGGTGTGTGTGTGTGTGTGTGTGTGTGTGTGTGTGTGTGTGTGTGTGTGTGTGTGTGTGTGAGCGAGCGTGTCCATTTGGTGCCTTCACTGTTAGATTCATCAGAAACGTTACTGTACCGGATCCAAACTCCCGATCAGATCTCAGCAGGAGGCCTCGTCGTCCCTCCCTCACCTCCTTCATCTCGCTCGCTCCGGCTCGTCGGGCTCACGCAGAGAATAAAAGCCCGTGGGCAAACGCCGCCATGTTCGGAAAAAAAGCGGAAGCGGAGTCAAAGATTGCGACGCCTGATCTTTTCTGGCCGCCTGCTGTTTCTGCTGCTTTGATGAGGCGAAGCCGGGTCAGGCGGCGGTGACGGAGCGGCTTCAAACTGTCAGACTTCATCGCTCTGAAAATTCAATCTTTGTGAAGAAGAACCTTAAAGGGAGGTTTTATTCTCTTTAAACCGTCGTTACAGTAAACATCATTAGCGTGCGTGTTGCCTTCAAGTGCAGTCAGACATCTGCTGTTTTCAGATATGATTTATTGTCTCAGGTGTAAACATATTTCTCAGCAGTTCATGCTCCTTCTCTTCTTTTCCCTCCTTCCTCTTCCTCCTCTTCCTCCTTTTCCTTTGCATCTACTTACTTTAAGTTTTCTTCCTCCATCTTTTCCTCCCCTTCATCTTCATCCTGCTCTTCATCCCGTCTCCTTTCTTTTCTTCCTCCCTTCATACTTTTCTTACTCTCCTTCTTCTCTTCTTACATCTCCGTCTTTGTTCCCTTCTACACTTCTTCCTCCTCCTAATCTCTTTCTTCATCCTCCTCTTCTTGCCTCTGCTCGTTGCTTCCTCTTCCTCATTTCCCTCATTCCATTTTTCTTCTCCTCTAATTCTTTTCTTCCCATCACCCCCCCCCCTCCTCCTCCAGTCATTCAGCACTCTCAGGGTTCAGCAGGTTAAGTCGGGGATTTGCTGTTGTTGATCTCGAGGTTTGAGCTTTATTAGTACAAAGCATGTTTTTAGATAGATGGACGAACACAGATAAGGACACACACACACACACACACACACACATTAATATAAACTTACAAACGTGCTGTAATTGAGGAAATCCTGAAGAATCTGGGTGGATTAGTTCCTCTAACTTTTCCTCCAGACTCTGTTTGTGTGTGTGTGTGTGTATGTGTGTGTATGTGTGTGTGTGTGTGTGTGTGTGTGTGTGTGTGTGTGTGTTGAGACCTTAACACACACTCATAAATGTCTGCAGACACACACATAAAAGACTGTAAATGTGTGCATCCTCAAACACACACACACAAAATGAGAATCCAGGTTACGTACATTAAAGACTAACCTGCATGACGTCACTGTGTGTGTGTGTGTGTGTGTGTGAGAAGGGAAACAACACAGATAAACGAAGTCTTCTCTCTCATCTTCACTAATTTATTTGTGCATCTCCTCAGTGCTTCCCTCTTAAGCTCTGAAGTCGGTTCGGTCGGTTTTCTTTGGTGGAAAAGTTGACTTTGTCCCGTTTGGTTCGTTTCAGGTTCTCACCAGCCAATTACGAGCCAAGCAGGCCCCGTAAACAACAGTCACATGGGCTCAGGGCAGCTCATTTATTGGACAGAGTCTTGGCAACCTGTCGCCAGGTCAGAGGGTTTAGCTCCAGCTCCGCTAACCTCAGCATATATCACACTCATTTGGAGTTTTAAACTCAGTTAACAACGTATTAAAAAGCCTCTGAACTGGAGAACCAGTCCTGACTTTTGCTCCAGTTCCTTCTTGGTCGTCTTTCCAAACCTGAGGAACTCGCTCCATATCACATGTCAACATTTGTCTCCTCGAGCTCGTAAACTCTTTTATTCCCAGTTGTTTCCCGCAGAGTTTAGATTATGTTGTTGCTCTTAAGAAACCACTGTGCATTTTGCTTGGACTTCCACAAAGACTGAGTGACGCTGAGAACGCAACGGAAAAACTCCTCTTGTCAAGGTGCATTTGATTCTTTCGCAGAACCAGAAACCTTAAGAGGCAGAGCAAACCCTGATTCCAAGAAATGTCAGGGCACAAACATGAAAACATAAATGCAGTCGTTTGCTAACGAACTTTACCGAATGTTCATGTAGTGATGTAAAATGTCGACACTGAAGCCTCGAGGTCACAGTCTTGTTCTTGTGGGAAGAGTTTGACAGCTTCTGTTAGGACTTACTTTCATTTTGATATCAGTTCTATTGGAGTTGGTTCTTGAGGTATTTGGCTGTTTGGAACAGTTGGGCGTTCCTGTTTGCCGTCCTGTGGCTCCTCCAGCTGTTTACATTCAAAGACAGTACTCATGCTTGACTTTGGAAGAATGAATGTTTCCACCTGCTTTTGTCTAATACCTGCTGAAAAGGTGTCTGCAGACAGATACAAACCTTCGATGATACAAACTGATGCTAACAGGTTGAGAAATTCGCTCGATGCACTCGAGTAAAAGACAAACTAATTATTCTGGTTTTGCTTTACCACAACTGTTGGACATTTTCTTAGGATTATAGTGAAGACAGAAGCAAACATTTAATCAACCATGTGGCTGTAAATATGTTACAAAATGTGGCAAATAACGTCAACAACAAAATGGAAAATCCCTGTGTTTTGCTGTTGAGACAGAAACCTGGACGAGATGCATTTATTTTGTTTGTTTTTTTTTTTACTCGTGTTATGTTTTTCGTGAAATAGTTTTATATATTTGAAAGAGCTTTAAACGTCCTGCTGATGTAAATCTATGAGCCTCAAATCTATTTAGACAATCCTGCTGTTGGTCGTGGTTTTCAGTGATTGCTTTAGCTATGTGTTCCAAGAAGCCTGAAAATGCCTTCGTGCCGTCAGCGCTGTTTTTTCCTGATGTTTTTCGCTGTCAGTAAATGTAACGTGCCTTTAGCCTTTAGCTTTGCTGTCTTGACATTCAATAACACTTGTTGCCTCAGCATGATTTAAAACTATAGAGACCAGGAACACGAAATGTTGGATGTTTCAATAAACTGATTCCAGTTGCCTTTATGAAGCTTAAAACACTGCTGCTGTGGAACTGAAGGCAAAAATTATGCTGAATCGTGAGCTTTTAGATTTTAAACTCATGAATGAATTAAATGGGGAAAAAAAATTCTGTGATGGTTCAAACTTTTAGCCTCCGTTCACTTCTGGCCACGCCCCAATCGGTGATGTCACAAGCTTTCCAACAGCTGTTGAGCAAATTACTCACTGTGACATCACTGGAAGGGGCGTGGCCACAAGTGAAACATGTCCGAAAAGTTTTAATTCAGCAGAAGCAGTTTTTTTTTCTGTTGTTTTGCCTTGAAGTGTGTGGAAATGTGCTTCAGCTTGAAACACGAGCATCCTGCTGCTGTCGACTGTAAGAAACTCCCGATGCCATAAAACTGCACTAAACAACAACATGTAATGAATCTGCCTCGGTGAAACTGGTTTAAACCCAGTATGTGGTTTTAGTGATTAGTGATTTGAATGTTTTGTGGGAGGCACAGACTGAATGTACTCTGATCACGGCGTGTATTTGACTTCATGTTGACGAAGAGCAATACTGTGTGCACTGCGTTACGTGTCAGTATCATCAATAAAACTGCATTTCTGATGAGCAAAGAGTGTGTTTCTATACATGGTTGTGTTTTCAGTACAAACAGGAAGAGACTGAATATTATACTGTTGCATTGAAAGAAAATATTGTCAAACACTTTCAGGTATAGTGCACAATTTTTCTTTCTTGTCCTCCTGCCAACAAGTGACGGTTTATCTTAGAAATCACACTTCTCTGAGTCAAAAGTCAATGAAATCTCAACACAGTGATGTGACAAATTTTTGGATTCAGTTTAACTTACATCTTCTAAAATAATATCAGATTATTTTGTGAATAAACATCCTTTAACCCAATTAAATAACAAAAAATGTGCTTCTTATATCTCCAGAACTTTTTTTATTTTTATTGTATTGTTTATGTTTATTGAGCCTCAACGTTGCAAACATGAACTTCTAATAATGGTGTAATATTGTTTCTTCTCTGACATCATCACTCCGAGCTCGTCCTCCACTTCCTGTCCTTCCTGGGGGTCAGAGCGTCTCTATCATCTCAGTTGGCGTCATGTTTAATCATTTTGGTTCAGGTTTCATGAAATTGCCTTGGTTTGGTGAAGTTCCATTCCAGGTTGTTAAAAGCTCACATAAAAGCTACCTGGAGCACAGTTTAACACAGTTATGGTGATATAAAAACAACGTGTGTGTGTGTGTGTGTGAGGACTAGAATTAACATGCATGTGTCAGTTTGCAGGGTCATGTGTGTTCAGTTCGCTGACCTCGGCGCGAACCTGCAACGTCAGCACAAGTCGCAGCGAAAACTCTGTTTGACCGATTCGTCTCCTGAGCTCCCACAGCCCTAAATTATTACTTTGCCTTCCCACCTCTCCCTCGTTTCCTCCCTCCTTCCCTGCTCCCTCGTCCACTCGTCCGTCCCTGCTGATACCACATCTCCTCTCTCTCTCTTTCCTTCCCTTGTTCGTCTCATGTTCTCCCTCCTGCCTCCTTCCTCAGGGGTGTTGTTATGGTCAACGTGAACTGCAGGTGAACCTCTGACCACTGTGTGTGTGTGTGTGTGTGTGTGTGTGTGTGTGTGTGTGTGTGTGTGTGTGTGTGTGTGTGTGTGTGTGTGTGTGTGTGGACACTGTGGGTGGGCTGTGGCGGTGGTCCGTCCTCGCTGCTCCATCCCGCTCTCATTTTCTCTGACCTTCGCCGTCTTCCTCCTCTTCCTCCCCCCTCTCTCCAAACACACCTCTTCTCCTCCTCACCCTGCCCTGACCTCCCTCTCCTCCTCCTCCTCCTCCTCCTCCTCCTCCTTCCGTTTCAACTCCTCCACTACTTCCTCTGTCGTACAGTTTTGGCTGTGATCACGCTGCAGCTGAAAATGTCCCACGTCTGATTTTTTTTTTTCTTTTTGAACTTGAATAATCTGAAAAGCTCCATTGAAAATTTAATTAAAAACATGAAAGTTTGAAGAAAGTGAACAATTATTTCAACATCAACACTGATGAGCATGAAGTTAATTTAGTGCAAAATAAACGTCAAAGTTTTTAACGTACTTAAGGTTAAAGCAGTTTTATTTTGACTTTAAAGCGTATTTTTATCCTGGTAACAGCTTCATGGTTCTTGCAGCTTTCGACCACATCACATGGTCTTCATCTTGCACTCTACAGGAAAATGAACAAGCAGATTATAGGATGTGTAACAAATGTACAAAAACAACAACAGATTTAAAAAATATATGTTGAAGAAAAAAATGGCTCAAACGAAACAAACAAATCTGTTATCACGAACCATCGACTCTTTTTTATTATTTGCCTTTTTAAAATGTTTTCTTCTTTTGTTTTCGTTGTTTTATCTCATCTCAGATTTTTTTTCTTACATTTTGAATTTGCTCTTTCTTCCTTCCTCCTCCACCTTGAACCACATCCACCTCTCCATCCTCTGCCCCCCTCCCTCCTCCTCCCTCCTCTGTCCTCGTCCTGTTGCCTCACCTCGCTGCTATGTTAATCACACTCAGCGATGAAATAAAAGTGAAAATGTTTTGTTTACAGCCGACGTTCACGTGTGCCTTCTCCCGCTGTGTGTGTTCGGGGCGGCTTTGAACGTGGAGGGGTCAAAGTGCGCCAGATGTGATGGAAAATGACCGGAGGGGCGGCTGGCAAACGGGATTCTAGTTGTTTCATTATCACCTCAGACACACACACACACACACACACACACACACAAGAGAACATCAAACACTTGCTGCGAGTAAAACCACAGTAGCTCCATCTGAACCTGTGAGTCGATCCTTCACACTGCCAAAGTTCAGAGCAGTGATATCAGCTTACAAACTCTCTCTCTCTCTCTCTCTCTCTCTCTCTCTCTCTCTCTCTCTCACACACACACACACACACACACACACACACACACACACACACACACACACATGCAGACATATGATATCAGCTCACAAACACTCACATGTGTACAGATGTGCGTTAACACCGACACCTCTGAGGCCGCTCAGACCTCTGCCTCTGGCTTTGACTCGATGAAGCCGTGTGTCGGTGAGCGCTGAGGCGAACTCCAGTTTACACCATTGTTTGGGTGAAATGTAGGAAAACAGATGAATTAATGGCTCTGTTGTTGTTAGATGCAGCTGATTTGTGGACTCTGAGGCGATAATAGCATCGTCACGGGGAATAGTTAGACTCAACCATACTTGCTTCATAGTGTCGTGATAGGAAGTGTTTGCAGCACAGGTGAGGTGAGGAGGTGGGCGGGGCTTACAGGTGAGGTGAGGAGGTGGGCGTGGCTTACAGGTGAGGTGAACAAACTGTGACACAGCATAAAGTCAGGGATTAAAATTTTAAGAAAGAACGAAGCTGCAGAAATGAGACCAAAAAAAGCAAAACAAAAAATCATTTGACAAACTGATGCAGATCAGGTTTGGCAATCCTCCAGTCCAGCAGGAGGCGCTAATGAGCGTGTCAGAAATATCCGTGAATGCTTTTTAAAACCTTTTTGTAAAAGCGCCGTCAGAGGAACGTCGACACTGTCTGGTAATAATTTACTTCACCAGAACAAACCGACCGAAGTTCACGCTCGTTGGGATTCGAATCCGCTCTCATTGTGCGTCTTTGTTTGTTTTCCGTTGTCGATGCACCACCAACACACGGCCGTAAAGTCATTTTACACGCCATGCTCCTCTCATTAGTCTTTGTGTTAACTAGCAGTGAGGAATGCAGCTGAACAGCTCAGTGGAAAAAGCAATATAATTTAACAAGATGCTAATCACCAGATTGTTGAGGTGTGTCGTCACCGTGTAGCCGCACGCCGTGACGTCTTCCCGGGCTCAGGTGGGAGAGGGTGGTCTGCTCGTTACCTCCACCTTCGCCCCGTCTCGCTCGTCTGATGGGAACAGCTGGCGGGATGATGTGGAGGCTGGAGAATGTCTCTGTATCACCATGAGGAAACTGAGCAGAGCCCGGCGAGCCGTCGACGATCAGGCCGAACTACATGGAACTATAATGTGCATATGAGCAGGCTTTTATTTTGAAAATCAATTCTCAACTTAAATGTTAATTCCAGTTATTTTAGACAAACTGTGTGAGGAATCATTGCTGATCACAAGAGAAATCTGAATCTTTTTTTTTTTTTTTTTACTATTATCTAATCTTTTAACTAATAATTAATCTTTTAACTGGATGGTCTGAAAATATTCATAGAAGAATCTGAGGATAAACAATCTTCATTTTGGTGATTCATTGACGTATAGAAATATTATATATAGAGTCATAATTAGCCATTACTCCATTTTTAGAGGTGATAGAAATTTCATTTTTTCACATTTTCCTTCAAACTGACTTCCACCAAACCGGATTTCTGCAACTCAGGAAACGCCCAACACATTCCTGAAATTTCCCAAGACACCTTTTTCTGAACGCTCTGTCCTCCTCGTACCTCAGATGTCCCGACCTTCGCGGGGAGTTCAAATGACCCGGGCCGAAGTTACGAGGGAGGAGAGGCGAGCTGGAGGAGGAAGAGGAGCGTGAGAGGGAAAGAACGGACGTCCACACTTATTCTGAAGGGACTTTTAAAGGAAACGGCTTCGGCATTGAGAAGAACGGCGAGCGTGAAGTCACAGGCAACCCTCGCACGTCTTCAAGGCCTTTGACGGATGCCTTTCACACACACACACACACACACACACACACACACACGCTGGTACAAACGATCCCTAAATGTCAAGGAGAGGCTCCTCGTCCATTTCCTGTGCAGGACAGGAAGTCAAACGGGTCAAGGAGACGAGAGAGACGCCCTGTTTTTCATGTTTTGCTGAAGAAATCAGGCCTGAACGCCATCATTATTCTGTGTGTGTGTGTGTGTGTGTGTGTGTGTGTGTGTGTGTGTGTGTGTGTGTGTGTGTGTGTTGAGCAGTGTGGGAGCTGTAACTCTGTCCTGTCTCACAGTTTACCCCCCAAAGTCCCAACAAAACAAGGGCCGTCTTTGTTCAGCTCCACTTCTATTGTTGTGTTTTTGCTGTTTGTTTGTGTGTGTGTGTTTAAGTGTGTGGCCTTCATCACACACACACACACACACACACACACACACACACACACACACACACTCGCAGGGTGAGATTTTACCAACAGTGGGATGTTATGATTACAAATTAGCATCAGTGCTAATAAGATTTCAGGCCGTTAAAGGGGGGGGCTTTTATTTTGTCTCGTTAAGGAGGGGGGGTGACGGGGGGGCTTTTATTTAGCTCGCTCGTTAAAGGCAGCTCTTAACGACCTTTGAGTCTGACAGTAAAAGCAGTGATGAAGTGAAATGAAGTGTGTGTTATTGCTCTCACGGCTGCGGCGATCTGGTGGAGATGTGGTGGAGGCTTTTGTTTGCAGGCTGCACCAGAAAGTCTCGGCTCCACCTTTGTGTATTTGTGTAGATATTAGAAAGTGTGTGTGTGTGTGTTGCTTATGTCAGCGCCCTCGTTGCTGTTGTGTGTTTCTGTGTTTACGCTGTGTGTTCCCGCCCGGCTGTTTGCAGGCTGGACGTCTGCTGCCGGTGTTTATGCGCCTCCTTTGTAGCCGCTGCTCGTGTGTGTTGTTGTTGGTTTTACAGTGTGTGTTTCCACGGCTTTCTGGTGGTCACAGTTACACAATATCCCTCTGTGTTGTTGCGAGAAACAACAGATAGTAAAGTTAGTTTCGTACTGCGATGATTGCTCTATAAATCTGAGAGTTTGTGAGAGCAGCTCATTGTTCTTTGTCTGCTGTGAGAGCTGCTCGGTCGCCCGGCTCTGTATCCACTGCTGGAGAGTGTGTGTCAGTGACAGACTGTGACTCGTCCTGGAGTCCAGACCACGTCCAGTCCAGGTCAGGACCGGGACCAGAGAGAGTGAGGACCAGGTCGAGAGAAACCTGGGTTATTGTGTCAGTGTAACAGAAACACTAGACACATCTGTACCATTCATAATTCAAACCTGATACAGAGATCAATAACGTTGTCTGATTGGCTGATTGACTCACTTCTTTAATTGCTTAATGAGGAAGCAGTACTTTTTTTTTGCAGCAGTAAGAGGAGGCAGGCTGGATGCTGCCTGAGAGGCAAAACCCAGGGCAAACTACAGGCCATGCTTCTGCTTGTTAAACTGGCTGTGGTGAACACATGGTAATAATTGATTTTGGTAGCAATTGGTGGTGACAATAAAAGTGAGTTCAATGAGAATTTGATGTAGGAAAAGTAAAGTGGATGAGTCTGGATTTTTTGTGTGTGTGTGTGTGTGTGTGTGTGTGTGTGTGTGTGTGTGTGCAACAGTTCGTTTTGCTCCGAACATTTGAAGCTTTTTGTTTTTCAAATC
This sequence comes from Centropyge bicolor, assembly GCA_037975185.1. NCBI lineage: Eukaryota > Metazoa > Chordata > Actinopteri > Pomacanthidae > Centropyge > Centropyge bicolor. Next base: position 430,871 of record JBBMOC010000126.1, read on the forward strand.
TCAAACATATTATTTGACCTCAGACTTCAGGAGGTCACAGCGGGTCGCCATGGAAACCCTCATCATCCTGGCAGCATTAAACCCTCTTCAATGTCACAACCTTTATTGACACCGCCGGATGCCGACGGTCGGACCACCACGACGACAAACCCTGTAAGTCTGCTCCCAGGTTTCTGTCTGTGATCGAGCTTGTGTGTGTGTGTGTGTGTCATCTCCTACCTGAAACATTAGAAGCCTCTAGGGTTCGGAAAAAGAAAAAAGCTCCAGGAAAAAAACGACTCAGAATCAGTTTTATTTCCTTCTTTTTTTCCTCATCGTTCTTATACATTATTCTCCTTTCAACCTGCTTTAAGTGGTTTAAGTGGTTGAACTCATGCCTTCCGTCCTAATTTGTTCTTTCTTTCCGTTCTTGTTTCTCCTTCGTTCCCGACTTCGTCCTGCTCCGTCCACTTATTTTAA